>OY735228.1:30687791-30712791 GCA_963457665.1 Thysanoteuthis rhombus | reverse complement strand
AAAAAATACTGACTTTTTGTGTGCATTAATAGAATCAAGAAGTAATATTATTTTGAAAATATTCTTAAATGAAGCTTCGTCAATCATTACCAATTAGAAACTGTCAAAAGAGGTTTCTTCAGTTTTCAGTATGGTCTGGCTGGCTATGTTTGTAACGTGTGCACAGGCCAAACAAAGGGAGCTAGAGGATTGAAAATTATAGCATTTACTCCTTATTTGGTTGAGAAAAAAAATGTTTTTTAGTTTTTGAAAATTTCCTCCCCAAATAAGTTTTTTTTTCTTATTTTAGAGAGGAACCACTTAACTATGTAAATTTATGCTAAATAGGTCCCTCAGTTTGTCTGGCAGCATTCACACTAATTTTTTGGAAAATTCAGATTTTTTAGTAATCATGACCCAACAAAAGACAAGAGAAGTAACTGGTGGGGGAAGTAAGTTATCCACTAATCATCCCATTTTTAAATTTTTAATGGATCACCCCCAACTCAGCATGCTGCCAAAAGACATTTGTCATTTGATAGTTTCTGCTGAGAGACTAACCAGACTTGTTTTTGATTGGTATTTCATAAAGGTTGATGGTTCATCTAATGAAATTTGATGTAATATCTGTTTCTAATGTAAATGAATCCCCATAGTCCACCAGTGTACCAGAACAAAACATCTAAAAAAAATAAATAAATAGACCTTTTACTAAGATTTATTCAAAAAATACCAGCACATTTGGGCATTGTTAGTTCAAAACGTTCAGAAAGACCCAAAAAGGCACTTTTTTTTAAAAAAGACAAAAAATGTTTTTAGACAGTGCCTAGTGGTGTACTCATGCAAAGTTTCGAGGTTGTTGGCCTAAAAATGTGGCATAAAGGCATACAGACGAGTAATAAGAGAAGAATCTGTAGCCCTCTTGGCTGGTTGGTCGGTCGGGCCATTTGTGGCACTACAGTGATTTGATATCACTACCAAATGAAGATCTGTAAAGGTGAAAGAACTGAAAATCAGAAAAAAGTCAGGAGTTAATAAAACTGCACAATCTTAAATCTGGGTGGAGCAAATTCCTTAAGGCCGGATTCCACCACTGTAATGCCCTTGTGAAAGAGCTGATGTAGACACCATATACAAGTTCTAGCCAACAGCCTAGGATTTCAAGATAAAGGCACAAGAAAATGATGAAAAGGGTGAAGATAACATTCTGAGGATGCTTAATGCTGGGAAATAAACACTATCTTATTTCTGTGTTGTGATAGGGTCAGATAGCGAGAGAGAATAATGAGAGGAAACAATGGGCCCCACCAACACTGCGGCTGTTTAGAAAGCAAACCCGTAAAATATCAAGATGTCACAAGAAAAAAAAAAGAAAAAAAACAAAAACATGTCAGAAAGCAAGACAAGCAAAACTTACTGATGACAATCTGAGGAAATCAACAATGCTATCTCAACCAGCATGGGGACTTGGTATTGCCAGGTAGAATATAGCTTATATGATTCAACTTGATCTTTTTTACATTTGTTCTGAATTCGAATCCTGCAAGATACATCTTATATATATATATATATATATATATATATATATATATATATATATATACATATACATAAATATATACATATATATATGTATATATGTGTGAGATGCTAATCAAAAGTTGAAGGAATCTGAGCAGTGAGTGCAAACTAAATGCTGTACAGACATTTGCTAAGACTCCTTTCCAGCAGGACCATTTTTTTGAGCCAGGGTGTAAACAGCAAGCAATGGAATACTTTGAAGGAGACAACAGATACTAGATGTTAGGGTAAGTATTTTTTTTCACACATCAATCCCTCAGCTTATGGTTCGCACCTCCTTTATATATATATATATATATATATATATATATATATATATATATATATATATATATATATATGTATAAATGAGATATATTCCCAAAACAAATTGGTTTCATTCTTCATTGTACTAATCTATTGGACAAACTGATTTTTCATGGTTTCTTTCTTTCAAATATATATATGTACATGTATTTGCAGACCAATCTCTTCATTATTGAAGAAAAGAAAAAGATCCAAATATTGCAGTGTGTCAATAAAGCTAACATTATCAATAGGAGGCCAAGCATTACAGATCAGTCATGGTAAGTGATTGTTCTAGAATGCAAGTGTGAAATATGTCTGATAGGCTGGTATACACAGCATATGTTCACAGATTGAACAACCCTCAAAGCCAAAGATAATGCAGAGTTCTATCCTTTTTTTTTTATACGTGCTGGCATATGTGGGTTTATTCATGTGTTCCAATGCTCCTGCCCATCCCGTTTTGTGTAAAGATTTGAAAATCGGCATCAGTACTCGATCGGACACCTTCTAAAAATATTTTTTTTAATTTCAAGGAAAAAAAAAAAAAGAAGGCTTTTTTTGACCTTTTTGATATCTTAACTGGTTTATCACAAAATCTAGATGCTTCTTTAATGTATTCATTTTCCAGGGGAAAATGCCATTGATGACATAAGGACATAAATAGAAGTTATTTGATCCTAGTTATTCTTCGATTGAATTTTTTTACAGGACTCAAATTTTACGTAATGGCTGTTCAATTATAGACTGTGACAGCTAGTTATATACTAATTTTATTATTATATCATCATCATCAGTCTTTTAACGTCCGTTGTTAGACATTGACCTTCCCCAGGATATTATTATGTATACATGTATAAAGTCTGCTCAGTGGATGTGATAGATAAATTTTTCTTGTCAGAGCCAGTGTTTGGTATTTTTGCTCAGGTAACAGACAGTAACTTAAATTTAAAGCAGGCATGTCCCTCTCATCTTGACAAAGTTTATCTACACACACAAGCATATATATATATATATGTGTGTGTGTATATATATATATATATATATATATATGTGTGTGTGTGTGTGTGTGTGTGTGTGTGTATATATATATATGTGTGTGTGTATGTATATATATATATATGTGTGTGTGTGTATATATATATATATATATATGTGTGTGTGTGTGTGTATGTATATATATATATATATATATGTGTGTGTGTGTGTATGTATATATATATATACACATATATAACTACCCCACATCCAAACTCTACCCTTCTTCATGTATATCTGATATTGGGAACTACGCAGCACACCCCTACCTATCAAAACCTTTGTACAGTATTTCATTTTTACGAATCAGAGCCAACAAACTTTCAATGACATGAAAGGATAATACATATGAAGTTCCTTGACCTCATCACCCCATTATCTATATTATCCCTAACCTACCTACACAATCCAATACTAAACCACTTCCCTTCAACCCCAATACCCTATGGTTTCTCCAAGACTTACTACGGCTTTTACTATCACATCTTGTCATTGACAAGCACAGACTTCATCACTGAGAGTCCCATACATCAGAATGACCCTAAAGGATCGGATTCAAATTTTTGCTTCCAAAGCGATGCAACTGATGGTAAATTTATTTTTTTCTGGAAAACTTTTAACTGCTGAAAGATACTCATACACAACATACACAACTGAAAATAGGAATACTTCCCAAAACATGTTTAGCACATCAATCAATCAGGATTACCTAATTAATAGACAAAGTTTCCATGCACTCTTACTCCTGAGTCTGTCTCACTTCATATTGTTCACATTATATATATATATATATATATATATATATATATATATATATATATATATATATATATATATATATATATACATATAGATATATATACTTAAAAATTATAAAAATCTCAATCAGTACATCATATAAAATACAAGTAAATCTTTATTTCTTTTCACACTCTTACTATTGATTTTTGACTTTTCATTTGTCTAAAAATGACAGTGATCTCACCAAAAACCAGTGAAGTCAGGATGGCACAAATAAGAGTTATATATGCAAAAGCTGATGATGAATCCATTCCCTCAACTCAGGTCGACTTGTTTTATTACAGGAAATACTAACAAAGGAAACAGGATACGTAGTTTTGGAATATCGTCTGGAGAAATGAATTCTGTTTTTTTCACCTTTTAGATTTTAATGAAGCAAGGGAGTTTTTGCCCTAGTGCAGCCAAGCTCATTTTACAGTGATATCTTCAAGTAGAAGCCTTTGGCAGCCTGGTAAAAATTGCACACATTAGGGAATGCCTAGATTCTTTTGCTTTACATATAATAAAGCAGAACCAGTGTAGAGACGGGGTAACTATATTCAACCTTCTGCTATTATCTATTAATATCTCTTTCCAAAGAGCCCAAGTCTCACTCCAGGAAGATAAAGAGGAAAAAAATTGAGGTGCTTGTTGGTTGGGGGAGAAGTGTGCAACATAATACACTGCAAAATAATTCTATTGATACAAAAGGTATGAAGAGAATATAATTTTTCCCTAGTCAGAATTAAAGCTCAAAGCAAAAACTTCCTTTCCTCATATAACAAAGTCTCTATTCCTTTGGTACAAAAAACTATTTTCCCACTATTTAATGTATTTGCTAGCCCATAAGATGCAGGTTTTAGAAGTGCATTTTTTAGAATATTGCTATGGGCAACTTCGATTGTACAGCTAAAGCATCAGGTGATCAGGCACCTATCCATAACCAATACATCAGATCCAGTGCAATATTTAGGTATATACAAGGTGTGATCAAAAAGTAGCCAGCCATTTAATATTAACAAATAGCCCACTAAGGACAATAGTGCCTTAGCCCTTCCAAAGGATTCCAGTGTCCCTTTAACTTTTAAAAACAAGTCTATAGAGTCCTGTATCAGGATTGCTGTCAGCTCTCTTGTAAAGTTCTTTTCAATATAGTCCCCTATCTGAAATCTTTTGAGAGAAAAGCTAGAAGTTTGGTGGGGGGCAAATCTAGACTTTAGCGGAGGCAAACAGACATAGGTAATTTGATTTTTGGTCGAAAAAAATCTGCAAGAGACGTAAATAACCTGTTTGGTCATTTTAAATGTGGAGGTCGTATCATGCACAAGCTTACTCAATGGTGTCTCAAAGCTAACTGAGTAACCCCATAGGAGAATGTATGCTCACGCACAAGCAGTAAGGTTTCCTCTGATTGATTGCCATGTTATATCAACAGCGCAAAAATGCTCCTCAAAATATTCAAAATGGTTGGACATCTTGGGGATAGAACTTTTTCAAGAGGAATTCATCAACCAAGAAAGAGAGTATTGTATTTTCTGTCATATAATGCTTATTACATGTTTCATTCTGGTGAACACAGATGTAAAGGTATCAGAATGGCACATTTTGAGTTGACTTTGTTCTTCCCCTATAACAAGAACAATCTTCACCTAATTTAGGAAATTAAACCAAACCTATCAACACTTCCGCACTGTGATTTAAAAATCATGACTAAGTGATTGCTTGGTAGCTCTCTTGCCAATTGAGCTGAACTAACAAGTCTTATTATATACGTATAATTTTTTTCTTTATCATATTAGGATGTTTGGAAAATAATTATGGATTTCATTGCTATAAATTATAAGCCAACCAACCAAAGCAAGACCAGGGTCAATATAGTACAAACGACATCTGGATTTAGTCCATCATCTCTTCCATCTGGCAGAGTGTTGTTTATGACGTGTAGTAAAGTTTAACCCCACAGAGGATAGAGACTTTGAAGAGCAACATATTCACTATTTGAATTTTGAAAGGGTAATTTTGCTATACAGGCAATGAGAAACATTTGTGAGAGGTATCCTGATGTGGAAAAGGCTCGTAAGTGTCAGCTGAGGATCAAAAGGTTTAAGAACAGTGTTTGTGATTTGAAAATATGTAATTACTTTCTGAACACCCTAATATATGCAATTCAAGAGTTGCAATGGTTGGAATAGAAATAGGAGTGGGGTTCGGCCCTGCAGTACCCAGGTTTGTTTCATCTTTTCTTACAGTAAATCAGCACTAGTTCTAAGATTTTGACTTTAAAGAAATGTCCATATTTTTTTAAAAGTATTTTTAAGCTGAAGGAACTTTTCCATCAGGAAAGGGGATTCATTTTGTGCATTTTCAACATGACATTTGTCTCCAATGAGTTTTTTTGTATCAGAAAATTATAATTGCTGAAGATGCTGATAAAATCAAAACAGGTCTGGTTGGTCATTCTCACATGACCGACGTCTTTTGGTAGTGTGCTGTGTTGGGGGTGATCAATGAATAATTCACTCCTCTCGCAATTTTGTTGGATCACTAAAAAGTTTGAATTTTTAAAAAAAACAAGGGAGCACAAACTAGTGATAAATTTAGCATAAACTCACTCAGTTTATCAACCCGCGCCTGCCATCCACTAAAAATCTGGAGCAGGGTTGGACACAAAAATGTTTTTCCAAGATGTAATAAGGAGTGAATATTTGAATTTTCAGCCCTCTAGCTCCATTGGTGTAGTCTGTACCGACATACATACATAGCCAACTGGAAAACCAAAGAAACCTAATGTGACAGTTTTGGTTGATGGTGACTAACATACAAGTAACCATCAGGGGTGCCTGTCATAGAATATGATTAGTAAGTCCTGCAGGTTATTGCTAGTGAGTTTGAACCTCACTAGGTGCCCTATTATTATGACCTTGCACCAAATGAAAACATACCTTATAATTATCTACATATGTAACCATCAGGCACTCTAAGTTTAAAGAATTACCAAGAGATTTAATGGAAAGATGCTGCTTTTGACATGAACAGCAGTGAAGCCAGAATTTATTTATCTATGATGCCAGACAGGATGAGAATTGAAGACGAAATGAAAAGACTCAAAAGTCTTTAAAATGATAAAGACCATTGATACTTTCTTTCTGGTTGGAAGGAATCACAGTACTGAATTCAATGCGGTATTTCAAAAATAGTTGGAAAACATTCTAAATTACTATATTTTCCAGTATATAACACACTCATCTAGATTTTTAAAATATAAACAATTATCATACTGCTTTCAACTCATTCAGGCCTGTTTTTTTTCAAGAGTCACAAAGTAAGGACATAGTGGATTTTTCATTTTTTTAAGAAACCCTGGGAAGTCATATATCATTTTACAAGTTACAAGACATGGATTTCATTTATGGCAGATATAATAGTCATGTAACCTAGTTATGTATTCAAAATGGCCGCAAGAATTAAAGCACACATACGTGTATTCTCAACTGAATGAGTTAATGTGTAAGTATTATCACTAGGAGGCCATCAATCAGGGTTCAAAATGAACAATTATTGAACGTGAATGAGTTACATTGAGTAGTTGTCTTCTAAATACTCTTGTAAACTGTTGACTTATAAGCCAATCAGTGCACTAAAAAGTAATCTTAGAGTCAATTTCTAGCAAAATTTCAAAATGACATGGACAAAATAGGTGGATATACCACAAGTTCATGAAAATGAAATGATAAAAAAGACCAGGTCAATAGGAACCATCATTGACCAACATCACTTGGTAGCATGCTGTGTTGGGGGTGATCAATTAACAAATTCGTAAAATGAGTGGTCAATGGATAAGTAACTTCTCTCGCTTTTTGCTGAACAGTGATCAATAAGAAAGTTGGAATTTCCCCAAAAGAAGCATGAACACAGCTCACACAGACCAAGGGTCCCATTTAGCATAAGCTTACCTTGCAATTCAAACTCACCACACTAAAGGGTTAAAAAACAAAAAAAGTTATTTCTAGTCATAACAAAGGGTATATGTTAGAATTTTTATCCCAGTAGTATGATTAGTGTAGCCTGGATGCGTCATACATACATATCCAGCCAGACCAACTAGAAAACTGAAGAAACCTGTATTGACAGTTTTGGTTGTTGGTTTCTATTACTAAACCTTGACATTAGAGAAGATGGCATTGGAAACTAAAAGAGTGATCTTCACAACCATCCTTTTATAGTTTTTATGAAATCAGGATGACACCGTTGTATCATAAATTAGACATTATTTAAAAAGTAATTTATTGCCTGAATGTCCGGGAAGATACACCGGCATTCTGTAAGGGTGTTTTAATCTCTCGGGTATTTAGACTGCAGACTGATGTTATGAAATTCCATTGTGTCCAAATGAGGATATCAAATTAGGGAATTTGTTTTATGTTCATATGCAGAGGCTGAAGGGTAAAAATCTATTCAGTGTCTGCAGACGATTCTTAAAGACAACAAGTAGATTAGATTTCTTTGCTTCAGCTGGAATATCATGTAAGAATGGCAAACCTAGATATTTATGAGAATGTATATCCGAGAGTGTATGTTTTAGTAGTTATGTACATAAGTACAAACACAACATTTCATGTACATATATATATATATATATATATATATATATATAAGAAACTGTCAGCCAAAACTATCAAAATAGGTTTCTCCAGTTTTCAAGTCAGTCTAGTTGGCTAGGTATGTATGTAACACATGTACAGGCCACACCAATGGAGTTGAACATTTACTCCTTACTGCCTGTTTCTTTTTCTTCAGAAATTCCCCCCTAAATAGGTTTTTAGTGGTCATCTAGTTTACAATGCAATTTTATGCTAAATTGATATGTAGTTTGAGCCTGCTTCCTCTCCATGTTTGGCCTGGGGCCAGACAAAGCAAATTTTTGTAAATATCTGTAAATACATCTCTAAACACATATATACTAAGCTTAGTTTTGTCCAGCACCTGATCAATGGGTTAGAGAGTTTGAACTGGGCCAAATGTTACAAATTGGTAGGTTGAGCCTGGTTGCCTTTTAAATCAGCATTTGATCAGTAAGAGATACAAAATGATTCCAGACAGCATAGTAAACCTAAGTCAATTGTGTTCTTCATAGCAATCCAAAGACAAAGGGTATTACAAATATGAATATTAAAATACATTTGTACATGAACATACATACTGGTACACATTTCAAAATAAGACAACTCAACCACCAGTTTAGTTTGAGAGAAAGTTTATAAATCCCAAAAT
The DNA here is from genome assembly GCA_963457665.1 of Thysanoteuthis rhombus. Classification (NCBI taxonomy): domain Eukaryota; kingdom Metazoa; phylum Mollusca; class Cephalopoda; order Oegopsida; family Thysanoteuthidae; genus Thysanoteuthis; species Thysanoteuthis major. The sequence goes on along the minus strand of OY735228.1, from coordinate 30,703,857 downwards.
GATTCATCATGACCAAAATACTCATGCAAAGGGAAAAGACTCATGCCCCAAATAAGATAATCATATGAAGCATAATGAACTATGATGACTTTGTTTTTATTGTTTTACCTTTCCTGTTCCTTCACAGAGGTCAGGTGAACAAATTTTGCAAATTGGAAAGGTTACAGAGGGGTACACCTTAATATTTTCATCTTTGAAAATCGTACGACGAGGAATTTATTGGAATGTTTATTTCTTCTTAGTCCACCCCTTATAATGATTCAGTAGAATATTTAAAAAATTTTTTTTAAAAATATGATAAACCCGAAAGCTGAGAAACTTACATACTCAAGAAAGAGTTGACAAAGTCAAGTGGTCAAGTTAAATCTTACAGGATGAAGACATGCATGCGATATAATCAAATAGAGATTCAAATTCTCATTTCTTTGTGAATTTACAAATATATAGAAGGAAAATTGACATATCCAATGGTATAAATACATACACACCAAGTCATGCAAATATGCGAACCTATTTATTAATACTCAAAGGTATTTGTATATATTTAAAACCCAGAATAAATGTATGAACAAAAGATTATATTTGCATATTATAAATCTCAACTTTACGTGAGTATATATATAGATAAAATATATACATCATTGTCATATAAACTTGAAGTTTTGATTTGTATAATACTGAGGAAGCCATTTATTATTATCACAAAGTTGTTATCATCAAGATCAGACCCAATCACTTTATTTAAAATAAATTAAAAAATCATATTAATTTCATATCAGATTTTCAAACAAAAACTTGATTAAAACAATGAATTTAAATTGTCCCAATCTTTATATCCTTTGCTCAATGTTATAAGATGGTTATTGTTATCTGAAAGACCCAGTTGCAAAAGTTATCATAATAAGTAGCATTATATATATATATATATATATATATATAAAATTTATTCAAATATATGCGTGTCTGTATTTATATGAAATAAATTCTATATATATATATATATATATATATATATATATATATATATATATAGAGAGAGAGAGAGAGAGAGAGAGAAAGAGAGAGAGAGAGAGAGAGAGAGAAGAAAATGTACTCACATGGACATTGTATACATACACAAATATATATATGTATGGATAGATACATAGATAGACGTAGAGAGAGAGAGAGGAAGAAAATATATTCACATGGACATTGTATAAACACTCACACATACACATACACATATATATATATATATATAGAGAGAGAGAGAGAGAGGGAGAGAGAGGGAGAGAGAGACGGTGGAATAAGAAAATATATTCTCACGGACATTGCAAAAACATTCACACACACATATATATGTATAGAGAGAGAGGAAGAAAAAAATATTTTCATATGGACATTGTATAAACGCACACACCCACATATATAGAGAGAGACAGAAAGGGAGAGAGATACCCAAACAAATTACACACACATATATGTATATCAATATTCACAAATTATATATTAGTTAACGGTTTGATTTCCACTTGTTTTACACTGTGCAGCTGTGTATGAATTACGAGATGAAGGCCCTGCAACAGGTTTAGCCTTCCCTCATGATGAAATATTATTATGCTTACATAACAGATAAATGACAGGCCAACATCCAGTCCAGACGGAATGCATGTCCAAAGATTTGGATGAAAGAGAGCAAACGCCAAACGTCCCCCACTTTTCCGTTTCTGATTTCACTTCTGTTAGAATTCCATGTAAGGAAACCTGACAGTTCATGTAACAAAACCTTTTTGAATCGTCACTGGCCAACACGATTCATTCGGTTGAGGAAGCAACAAGCGAAAATCTCCAAAAGGTTTCAGCTAGCTCAATTTGTGGAAATATGATTACTTCAGCTTTTGAACTGGGAAAAACAACCCGAACCCATGAGTTTCCAATCTCGGTATTCGCTATATTTAATCTGTTTGTATGCGTATAAAAATTAATAATAAGTAAATCATGAGTAGTCCGCTCGGATAGTGTTATGGTAAACACGCCTGCCTCACACGCAGAAGATCTTGGGCTTGAATCTCGGCATGAGCGGAGAGTGTGGAAAAAAAAATCTTCATTAGGGAAGATTTCCCTGTGCACTCAGCTGTTGATTAAGTACACACTAAGCTGTGTGATTAGGGTGGAAGAATCCCTTCAGTGGACATACATCCTGCTAAAGGGTTGGTCATAAAAACTAGTAGGTATGAAGTCCTGGTCTTGATCCAACTTGAGACTTGTAACGATCACTAAGCTGATGCAAGTGACAGTAACTTGGACTTAGTGACCAACTGTCATACTCCATTGGGGGTCGTCTCTTAAGAGACGAGACATTTTACCTCACCAAATCATGAATAGTGATCCATTATTATAAACTGATCTATGTATTACGAAATGGATGTATGTGACCGGACAGAATTAATCATAAATTGAGTTGTATGATATAGAAATTTATTCAAAATGATCTCCTGTTGCTACACAGAAAATATATCACACAATTTCAGACAATGTAAATAGAATAAACAATTAAAGAAAATAGGCTGCTGCAGGAATCAAACTTAAGACTGATAAGGGATGATTCTAATGTTTTTCAGTAACACTCTCTCACTCTCTCTCTCTCTCTCTATATATATATATATATATATATGTATAATGTATATATATATTATTAAGATGAATCATCTGACAGAAATAATTATATACTGTATTATATTTTTATAAACTCTCTTTGATATAATTTCCCGTTATCATACGTTGAATGTATCACTTGGCCTAGACAACGTAAATTGAATCAAAAATTAAAGAAAATGGGCGGCTGCAGGAATCAAGACTGATAAGGGATGATACTAATGTTTTTCAGTAACTCTCTCTCTCTCACTCTCTTTCTCTCTCTCTCTCTCTCTCTCTCTCTTTATATATATATATATATATATATATATATATATATATATATATGTATAATGTATATATATATTATTAAGAAATGGATGAATAATCTGACAGAAATAATTATATACTGTATTATATTTTTTAAAACTCTCTTTGAAATGATTTCCCATTATCACTTAGTGAATGTATCGTTCGGCCTACACAACGTAAATAGAATAAACAATTAAAGAAAATGGGGTTGCTGCAGGAATCAAACCTACCACCAATAGGGTGGCCACTTCAACGGAGCAATGCTCTTACCTTTGAGCTAAACAGCCGCTTTTCTTTAATTGTTTATTCTACTTACATTTTCCAGAAAGTCAGTAAGCTATCCACTGAATCTAAAATCTTATGTGCACACATTAATTTCATTTGTGTGCTGGTTGCAGAATATGTGTGCATGTTCACATGTACTCAGTCTAGAGGGAACAATGACCCAACCTAATATTCAATACCCGAGGGTAGATTGTTCTCATTCTACTGTCTATGCTAGGGGATATCTCGTATAAAATGAATTCCTTTGGATTAATTATTCCAGTGATGCTACTTTTTCTTTAACTTTTGAAACAGTATGCCTAACTTTTCATTGCCAAACTTGCACTTGACAACGGTTTAGTGCAGTGGTTCCAAACCTTTTGGATGCCACTCCCCACTTTTGTCCATAAGATCATTAGTTTCCATCCACTTACCATTCAACTAAGTAGCAACACACTATGATTTCAAATAATTATTTTATTTTGCTTATAATTAGACAACTTTATAATAAGAATTATTTCAATTTTAGAATTGTTCCGCTACTGCTGTGCATTGTTTACTCAAAGAAAGCAAGCAAAAATAATTAGGAACGCTTCATTTGATACGCTAATTTATTTTTAAAAAAAAGAAGAATCCTGCTACCGTAACTGTTATTTACATCAACGTGATTTCGGTTCTTCTTTTTTTTTTTTTTTTGCTACTAGTTCTTCAATTAGTTGGTCTATGAGTGAGAGATCACATCTTGAATTATTCCCAACTTGAAGCTTATTTCACCCTTATTCTCCCTCTTACATCACACATTCCCACTACCTTTAAGCCAAAAATATTCAACACAACTTTCTACTTAATAGTCTTATTCCCACACCCCTTGGACAGGGGATTTCCCCCTGGTTGGAAATCACTGGTCTAGAGGAACAAATCATCGGTTTAGTGCATTGATATATATGATAGTTATGAGTTCAATCCTTAGCTGAAGCAGTGAAGGTTACTGAATACAACACTTATTTAAAGTTAAATTCTGATCCTCATTCATTTTCATTAAATGGCCCGAATATAAACTTTCCATTCAACAAGAATCAATAATAGCTTTATGGATGGTCAGGACACATGTGACTGTAAAGTTAAGGAGTTTCATAAGCATGTAGCGAGAGACTTACACTTCAATATTTTCTATGAAGCCATTTGATACAAGTATGGCAGCTCCTAAGTGAGCACAGTGTCATGCATTTTCCATGGAGCTTGAGCAAAGGACTGGGTGTACAGTCCAGTCGTAGCTTGGCAAGATGTTCTGTTTATCAGCAGCATGACATAGGCTAAGATGTCCGCAAAACAATCTTGCCACTGGATACAACACATGGTATTCCCAGATGTTAATGACCAGCCTCGATGTCGCTCAACTCTGGTGATCATACAAGAACTCGTGCATCTAACGTGAATTGGCTGCGGTAGGTAAAATGAAACTATTATGCACATTACGTGGTACGTGGGAAGGTACAATAAATAATGGATTTCAGGACAACATGGTAATTTATGATTAGAGAATTAATACATTGTGTAGGAATGTAGGTAGATTTACACAAACTGGCGGCAGGTATTCAAGTATGAACAAATATAATGTTCCTATACATGAATGAGTATAATGATAAGGTAATCTAGCCTTTGTTACTCTATATGATGCTATCATTCAAAACAGGTCTGTTTAGTCACTGAAAAGAAACCATCATAAGACCAACATTGACAGCATGGCATGCTGGGATGATAAATTAAGAAAATTGGAAAATGGGGTGATCAATGAATTAGTTACTTCTCTCACCTTTTACTGGGCAGTGATCACTAAAAAGTCTGAATTTTCACTAGACAAGCGTGGACACTAACTAAGGGACTAATTTAGCAAAAACTTTAAAAACAGACTGAACCCTCAACTAAAAAACTATTCACGGGGTGAATTTAAAAAAAATGAAAAAGGAATATTTTCATTAGATACAATAAGGAGAAAATCTATTTAGGAGAGAAATTTAGAAAAAAGAAAAAAAAAGTCTTTTTAAATATAATAACAAGTAAATGTCTAAATTTTCAGCCCTCTAGCTCCATTCATGCGGCCTGTACACGTGAATAAATACATACCAGTCAGACCAACTTGAAAACCTAAAGGAAACCTATGTTGATAGTTTTGGTGACTGTTTTGGTCGACGGTTTCTAATAGGTTGTATCAACATGATCTGAATTCCCAGCTTCTCAAGTGTATAAGATGCAACACTTTTTTCAGAAAGAAAATAAGTCCCGGTAGATGTAAGGATTGGCTTAACAAGTCTTATTTCTTGCTGTACAAGACACAAGATACCAAACATTCATGATCTTAGGCACAAAAAATACGATAATATCATAATTAAAAGTATTCAAAATATTTAATATATCCTCAGCTTACAAAAAGGGAAAGTTTTGCTGGATCATGATACGCATAATCACTTAGATTATAAATAATCATAAGTATGAATATCTGTACCTTGCATAAACGAATCACCATATACCACGCTTGTACTAGAACTAATAATTTTGAATTATCTAAAGAAAAATTGATCTTTTATCCAAAATTATCTTTAAAAAGAATACCAGCACAAGATTCGAGTATTGTTGATCCAAAATTACTATAAGCCCCCAAAAGTACTTTTTTTGAAAAAGAGAAAAAAAAACTATTTAGATATTGCCTTGTGATGTACTCATGTGAATTTCCAAAGTTGTAACCCAAAAAATTTGACCGAGATCACCCAGACAAAGAGTCACTAAGAATCTGTAGCCTACTTAGCCAGACCATTTGAGGGGCTACAATGATTCAATAAAAAAGGGAGAGCTGATACGATTAAAAGCAGTGAAAATATTCTAGATATTCGCTGTTTATGAAGAAGAGGGAGAGACAGGGAGTCACCTTGTTTTACTGATCTTTACAATGTCGTTAAAAATGCTGATTTTTCTCTAAGTTACGCCTGAAACAGAATTTCATTAACTTGAAAGCCAGCTTCTTCGATGACATGGCCTGTTAAACATTAAGAGCAACTGTCAACCATTCAGGGTGATTTCTTCAATAAAATTCACTGAACCGTGAATTATCTAATGAGTTGGTCAACTGTTATTTCTTTGGAGTTGATTTTAGATTAGTGTGCATCCCTTGTTTAGATATTTACTGCCCTGTGACCAGACGATCACAAAAACATCTATCCACTCAACTTGATAGCTTAATTATTCCAAAAAGTTTAACCTTTCCTTGGCGCTGAAAGAAGAAAGCCAGCTACCAATAAATGAGGGTCGGGGATCAAATTTATTAGTTCCGGTTCATTCTCAGAGATTCCCAACCTTCTCTTGGACATTTCAGCCATAAGCACAAAAATCAATTGATAATCATCGATTTATTTGCAACAAATGCTTTGTCACTTTTGGATGAGAAATCAGAGAACAAATAACAAAAATAAGAACGATCATCATGATAATAATACAAAAATTTTCAGAGACTAACTAAAGGAAATGACATGAGTATGATTGTGCTGAGGACATTTGAAAAGAGAAACAGAATAATTATCAATGGCAGTCCAGAGCTAGTGCATTAGAATGATACATATTTATGTTAGACAAAATACAATAAAGGACCAAATGTCACCAGTGCCAAGACAGAGATGAAACTGTCAATTATACAAGTGAATGTAGTAAACTAGCTTGAGAGAAGTATAAAATATACATGATTGGGGAGGAATGGTAGTCCAGTGGGAATAGTGAGAGCCACCAGATACTTCCTACAAGTGTGAAAGCTCATTGAGTATAAAATAACAATAATAAAAATCAATAGTTGGCCTTGTGCTGTTGTAGATATCATAATTACAATGGAGTCAATATCAGAAATTGTCAACAAAAACTGTCAACACAGGTTTCTCTCAGTTTTTAAGTTGGCCGGCTGGCTATGTATTATGTACAGGCCGCACCAATGAAGCTAAGATGTTGGTCACATGACGGTTTCTATTGATTGACTAACTAGACCTATTCTTTTTGTTTTTTTAGTAGAAACAAAATTTTGTACAAGACTGTTAATTGGGGATGATAAGCAGATGTGTCTCTCTGAAACTATGTGAGTTACCCACAGGGAATAGCCAAACTCATCCATCTCATTAAAAATGATAATCAGTTCACACTTTGCACTAATGCTCTTATGGGAGGGATGAATCCATCTCTCTCTCTCTCTCTCTCTCTCTCTCTCTCTCTCTCTCTCTCTCTCTCTCTCTCTCTCTCTCTCTCTCTCTCTCTCTCTCTCTCTCCCTTCAGGTATAGTTAAATAACAAGGCAAACTTGATTCTTCAGCCTTGGTAAGCAACCAGTTTAGGAGCTTGATAACTGATTTCATTTGTAAAAGTCTTACCCTTTGGCCAACATTGAGAGGAGTAGGCAATAGACAGATTAGGTTACGTTAGTGAAAACTAAGGTTAACAGGACTCTGGTGTAGCTTCGACAAGTCTAGCAATCTGAAAGACGATTAAGATAAATTGCTCAAATAAAATAAAGGAGAAAAAAACAGACGGATGAAATAACATGATTACCGTCTTCATCTCCACACAACACCGCAAATATAAATTTTCAAAACATCACATTTGAGACACTGCATTTTCAATAATTTTAAAATAATAAAATGTTTCATCATGAAATATCTAAAATACAACGGAAATTTCAGAGACATACCTGTCAAGCTGAGGTTCCGATATGATTTTTCTCTATGAATTAATCTAACAGTCTCTATGACCATTGCATTGATATAGCTACTTCTTGTGAGAATTTGGAAGACTAGGGTAGTTTTGGTATAAGGTTGCATTTCTTCAGCACTTTATAAGAAGAACAAGAACCTAAAGTTCAATGAGGCATCCACAAAAAAGTTTAAATGTCATTATTGCAAGATCATATGATGCTGAGTGGAAGATAGTTTTAGTCAAGAAGCATCTTATCAAAGGATATCTTTCTACCAAGTTTCAAGTAAATCTGACTTAAAACAGCAGGGAAACAATATTTGGACAAACCTACTGATTGAAAGATTCTCTTATAGAGAGGTGAGGACACCTCTAAAGATCACTCTTCATACCTTGTAAAATCAGTGCAAAAACCATATTACAATTACAATGGTTAGATATGAGCATGATATACAAATTAATGTACCATAGAATCACATTGATAACCACTTTCGATAGATTACTGGGGATTACAACTCTTGAATTGGGAGACATCTGTGAGTTAGCCACATCATCTCATTTTTTGTTGTTGATGGGTTGGCTGAGACAATGAGAATTGTGAAAATTCTAAAAACAAAATTAGTGGAATATGGGAAGCTTGGATGATCAAGGTTTTTTTTTCTGCTGATACTGCACAAGAGGCTTCACAGTGTGACTTTAACGGTAAGCTTCTTTTGTCATGGGACAATAAAAAAGATTTTGCATTGAAACGATCTGAGCACCAACAGGGCTGTTTCCTTTTGCAGCAGTAAAGGAAATGCGTGTTCAGGGTCACCGTTCCATTTTGTCACCTTCAACAAAGGACACTCACGGGAGAAAAGATTCTTTCAGGAAGCAAATTATTCTAATTTAGACGAAAAAACATCATTTCCTCGTTTTTTTTTTTTTTCATAAGCATCAGTGACATGTGATGTGAGCTTTTATTTAGAAAACTGTCTGTTCCGTTCTGTGGCAGACTGTAAAGGGGTGAATTGTTTTATGAATTTCCTGGTTCTTGCATACCTAAATCTAACAGATAAGTAAAATTTTCTTTGTGTAAGTATGACCGTTTTTTTTTTTTTCTGATTTTCATTTTGACTGTATCAATTACGCAAGACTGGGTCCTTTGTCATAGTGTAATTAAGAATACGGAAGATTTTCCTTAAATATGGGAAAAGGTTTTGTTTTTTCTTACTGATTTGAACATAACATTTCATTAAAGATTACAATATACAGTGCAGAGAAAAAAATGTTGTTTGTAATGCTATGCACCAATCAATAAAAAATATTCTATTTATGTATTCAAGAAAAATAATCTTCATTTTTCTCCCAAATGTTATTTATCTAAAATGTTTTAAAATTGTTTTATTCATCGGCACTGAATTAACTGTCAAAATCGAAGATGCAAAATTGGGAAAAGTGGACCACTACATCTACTTGGGACAACAAATCTCTATGAAATCTACAAAAGAAGAAGAAATCAAGCGGAAAATCACCCTAGGATGGCAAGCTTTTGGCAAAGCAAGCTCAACCTTAAAAGAAAAGACGATCCCAATAATCCTAAAAAGAAGAATATACAACCAATGCATCTTCCTGATAATCACTTATGGAGCTGAAACATGGAACCTAACCAAAAGACAGACCCACAAACTGAGAAGCATGCAGTGTGCACATGAGAGAATCATGCTCAACCTTCAAAGGAGGGATCGCAAGACAGCACAGTATATCAGAAAGAAAACAGGGGTCAGAGCCATCATAGAATTCATTAGAAAACTTAAATGGCAATGGGCTGGTCATGTTGCGAGAATGAAAGACAACCGTTGGACATCACGACTCACATGTATCCCCAGAGATCACATGCAAAACTGAGGCCGACAAGTTACAAGATGGAGAGATGAAGAAGACAAAACAAAAAAATACTGGCTCCGTGATGCCCATGATAGAGAATTTTGGCGGATCCTGGGGAAGGTCTATGTCCAATGACGGACATTAAAAGACTGATGATGATGATGAAGAAATGGGATTTTTTATTAATGGATTTCATATCTTTAATGAATATGAATGATTTTCATCTATTCGCATGACAGTTATCAAATTTGTGTTTCTCAGTAAGAGCTTCATGTACACTATAATGTACCAAAATTGACTGTGCTTCCTAAACCATTAATGATTTCTTGAAGAAATTCTTCATCTCCTCTGGAGCTGACTACTGACTGTAAGTAATAGAGACTGCTGACAGAAAAAAATGGTGATATTCTTCCAGATTTTTCAAGAAAACTGCAAATCCAGTGCTGAGGAAAGTCAGAAATATAAAAACTATGAAACAATCCAATTCCCAAGACTCTTTCAGCTACTGGGATCATCATTATCAGCAGCCCATTAGCATCTGCCATTGGACAGAGACCTTCCCCAGGATTCACCAGACCTCTCCAACATGGGTATTGCAGAGTCAATACTTTTTAAAATTTATCAAGCTTGTCATATGATCTTACTTTTTGTCGGCCACAGTTTTGTATATGATCCACATCGTGAGTCATGATGTCCAGTGGTTGTCTGATATTTTTGCAATATGGCCAGCCCATTGCCATTTGATCTTGCTAACAGTTTCTTTGATTTCTTGGACTCCTGTCCTTTCTGTGGTATACTTTGCTGTTTCAGCTCCATAGGTGACAAGGATACACTGGTTGTATATCTTTTTTTTAGGACTATTGGAATTTTCTTCTTCTCGAAAGTCATGCTTGTTCTACTAAAAACTTTCCAACCTAGTATAATTATTCACTTTATTTCTTCTTCTTTTGATGTCATCATGGAGACTCACTGTCCTAGGGAGATGTAGTGGTCTACTCTCTTCAGCTCTGCATTTTCAATTTCAATCGTTGTGTTTGTCCCGAACATGTTTATTATACATGACATTTGTTTTGCCAAAGTTCATGTGGAGGCCAACTTTCTTGCTTGCTTCATTTACTTTGTCTAGCATTATTTTGAGATCATGAAAGTTCTTTGCAAAGAAGACAATGTCGTCAGCAAATCTGAGACTACTTCAGTATTTGCTGTCAATTCTGATTCCTTTATTTTCCCAGTCTAGGTTTCAGAAGATCATCTTGAGGCAAGCTGTGAAGAGTTTGGGTGAGCTGGTATCACCTTGTCTCTCTCCTTTTTCTAGTTGAAAGGGCTTAGAGTCTTTATGTAGCCTGATGAAGGAACTGCTGTGTTGCAGTGCTCTGACATATACGGGGCCTACAACTTGTTGTATTATTGCATTAATGACTTTGAGGATTTCCATTGGATCGTAGGACTTTTTCAAGTTGACAAATGCTACAGCTTGTGGCATTCTTCATTCTGCGGCTTTCTCTGGGATAGGACATGCCTATCCTGTATTGTCTTTCCTCAGCCACCAGTCAGACTCTACCAGAAGCCAAAACAAACATACACACTAGCTGATGTACTTGTCACTTCCAGGATCTACAAAAACATACCCATGACTTACTGCATATTATTGAAATAAGAGATCTCGGAATAAATCCTAAAAAATACCTATAAAATCACCATAGTCCCACAAATGACCTGACAAAACTGTCAAGTGGGCTACAGATTCTTCTCTCTTTGAATGTGCATCTGTGTATGTCTGTGGGGGCTCCTGGTCACATTTGGGGGGTAATATCCTTGAAAATTTGCATGAGTACACCACAAGGTACAATCAAAAAATTGCTTTCTGGTTTATCTCTGGTCATTTTGGACCAACAATGCCCAAATCTTATACAGGTATTTTTCAGATAATTTCAGATAGAAAATCTATTTTTTTAAAGATAATTTTAGTTCATTCTAGTTCATGTGTAGACTATTATTTTAGTCATATTAGAGACCGTCAACCAAAACTTCAACATATTTTTTGAGATAATTAATTCTGGTACATACACAAGCTATGGTGATTCATTAATGTGAGGTACGGATATTTCACTTTTCTTCCCTAAATACTCATTTGCAAAAATTGTCATGTCTGGTTATGTAGGTGTATAGAAATTTGGCCCAATCCATGGTAAAATGCAAGAGAAAGGTTTTTATATAATTTTCCCTAATTTTTAAATATTTACAGGAAAAACTGATTTTTAAAATGCTGAATCCAGCCCCAAATGTCCACAAAAATCTATGCTACTCTGAAAAAAATCAAATATATACCCAAAGCCCTCAAAAGTCCAGGATATGAAAAGCACTGCTTATCTGTACGTTACAAAACCTCTAATCAGGGATTTGGGGTGCAAGGGGTGATTTACACCCCATTTAAAAGGACTACAACTCATTTGCTCTCCTCATTTACAATGAAAAAGTAATCTACTCAAAAGGACATTTACAAAGAATAAAAATTCCAGAATTTGTAAATTGTTTCTTAGACTACACAAAACAAAGAACAAAATATGGTGTGCTTTTTAGATAATTATAAAGCTTAGCTTAGTCTGGTGCAAGGATGCTATTGTAAGCATTGGTGTCTATGAGAGGGTGAATTTGCTATTCCATGGAAAAGGACTACAACCCCTTTACAATAATCATCATCATCACCAGTTTTTTAATGTCCGTCGTTGGACAAAGACCTTCCCCAGGATTCACCAAATTTCTCTATCATGGGTGTCGCGGAGCCAGTATTTTCTGAATTTGTCCAGTTTATCTCTCCATCTTGGATTCTGTCGGCCTCGGTTTCACATGTGATCTCTGAGGATCCATGTTGTGAGTCATGATGTCCATCGGTTGTCTGTCATTCTTGCAACATGGCCTGCCGATTGCCATTTAAGTTTTTTAATAGATTCTTTGATGTCTCGGACTCCCGTTTTCTTCCTGATATACTGTGCTCTCTTGTGATCTCTTCATGTAAGGGTAAGCATGATTCTTTCATGCGCCCGTTGCATGCTTCTCAGTTTGTGGGTCTGTCTCTTGTACAATAGTAAAGTAATATAAGTAATCCACTCAAAAAGACATATTTTTGGAATAAAAATTCCAGAATTTGCGAGTTATTTTTATTACAATAGATATACGTGGGCACCCACTGGGGGTGCAAGCAGGGCATTAGCCCACTTTGAATCAGGTCTTCTTGCAAAGGATGAGGGTGTTTGAAAGTTGAAACCTCAAAGTCAATGAAGGATAATGGTGCTTCATGTAACCCCAACTTAATGCACCATCATAAAATCTTGGAAAGATGGTATTATAATTCACTGGTAACAGGGTTGCCCCTAAGATATATTCCGAATATATCTCCCTTCCCCCTTGCAAATATATCATTTGGTACCCCCCCGGAAAACTGGCAGCAGACACCCATACCCATAACTCTCATTTGTTCAGTGTAGGAAAGGTATGACCCTTATTTCACGAGAAAAAAAACAATGATTCATGAACTATAGATATGTTTTTATGGAAGAACAAAAGGAGAAAAAAGAAAGAGTTAACAAAAGAGAAAAAGATAAAGATGTCTTGTAATTTTTGATTATTTGGGTCACTCTATTCAATATTCTTGTTCAATAATAGTATTGATGACAATGATTACTGAGGAATGAGAAGAAAAGACAGACCACTGATCATTTTTCCATTATCAGGGTTTGCAACATGCCAGAGATGTCGAATAAGAAGTCATGAAATCAATTATTATCTCTTTATACAATACTGTCTCTCATTCTTATTTATTTCCTTTGTTTAGACACAGTCTAGTCTATAAACAGCATTTTCTATATATCCATCTGACAGTAACACAAAAAATTGCATTATACTTCGTGGAACTTAACAGATAATTTCAGACATTTTATAAAGATGTTCTTTTTATTTTTCCATTCATCTAGCAATCATGTTTGAAATATTTAAAAAATGACCCAGTTATTTGTCATTAAATTTCATATAGAGACTAAATGAGACAATTTGTTTAACAAAAAATATGCATTTTTTTCCCGCTTGGGTTTTTACTGAAATCAAAGAAGAAGAAATCTGAAATTGTCTTTGCACAGAAGAAACTATAAACGAACTGTCAAATCAGATAGCTAAGAGAATAAAAAACAGAAACATCACTTTGATCTCTGGATATCAAAGGTTTGAAGAAAGCAGAATAGGTTTGCATTTCTGATTTTTTCTTTATTTTTTTAACGTGGCAGACCAACGGGGTTAGGCAGCTCACTGCAGGTGACACCATCAGTGGGGTGATACCAAGATGAACATTTCATACTGTTTATTGTTAATTCTTTCTTCTAATGAAACAACTGTGTGTCCACACAGTATCTTTGGAAGTAGATTAATTTCAATTTCATGCACACATGAGAGAATCATGCTCAACATCACATGGAGAGATCATTGAACAGCACAGTATATAAGGGTAAAAACAGGAGTCTGAGACATCATAGAAAACATTAAGAAACTCAAATGGCAATGGGCTGGTTATGTTGCAAGAATGGCACATAACCACTGGACATCATGACTCACAACATGGATCCCCAGAGATAAAGTGTGGAACTGAGGCCAGCAAAATATGAGATGGTGAGACAAACTGGACAGGTTCAGAAAGTATAACCTCGGTCATGCCCACAATAGAGAGGTCTGGGGAAACCTTGGGAAGGTCAATGTCCAAAGATGGAAAACAAAAGACTGATGATGATGATGATACTTCTTTCCTTCATATTATTTCACAAAGTCACAATTGAAAAATCCAAAACTAAAGATGAATAAAATTGTTAGTAAAGGTAGGCTTATGCCATCAAATTCAATGATATATAATGATCATGAGGAATGATGGATAGTATTTGTACAAAAGTATCACCAACATTCTAGATATCCTGCAAAGAGAGCAAGTCCTGGAGAAGAGAGGTGACACCAAAAATAGGCCTGCCACTGTGTCTGACACCTGATTAACATTCTTTGTAGGTTTCTGTGTTCAACACTTGATCAAAAGTAAATAAACTGTTATTCTTTTCTCTAATGTGTTTAATGCCGAATCAATGGCAGATTAAACACTTTTGTTTCTGGGACATGAGTAACACCAGATTGTTAGTGTATCTATATTTATATATTTACATTTTTTTGTAAGTGTAACACAATACAATGAATGCTCAGATACTAAGTTCAAGTTTTAAGCAGAAATGCCCAGAAATGACATTTTGATCCTAGGCAGAAGACACAGATACTTTGATCTCAGTCAAAAAAGAGTGATCCATACATAAACAGGTTTGGTAGTTTGGTATCAGGCCATGTTGGGGGCAATTAATTGAAAAATTGTAAGAAAGGGTGATCAATGAATAAGTTACTCCTCTTGTCTTTTGTTTGGCAGTGATCACTAAAAAGTCTGAATTTTCAAAAAACAAATTAGCATAAACTAAGGAACCAACTTAGCACAGACTTGCAATATGTGTTGAACCACTTTCACTCAAAACCTATTGAGGGAGATAATTTCTAGTCATAATGAGTAAATGTACAGATTTTCAGCCCTCTAGCTCTATTGTAGCAGCCTGTACACTTGATGCATACATACATACAGAAATAGCCAGCCAGACCAACATAAAAATTGAAGAAACTATGGTGACAGTTTTGGTTGGCAGTTTCAAATAATCCTGATATTTTTTATGGGTACTATGCTAGTTACTAAGTAATACATACTGTTTATATGACATGCTTAAGCTTTACTAATAAAAGTCAGTACATTGCCTACGGCATCTCTAGTAACACTATACAATAACAAATCTCACTAAATGTTGAAGGGTGCCCCCGATCTCCATTACACCCCTGAGGTTGACACATTCAACGTTTCTTTAGAACTGTGGGAGAAAAAGGGTGAATTGGAAACCTTCAAGCAAAATTGTCAAAATAGGATTTCAAGTTGGTCCAGCTGGCTGGCAAGTATGTATCACACATTCAGGCAGCACCAATGGAGCTAGAGGGCTGAAAATTTCTCCAAAACTGTCAACGTAGGTTTCTTCTGTTTTTAAGAAAGTCTGGTTGGCTATGTATGTATGTATCACATGTACAGGCTGTGCCAATAGAGCTTGAGGGATGAAATGCTTATCATTTACTTCTCATTATGTCTACAAAAAAGTTGAGATTGGGGGGGGGGTTAAGTTACCCTGCTGAATAGGTTTTTAGTGGGGTGGGGTCAATATGCATTGTAAATTTATGCCAAT
>OY735228.1:30355291-30682791 GCA_963457665.1 Thysanoteuthis rhombus | reverse complement strand
AGACAAAGCTATATTTTGAAGACAATCACCCCAGATATATATATATATATATATATATATATATATATATATATATATATATATATATGCACAATCTTGTGAAAATAAATATTTTTCAAATGTTTTACAATGTTTACAGACATGATCATTACTATGGGCGTCAGCTTAGAGCAAGTGCAAAAGGGGCAATTGCAGCAACCCCACTCACCCAGATAAGGTCTCCTCAGCTAGGGTAAGGGTGTTGAAACCTTATAGTCAATAAAGGATTATGATGCTGTAAAATTGTCTCACATAACCCAAACTTGATGTACCCGTATAAAAAAAAAATGGTATTATTCCTTGCTGGTAACAGGGTTGCTGTTAAAATATATTCCAAACGTACATCCCCGCTTTATCTTGATTATTACGGACATTGTTTATAAGTGAAAGCAGAAATTCTTATTAATTATGGATGTGGAAAAAGTGTTAAATTTTCAGTGCAAAGTTTGAAATACTTTAAATCAACATATTTTAACAAGTCTGCACATCCATATATCCTCCAGTGACAATGCTGACATCCATTATCATCTTCCTTTGGTTTGTCATATAATATAATGTGATATATGTTAATTATTTTTGTGGTACGAGGTTAGCAAAAAAAACGATACGATATCAATTATCTGTAAGACTGTCAAGAGTTGTCCATAATATAATGAGGAGATGCCAAGATATGAATAATTCGTTATGTATAATAAACCATATATCATCCTGCATTATGTACACACATACAGTTTATATAGATATTTAGACAGATGTTTATACATATATATGGATATAGATAGGTAGATATACGGATGGATGGATAAATAGATATCAAGCTTGTATGGTTTCTTTCACAAATGTGTATCTTCAAGTGAAAGAGTTGAAGACCGTAAAAATTACAATTTCTAATTTTACTCTTCATGCTTGAGATAATGAATTAAAATAAACCTAGGGAGTTTCTTAAGTAATAAGAAAAAGCTCCATATTCACAACACACACACACACACTATTATATATATATATATATATATATATATATATATATATATGTATATATATATATATATATATGTATAGTCTGGAAAGCTTTAAACACTGAACATTAAGAAAACTTTCTCAAAAGATCTTTTTGTGAGTCTATAATATATGTTCTATTAGGGTAACTGACGTTGCCTGGGAAAAAAGATTTCTGAAAGCAAATTATATTTTACAAAGATTTCATGAATTAACTAAGGTGGGAATGTGCTCATTGTCCATATAGACTTCAAAAAATTAATTGAGGGAGAGGGGCACTCACATGAAACCTCTTCCCTGGGCCTGGGCACACAAAAATATCAAATAAAACACAGGCCACCTTCTATTTAAAAATGCCAAAATTGACCCTTGTAGGTTACTGTAGGTCAGCATCATCATCCCAGGTTCAGGTTACACTAGTATACACATTTACAGTCCATAGGGTTTCTCTGTTTGGGAGTCTATAATATATCAAATCAGAGAAACAAATGAACATTTGTCGTCTTTATAGTATTAGATATAGATGTTCATCTGTATGCTTATTGTTATCAGTGCAGGTATATGTCAGATCATCTATCAATCTATTCATACTTATAACTCTCTCTCTTTCCCTCTACATTTCCATAGAAACTATACATAAGCGTGTAGATTATAAATCTTGGGGTTTTATTCACATAAAATAAACCATACTTTCTGTTTCTTTAAGAAAGCACATGCCAAAGTATATGAAGACGGAGATATTTAGAACCATGTGTCAAACATATCCTTATCCTGCAGTTTTTCCTTCCTCTCATTATTATATATTCAAGGGCTTCATGTCATTTGTATACTCAGAACTGACATAGGGGTACTTAGATGTCATAAATACAAACACATGCCCACTTCAATTCCAAGTCTCTATTATATATATCAAAATACACACACATGTGCTAACATCGTATTTATGTACTTGAAAAATAAAAAATAAACTAAAAATGAATATTACCTTTAAAAAAAAAAGATCTTTCATCTAGAATTATCTAGAAAAAAAAAACAGCACAAGATCTAGGCATTGATGGTTTAAAACGACCATCATCATCATCATCAGTCTTATGTCCATCGTTGGACATAGACCTTCCCCAGGATCTGCCACACTTCTCTATCATGGGCATCGCGGAGCCAGTATTTTCTAAATTTGTCCAGTTCATCTCTCCATCTTGGATTCTGTCGGCCTCAGTTTCATATGTGATCTCTGGGGATCCATGTTGTGAGACATGATGTCCATCGGTTGTCTGCCATTCTTGCAACATGACCTGCTCATTGCCATTTAAGATTTCTGGTAGATTCAATGATGTCTTCGACTCCCGTTTTCTTCCTGATATACTGTGCTCTCTTGTGATCTCTCCATGTGAGTTTGAGCATGATTCTCTCATTAGTGCATTGTATGCTTCTCAGTTTGTGGGTCTGTCTCTTGGTTAGATTCCATGTTTCAGCGCCATAAGTGACTATTGGGAGGATGCATTGGTTGTATTCTCTTCTTTTTAGGATTATTGGGATCATCTGGTTTTTGAAAATGACTATACAAATCCCATAGAGTGCTTTCTTGAAAAAACAAAATAAGTTTTTTAGATGGTGTCTAGTCGGGTGCTTAGGCAGATTTTCAAGGTTGTAGCCCTGAAAATGTGACCTGGAGTACCCAGAGACACACACACTGATGAGCTAAGAGAGGAAAATTGCTATTCGATCAGGGCGGAGAGCATTTGTGGGGATATGCAGATTCAATTACTCAAAAAAGCATGTTTGTAGGTAATCAAAATTTTGGATAAATGAACCACATTGATATTTCGATGTTTATTTACATCATCCCCAGAACATAATGAATGGAAATTTATATAAAAGATAGTTACAGAGATTTTTACCTTACTGCCACTGTTTTTCTCTTCCTATTTATAGGTTATCAAAATATTGATTAACAATGAAGATCATGGCTTACTTTGTTGATATTTCAATGTTTATTGACATCATCCTCAGAATACAACAGACTGAGATTCATGAGGATGTATCAATAGGTCTGCAACCTGACATTTAGTTGCCAGCCGAATTTTGATCTGAAATTTCTACCATATAATGTTCAATCTATGCAATTGGTATTCACCACTGAATTGTGCATTGACAAGGTATGAGATTATGTAGAAAAATGAATTTCTCTTTTCTTCTTTCCAACACCTTTAATAAACTACATGTTTCTCTCCTCCCCTCTCTCTTACACTTACTAAACTACCTTTCTTTTCTCTCCTAATCTTATCAAACTATCTTTCTTTCCATCCCATCGCCTTCGCACAATGTCTGTCACACATAGTATCAGTAGCAGTCATTAGCTGAGCCTTTTGTTTACTTATGATAACCGTCATAAAGTGACAGTCTACGGACTAATAATATCAAAATCTAGAAATGGATGCCTGTTATTCACACAGATCCAGTTGTTTTAAAACTAAAGTCAGTGTACCCCTAGGGGCCCAACAAAAAAGCATTGGGGTCCGCAGCAGTGTTCCTTTACAACCTGACATTGCAAATCTTGTGGCAGAGAAACAACATAATCCATCACACAGCTATTAAAAAAATATAATTATTGCATATAGATATGTACTGTATATTAGAATTAGAATATATGTAATCCATTTAAGATTAAAAAAATAGATTATTATTATAATTCAATGATTACAGTCTGAAAACTAAATACTAAAAATAGGGGTCCACCAGAATATCCCCTTTATAGAAAGGGTCCTTGAGTTTTCGAAGTTTTGAAATTGTTGGTCTTTTATTCAGAAATCTGTGGTCATTAACTCCCAAAAGATCTTTCAAAATTAGAAGTGCTTACAGGCCTGAACTGACTTGTTCTTTTTTTTTCCTCTGGACTATTTCAATACACTCATTCATTATTTACCTCAAATATATCTGGACATAGGACTGGCCCTGGGTATGGGCAACTTACACTGAAGCCATTTTCAGGTGCCAGTCCTTACAAATCGACTTGTGGGGCCTTTGTCATGTGTCTGAGAGAGTAGGATTTTCCAAATTCAAATTCAGATGAATAAACAGAATGGAAACAGTTAAAATGAGAAAATTCCCAGATGTGAAGTCAGTTTTTTCAAGAATGGAAAATTAAATTCTCATGACTGAAGATAAACTTGGTCAGCCGCCAAAGTTCAGCTTGCTCGAGGCTTCAGGAATATTAGGACCAACCCAGTTTGAAAATTTGAAGCAAATAATATTGAGCCAGTAAATATCTCCAAAATGTAGGTCATTCATACCTTTAATGCAGTGGTTTTGAAACTGGGGTCTGACAAATAAAGTTGGGGGTCTGCAGCAGCGTTCTGTCGAAAGCTGACATTGCAAATCTTATGGCAGAGAAACACCATGATCCATTGCAGAGCTATCAAAGAGTATAATAGCTGTACACAAACCTGTACCATATATTAGAATCTGAATAGATGTAATCCATTTTAAATGAATGTGATTTTTAAAGGTAAAAAATTGTTTATTTATTATAGTTGATAAATCTAAAAACTAAAAGCTGGAAATAGGAATCTGCCAAGATTTTTCCTCTATAGAATGGGTCCATTAGTTTTCAAAGTTTTGAAACCATTGCTTTAGTACAACAAAAGGTGTAATAATTTGAGAAGACTTAATTGAAAAGCAGCTAAGATCAATTAAGAACCACGATGGAAAACAGAAAAACATCAATAAACTCATCAAAAATTAATGGAACAACAGGTCTGGTTAGTCACTCAATAGAAATCATCATGCAACCATCTTTTTGGGGGCAGCATGCTGTGTAGGCGGTGATCAATTAAAAAAATTGGGGAAAAGGGGTGATTGATGAATAAGTTACTCCTCTGGCCTTTTGTTGGATGGTGATAACTAAAAAAGACAGACTTGTCAAATAACGAAGACACAACACAAAGTGAGGGATGGTTTTAGCAAAAACTTACATTGCAAACTGATCCTAATAAAAAAAAAAAATGGGGGGGGGAGACAATAAAATGATTTTCTCTAAATATAATAAGGAGCAATTGTTTAAATTTTGAGCCATCTAATTCCTGAGGTTGCACACATTACACATTCAAACATAGCCAGCCAGACAAACATGAAAACTCAAGAAACCTATGTTGACAGTTTTGATTGACGGTTTCTAACAATATTCTTCAGCATAAACATGCTTTGTAAATTATTTACTATGCATTAGCGTGACTTACTTTATTACTAAGAAGATTTATTAAAGCAACTAAGTCAAAATTTCTAACATTGATGATTATATATTTAGTGTCACCGCAAATATAATGACAGACTTGGACAAACCAGAGTTGTAAATAACTGTTTAGCAAACACCGACCATAAAATAACGGCAGGACTAGGTCTGACTGACTCCGCCTCATTTTTAAAAAAGATTATATTTTAGATTTTTTACATTATTCTTTTAGATATTTTCACATCATTTTTTTAAAGATTTTCCTAGGTTTCTCAGACATATTGTGCCTTCAGATTCCTGGCACCCCCTGCACTTGCAGGGTCTTCGGATCCTACACACCACCTCTGCATAAAATGATGGTAAGCAGGATCTTTTTACAAAACAATTCTCTGTATGGCACCCCATTAGAGTTCTTGTGCCAGAATGAGATAAACCTGAAGAAATAACTATTTTCCAAACATCTACTTATATGTTATGGTTAGTAACTTGTTATTGCAGTCTAAGTTGCTATTGTAGTTAGTTTGATCTTTACTCGGTACTTCACTACAATGGCTTTGTGCTAAACTAAGATAAACTTGAGTCAATAGCAAAAACTTAACTAACTATAGCATATCATCGATGATTTAAAGTCAGCCGAGTGTACAAAATTAGTCTTTGCGAATTATTCATAAACCTGTTTTAAACAGATAAACTTAAACATTTACAGACAACAGGCAAGTCGATTTGTAAGGACTGGCACCTGAAAATGGCTTCACCATAAGGCAACAAAATGTTGTGGGGTGGGGAGATGGTACTCCAGAGGAATTAGCAAGAAGGCTATGAAGCCTTGTCCTATAAATAAAGAAACTTAATGAAATTATGGTTATAATTCTTGGAATAACCATTAGCCACTCAACCATGACAAAGAATATGGTAACCCGGTCATCTGTGGGCAAGAATGAAAAACCAGAGAGTGTGTGGGAGGGGGGGTGATAGAGAGAAGTAGTGTGAGTGTTGAGTTGCTGACAAAAGAATCTTCAGACATTCCAACTGCCCACCACAAAGAAAGGAACTTCGATTTGTGAAGAGATTAAAACATTCATGCAGTTGACATGCTAACAGTGCGGCAATGATAAAATAATTTAGGATCCGCTCCAGTAAACACTGGAGATAGATTAACAGGCCTTTTCTCTGTTCTTTCCAATGAACACGGATCATCAGGAGAAATTGGCAAAATCCAGGGATGGATCATAAGCTTCTTTATCTTTCGCTTCTTCATTTTGTTCTCATTGTTTTTCTCCTTCCTCCTGCCATTCGGTTTCTTTCCACAAAAGTTTCCCTTTCTTCCCTCCTCTTCATTGCTCTTTATCTCCCCTTCAAAATTATCTTCTTTTTAAGATTATTCTTCATCATCTTATTCATTCATTATCTTTATTATCCATCATCATCTTCTTCCTCCTTTTCTTCTTCACAGTCATTCTTCAATCTCTTTTATTCTTCCCTTTTTTTTTTACACATACATTTTTTCTCCTTGTCATCTTCAACCGAATTTTCTCTATTCATTATCTTTTGCTTTCACGTTTTCCTTCTATCTCTTCATCCTTCACTTCGTTGTTGAGCTCATTCCCTTTTTTCCTTCTCTTTTTCTCATTCTTCTCTGCTATCTCCTTTACTTCTGCTCATTCCATCTAACTATCTTTTCCTTCACTTTCTTCCTTTTCATTCTTCAGCTCTATCTTATTTACCCCTCCTCCTCATTCTTTCTGTCCATATTTTTCATTCACTTTCTTTTTCATCTTTACCTCTCCTTCTGTTCATTTTTTCTAACCATCTTTCTCTTCACCTTCTTCCTTTTTTATTCTTCACTAATTTCTCCTTTATTTCTCCTCATCATTCTTTCTATTCATATTTTTTCTTTTTCCTTTGAATATTCATCTTCTTTTTCACAATCTCCTTTCTAATTCCTCTAATTCAATTTTCCTTCTTCCTACTAACTTTCTCCTTTACTTCTTTCTATTTCTTCTCCTTCTTCTTCTTCCCCTCCGTCTTTACATGCTTTTCCAGCTTCTTCTACCCATTTATTATTCATTTTTCTTATTCAGCCTCTTCTCCTTATTTGATTTCTTCACTTTTTCCTTTTGATCCATCTCTTTCTTTCCTTCCTTCTTTCCTCATCTCCTTTTAATGGTCAGCATTCCTTACTTCCTTCATTCAGACATCCTCTTTCCATGAATGGTGCTAAGGTAAACAGTGCACAGCCAGGATGTTGGGTGAAACGGTAGGGGGGAGGAATGTGACCCTAACTGAGGCAGAGGAAGTTCTTCAGGACTGCAGAGGGTAGGGCTGATGGGCAAAAAGGAGGACAACAATGATAGAAGGGCAAAAGAGGGTCCTGATAGAGATTCTGAGGTTTTAAAAATGGCAGACAGGTAATAATGATGCCAACAAGGGGGTGGGGCTCAGGGTTGGTTAGATTGGCTGTGCAAACGAGTAGGACTAAAAAAAAAAAAGAAGTTTCTGCGTTGTAACGGAGGCAATAGCTTTAGAAGAAGATCTGGCAATTGGGGAGAAATAGCTGAGAAACAATGAAAGTCGATGGATATATAATGGAAAGATCGTCCAGCGAATGACAATAAGGGAGAGATTAATTTTAGGTGCAGGGATCGAGCGAAAAAGATTGCTAAAGCGACTGGAAATTTATAAGTCTGGTTAGTCACTCAACAGAAACCGTCACATTACCAATGTCTTTAGGTAGCATGCATTGTTTGGGATGATCAATTAAAAGATTTGAAAAGAAGATGATCAATGAATAAATCACTCCAGTCTTTGTCTACAATCATTTGAAAAGTTTGAATTTTCAAAAAACAACCATGGTCACTACTAGACACGAACTAAAGTGCCAATTTAGCATGAATTTACATTGTAAATCAAATCACCCACCAGAAACCTATTTCGAGCGTGAATTTTAAAAAACAAAAAAACACACATTTTTTTCTAGACACAATAAGGAGTAAATGTTTATATTCTCAGCACTTTGGCTTCATTGATGCAGTCTATATGCATGATAGTTACATAGCCAGCCAGCCAGCCAAACTTAAAAACTGAAGAAACCTATTTTGACAGTTTTGGTTGATGATTTCTTATATAGATACACAGTCAATGCAGTGATAATGCAAATTTCATAAAGCACTTATTTGGGTCATAAAAATGCTACAGATATGCTATAGTTCTTGGTCACCGTTGGGCAAGAAATATACAAGATGCAATCAGCTGTATTTCAGGATTTCTAAAGTGTTGCAATAGAAACATTTCAAATTTGTGAACATGACTTCTGTGGAAATCAGCAAGCATAAAATGAGAATAAAATTTTGCAAGAACAAAGATTCTTTGTACTATCTATAGATTGTCTGAAAAAAGTTGGTAAAGATTCTTAGGGTTAGTTTTCTTATGCATCATGGGAATTTTTGTTTGAAACACTTTAGCAAGTGTTGTAGCACAGTCTTTAGAGAAATAGATTTTACCATCATTAACCTGACCAATAAGGATAAAAATTTGGAATCAGAGAATTCTTATTCTAACATAATTTTGTGGTAAAAAGCCTTGCCAATCAAGTGATTGAAACTGAAGAGATACAGATACTACAGATTGGACGACGTAAACAATACAAAATGGCAGCAGCAACTGAACGACTGGCAATGTTTTGAGACATACGATCTTACATTATAACCGCTTTGTCTTTTAACTCGTGTGTTTTATCACTACTCTAATGCAGTGCCGTTGGTACTCTTTGTCAGCTCTTCCTCTTTTCAATGTATTTACAATCAATTGTCAGACAAAATGTCAAATTTTGATTTGTCTCTCCTTTATTTTGTAATAAAAAGCCTCATCAATCCAGCAACTGAAACAGAAGGTGGGACACCAATACTAAATATCAAAAAACGTGAGAGACACTAAACGGTACAATTGGTAGGAAATTGAATAGACAGATTCAATTTGAAAACCGATCATAGCAGCTGATATCACTTTCGTAGTGATACCATGAGGAAAAAAAAGGTCTGGTTAGAAACTGTTATGAGACCAATATCTTTTGGCAGCATATCATGTTGGGGGTGATCAACTGGAAAATTGATAAAAGGGTGATGAATGAACAAGCTACTTCTCTTACTTTTGAATTTTTTTTTTGAAAAGCAAGCATAGACACTGCTGGACACAAACTAAAGGATCAATTCAGCATAAACTTACATTGCAAATTGAATCCCACCTAAAAACCTATTTTAGGAGAGTGAGAGCAAAATAAACTTTTTTTACTAGACATAATAAGGAATAAAGATTTTCAGCCTTCTAGCTTCATTGGTCCTTTACATTCGATAACTAGCAAGCATGATCATCTTAAAAACTGTAGAAACCTAATATTTTCACTTTGATATGAGTTTAATCCTACTTCTTTTATTTGAAGTTTTCAAGTGGCAAGTCTTTCTCCCAATTCATTCATAAGAGGAATGGTCTAAAAAAATTCACATTCGGGTAAAATAATGCTCAAGCTTCTGATCGAGTAATAGAAGCATTTAGAGTGAACACTATAATAATATGAACTGTTCAGTGTTGGTGCAATAAGTTTAGGTCTTGAAATATGGATATCAATAATGAACCTTCACTGAGGCCTGGAGCAGATCTTATTTATTAAGAATTATAGACAGCAGTGGCCGACAACCTACAATCAATGAGCAATTTATAGAGACTTTAGGACTTCAACAGTGACCATATTGTGTCATCTAAGGTTAGTGTAAGAGATTAAAAAGTTGGGAAAATGAGCCAAATGAAATGCTCTATGACAGTGCCTCACATCACATCACATCTCTCAGCTGACTGTTTAGTTTAGTAATAGTGAATTCATATTCGAATCACCGTAAACCCCCAAAATTGCCCCCCAACCAACCAGCAAAGCAGCCAACAGATTCTTCTTTCTTTACTCATGTGTGTTCCCAGGTGCTCCTTGTTATATTTTGGTGGCTACAAACTTGAAAATTAGCATGAGTATACCAATAAAGACTATCTAAGAACTATTTTTTTTTATTAAAGATGAAAATCTTTTTCTTTTTAGATAATTTTACATAAAAGATTTATTTCTTTAGATAATTTTTTTTCTGGTACATGCGTGGGCCAGGGGTGATTCATGTAAGGTACGGCTATCTATGCTTTTACTCAATTTGTGACTACTAAGTCGGAAGAATTTCAAAGAGATGGCATATCATCATGGAGAAGAAAAACATTATTGCTTTGAATGGCTCATATCTTGATTAAATTTTTACCGAATTTTTGTTGTTTATATCATTCTTCACCATACCATTCAAAAAACGACATTTCATAACGTAACAACTGAATATTTTAGGGTTGCTTTGAGACTTAGACAAATCCTTATCTTTCTTAGTTGTAGGAAAAATCCTTTAATTAGAATTTTGATTCAAAATATTACTCAACAGCGTAATCATCAGTTTGCAAGACAGAGTTTGTTTTCAAGACTTTTTGTGCATGTGCAAAATGTGAATGATATTTTCGAAAATTTTGGTCAATTTCTGGCCGCTTCCAGAATCTTTTCTGAGGGTTTTGGATATTTGGGGCTTAGTTTGGCTATTCTATAAAATAAAAATAAAAACCCTTTTTTTTTTAGCAACACCAGGCACTTCTACTTGCTCCCCTAACTTACAGTACCATTGCGACGGGCCTGTGAAGATCTGATTGATTTTTAAACTAGGGTATCAGCCTGTCCCCTGACAAGAATCAAAAATACCCCAAATAACCTTGATATAATTTTGTTGTTGTTCCAACAAGAACTTTACTCAGAGTCTAATAGCTGAGTTTGAGGTTCAGCTAATTTGAGGTTAATGTTACAATCTAGTCTCTTTTTCACTCTTTCTCTCTCTCTCTCTTTGCGATCTAGCTGAGCGATTAATTTTCCACTTTTCTGTTCGTGCGTGCGACGTGACCCTACGTCAGCACGAGAGTGTTTGTGCCCGATTGAGCATTCACAGCGTTCCTCCACTCGTGTCCATCAATCGCATTAAAGATTACGAACAGAATCGCAAGAATAGCTTCGGCGATTTTTACGACGAACGGAAATCAACCTCGTACAAAATGAGGGTATTT
Source organism: Thysanoteuthis rhombus (assembly GCA_963457665.1). NCBI lineage: Eukaryota > Metazoa > Mollusca > Cephalopoda > Oegopsida > Thysanoteuthidae > Thysanoteuthis > Thysanoteuthis major. Next base: position 30,671,405 of record OY735228.1, on the reverse strand, counting down.
CGTCGAGGGACCCTCATTCTCATTCACAAAATATCAGCACTCGCAGAGTACATAGTTGGGTACGTACAACAAGCTTCCTTCCGGCTTCGCTGGGGTTGCTCGAAATATGGGGAGAAGGGAGGTAGGGAGGGGTGACTTTATAGCCCCCACCCTCACCACCTCCGCGACAACCCCAGCCTTTTCCTTTTCCACCAAAGAAAGAGGGATGCGATGATAGGTCGGGAGGGGTAAAAAAAAAAAGTGTTTAGAGTTGGGGGCCATGGGTGATGAGCAAAAGAATGTGCAGGAGTGAGGAGACTCTATTAATCTCCAGAGGCTGATGGCATCATCCCTTTCCTTCTACCCGCCCACCTACCCGTCCACCCTCACGTCTCACATGTGTACAGGGGTTGAAAAGTTTGAGGGGGAAGGGGAGGACTGTGAAGGAAGCCCGCTTCATCCCCCGCCTCCCCTCCATCACACACAAGCGTATTGCGTACACGTGCGCGCAGACACAGGTACCCAGAGAGACCGAGAAAAGTTTGACAGAGGACTTGGGAAGATAGCAGATGTTTAAGGAATACGAACGTATCAGAAAACAGCTGCCAACCAAGTCACATGTATATAATAAGACCAAGGGCCGCTTTCTTGGAGCCAAGCGAAAGAGCGGAAAGAGAGAGAGAGTCGCAGAGGAAACGGCCGATACACAACCAAACCCTCTTACCAAACATGGGATGACAAAACCTCTCCAAGAATACTCTATGGGATGGGAAATGTGGTCTCGTCAGAAATGGTCGGCACCACGGCTCCATTTACAGCATGTAATTCCAATTAATTCAGCTAACGGCTGGCCTGAGTGAATCTTTCACTTATTTTTCCTGATGAGGGCAAAGAAAAATAAATACGCGGAAAGACATCGGTATATTTGTATAGTAGGAATTGGTGGAATCCAAGCTTAGTTTGACACAAGGCCAAAACTTATTTGGGATACTCAATTCCGTAGGGAAGAATTTTAGATTTTTATCCGGATATCTTTTAGATTCTTAGATACATTATACAAGAACGATCAATTTCAGTTATTCTTGTCATTCAGTTAATCTTACAAAGCGAAATGAAATGACACACGTACACTATATATATATACATATATATATATATATATATATATATATATATATATATATATATGTGTGTGTGTGTGTGTGTGTGTGTGTGTACTTACTATTAAGGTGTCGGGAAGTGTCGTCTCTTACATCATTTATTATGGTTTATTTCACAGAGGTATTGGAGCAGCGCTCCGGTGAGATCTAGCAGCACTGCAACTATATATGTATATATATATATATATATATATTATAAAGCAATGGACATTTAGTCCCACAGAATAATCATAAACATGTTTTTATTATGACTCTTTTTCAACCAACATCTCCTTTTTATACGGTGAATATACTGGTCGGTCTAGACAGTGCAAATAGAATAAACAATTAGACAAACAAGCTGCAGGAGATGGACACAGGTTCAATCCCTCAGTAGCCAATTTCTTTAATTGTTTATTCTATTTGCACTGTCTCAGCCAACTGGCACATTCACTGTGTAAAAACGAGATGTTGGTTCAAAGAGAGTTCCTAATAAAAAGAACATTCATATATAATAAAGTGAGGGTTCACTACACAAACACGTTTATGTTTCCGTCCCATATGGGCTTCTTCAGGCGGATGATCCATATATACATATATATATATATATATATATATATATATACATAGATATATATATACATAGATATATATATACATAGATATATATATATATATATATGTGGTACTGCTCAGAGGTTTGGAGAACTTGAGGTACGAAATAACTTACTTGAATTAAAAATTGATTATTATTTTATTAGATATTGAGAATAGATTATTATATATTATTAGATGTTCAAAAGATAATTTCATTGAAAATTAGTGTCTTTATTTCCTGGTGTAGTGGTTTTGAGAGATGTGTGAAATGCCCAGTGAGATATGAGAAACGATGGATAACTTGACAGATTATTAGACTGATTTATCTCCTCAAATAGCCCTAACTAAAGCACAATTTGTATTTTTGAGTTAATGATTGGGGAACATTGATATAGTGTGGTAAAAAATAACGCTGTCAAATATTTCATAAATTAATCTGCCATTTTTATCACTTAACAAGGATGCATAAAGAACAAAAAAGCAAATGAATGTAATGTCCGAAATCTGATGATGACAGGTAATATGATATTTTCGCAATCCAAAAGTCCCTAAATGATAACAATACATTCTAATAAACGTTCGTACAATTTTTAAACGCGGTGATTATGTACTCACAGTACGATTAAACTTAATTAAGCTATCAAAGCTAAGCTTATGTTGCACTTGCGATTGGTTGCTGGCTGGATTTCGTCAGATCGCCGATTCTTTTCAGTCAAATCGGCGATTAAATGTCGACATGAGTGTTCTTACGTCCTTAATAAACGCCTGTCGCCGATTCAGTCGTGGCGAAAGAGATGGTTTTATTTTTGTATGATCGAGTCAGAAGTCGTAGCCAATGAAAACAAGGGGATCAATTTGACGTCACTCTTTTTTTCAACTGAATAAAAAAAATCAAATTAAAATGGCGATCTTTTTGTACCGTCACGAAAAAATTTGAATGATTGATAATGCTTATTTTACATTGTTAGAAGTTTTTACGTTTTTTATATCATTTTTCCTCGACGGCGAAAGTTACGATAAAAGTAAACCTTGGATTAGAAAATTGCTTATAAATAGTTTTGTATTAAAATGAATTGTTTGCTTTGCAGTTTTATCATGAATTAATTGTGCGTTTAGTATATCTAAAATATTGTTAGACGAATGGATACGCGAGGAGAAAAATTTTTGGTTAATTTGGTATTTGAAAATTGGTTTTACGAGTGACATAGATAAGGTATTTGAAAGTGCCAAAAATTACTCGTATGAAGTTTTCTATTTATTTGCTGATTTCTTAACCACTTTGTTGTAAAAGTTTTGATGTAGTTATCCTCGTTTTGAATAAATCGAATTAAATTTTAGTCAAATTATAACTAATTTTAATTATATATTATGGTCAGGCTTTTCTGAAGCGATTGAGAGTCGTGTCATAGTGACATGAGTATCAAACGTCTCAATCTGCGATTAAAAATACAAATTGGTGAAATTTTCATGAAAACCGTCCTGAGGTTAACATATGGTTCAATCGGCGATAATTTGATCGCATCGTAGTGCGACCTAAGCAAAGCTTAAACCTAAAGATGGACTTGTCTTCAGGGGGAATAGACGTATAATGCTTTCTGAGTTTAAAAAAGACAAGTAATGCTGTAGAAGCAACCTGAAATATTCCAGATGTTGATGGAAAATATTATTTAAACGAAAGAAATTGCCAAAGGTGATATGAAAAGTTTACAAAGGGCGACTTGTGCTTAAGAGTTGAACAACAAACAGGGCGTACAATGGAATTTAACGATGACCTGCTTTTGTCAGAACTTGAGAGCAATCGTGCTGGTACAGTTGAAGAATTTGCTCAAAACCGGGATTCAAACCATTCATCGGTTCACCATTACCTGCAACAACTTGGCAAGGTGCCTGAACTTAGAAAATGGGTCCCCCATGATATGACAGAAGCCAACCGTAAATCCTCACTCTTCTGCCCTCTCGTGAACGCATCTTTCCATTTTGGGACGCAATAGTGACTGATGATGAAAAATGGATATTTTACAAGAATATAAAGCAAAGAAGACCATGGCTTAGTAAAGGCGAATAGGCTGAAGTACAACCCAACATGGATATCGGTAATCGTTTGGACGAGGTTCGCAAAGAAAAAAAAGGGAGGTAACTACTAAAGACGTTGTACATAATAAAAGCATAAAGCGTAAATAAGAGATGTTTACTTCTTGTTTACATCAGTTCTTGTGGAGAATTACAGTTTTAAATGACAGAAAATTCATTTAATCATTTTATGATATTGATTTTAACTGTATATCCATTTTAGTGTTACAAATATGAAAAAAAAAATCAGTTTTAAATGGTCGCATTTTCTGCTTTCATTTGTTCCCTAATTAGTAGTTATCTCCAAATTTTTTTACCTAAATTACCCGAAACTTCATCTGAGGAAATCTTTGCTAAGAGTTAGGTGGGATTGCATTGGTGTGGTCCATTTGAAGTTGCTACCAATGTTACGATTACATCAGGCGTTTATTGTCAACAGTTTAAACATTAAACACTGCTTCCAACGAGGGCGGGGGCTTGTTTGATCAATCATAAAAGTGTGAGGTTCCATCATGATAATGCACGACTCTATACACCAAAGATCAAATCTGATAAGATTTAAGACCCCTGCTGGGGAAAAAAATCCACATCCTCCTTATTCTCCGGATCTCGCTCCATCTGATTACCCCCGATTCAGGAGTTTACACACTCATTTCGAACGAGTTCTTAAAACACATGAAGAGATGGAAGCTACCCTTTTCATTTACTCTGCCTCAAAACCAAAGGTATTTTACGAAAAAAAAAACTGTATAAGGATGCTTGTGAATCGTTGAAAGGAAGTTATTCATATTGATGGAACTCGTGTTAATGATTAAATTCTAATTAAACATTGATGTTTAATTCTTGTCTGACCCCTTAATTCGAACATCATTTATCATAAAATTTTGAGCAAAAGCTCGAACTGTTGTCCTTGAGCCAGGATCCATAATATCTATTGAATTCTCGTCACCAACAACTGATTGGATACGTCCTTAACGGTGATTGTCCAGACTCGTATTTCCAGGACAAAATTTGTGGAACCAACGTCGCACTATTTTTTCGGGGCAAGTTCCCATTCCGAAAGCGAAATTGACGTTTTTGGGAGCTTGAACGGCATTTTTTACCAAGTTTAAACTCGTGCAAAAACAATAGTCTGATTTCCTTTGGAGGATGGCATCTTCGGGAGCGAAGGATTGTCTTATCAAAACTGTTATGATGAATCGTGAGTTGAAAATTCAAAAGAAAGCTAATGTCGAATAATCAGTCAAATGTGTTAAAGACCAAGTCTTTTTATAACATTTAAAGAAAGCCGTGGTCTCTATCTACGTTCAGAATGTCTTGGCGCACACAAGCACTTGTGACATATCTATCAGCACACTGAGGAAAAAGAGAGAGTGAACAAGAAGAGAGATCGATGGATGGCGTCAGGTGTACAATGTGAACATTGTATTACGACATTTTCACTCGTCGGGCAACTTTAAACATTACGTTGAAGAATATACAGCGAACAGGGCTGTCTTTTCGTAGTCGCATTAACTAACAAAAACTTGCTGAGAAGACAATGGGGATTTCGCCTACTTATGTGCAACCCAGTACTGAGGCAGACACTAAGACAGAAGAGATATCAACCGGCGGCAGGGGGGCAGGGGGCATTTTTTTCTAAAGAGAGATGACTTAGATATGAAGATAATGAGGTTAACAGTCATACCGACTTCATAAATAGAATAATAATTCTGAAGACAAGACTGAAATTAAAACAACATTAAATAGTAAATCACTGAAAATCTGTAAGTTCCAATCAATTTGAATCAAAACCAAAAGGGAGTAGATAATGAATGTTTCCAGTTCAATGAGAGGGGGTGGGGAACACGACTGATCAAACCATAAATAAAAAAAAGTTCTGAAGCGGCCGCCATTCAAGATGAGAAAGATTAAGCTCTTAAAAGACCGCCAAAATGTTTTTAATAAGTCATCCATTACACAACAAACAATTTGTAGTGTCCAAATTTAATGTTCATCAGAAATAACAACTTTCATGCTAAACCGTAATCGAACCTATAATTCTGTTGTCTGTGATGATCGTAAAGAATAATAACAATAATTTTCTACTTCCAGCAACTGATACTCATATTTATGATTTTTATAAGAGATATAAGCCTGAAGCCTGGTCCCTGGGGATCCATCACCCAGACAGCACCTCACCTCAGCATTGCACTGAGAAAGGTAAGGTCAATGGCACGCCCTGATGCCTGTGGCAATAGCCAAGGGAACAATGCAAATTCTAAAAAAATTATCAACTTTACAAAAAGGAAGTGAAGAGAAAGAAATCTACAATAGTATTAGTAGAGCTGAGCCATTTATGACAAAAGTTATGTTTTTTTACAATACTGATCTAAGAAATTGCGACTGTTACGAGAAATGATGAGATTATCAGTCAATGAAGAATCTACAGCTCCACACACGATGGAAATATTCTTTTTATCGTTAAATTCTTCATTAAATCTTACTGTTGACAACATAATGATGTGACGATATACATATATATATATATATATATATATATATGTTATCAAGAAATTGATATGATCCGAAAGTATAATTATAAATTGCGTGTCAGAGTTTCAATATGATATATATATATATATATATATATATATATATATATATATATATATATATTAGTTGTTGTAACATTTTAAAATGATATTCAACCTTTATTTACCAAGAAATATTATTTATCGTAATTAAATCTGTCCACCTGGACATCATCTTTACACGCTATCGAGGCAGCAGTTTTTTCGTTTATTCTTATAAAAACACCAGACAAACTTTGTCTAATCAACCTTTTGTCAATTTTTCTTGTTTACACACACACACACACAATATATATATATATATATATATATATATATATATATATATATATGGCCCGGCTCCACAGGCTAAGCCTGAATTTCATGGTATCATTATTAGTAGAAGTTGTTGTAATGATGAGGCATTCGATCTGCCATTAACTCTGATAATTTTCTCTCGTTTTTTTTTCTCTTATATAATTATTACGGCAAGAGACAATAAGTTGACGGTTAATGGTGGAATTATTTTCAGTAACTCGTTGGGAAATTATGGAGAAGTGAAATCTGTGAAAGTTCGTCAAAAATGAGTAGAACTATTCTCTTGTTCATCAGTGAATACATTCGAAGAATGGCAGCCACATAACACGTGACTAGAAAATTCATCACTGGGAAATAATTCGTCGCATATCAGAGAAGGAAATAATTTTTGATAACCGAACTGGGAAACTTCTCAACATTTAAATTTGGTCAACATACAAACACTCGAAAGAGATACTGACTCACATGTTTAATCAATAATCATGAGTTTTATCCATGTATTAATATAAGATAAAAGATAGCTCTTAAAAAGTGTTTCATTTGAAAAATATTCTATTGAGTAAAATCCGAGAACAAGTTAATGAAGGTTTGACAATTGGAAAGTCTTCTAGAGGCATAACATTTTAGAACAATAATCTAAGGCGTCATGTTTTAGGACAATGTCGTGACGGGATTTCAAATCTTTTTAACGATACTTTGTAAAAATCTGGATTACTTTCTGACGTTTCTTGCTCTGAAGCGCGTCAGACAGAAAAATCTTTTCAGGAACAATTTTCTTTGTGTCATATACATGTTGTAAATATATAAGGGTGTATGTAATTGTTTCTGGTCAAGATATATCCATTGATTAAGGGAATTTTTAATGTCTAAGGGAAGATTTGTCCCTTTTGTCCTATAGTAGTTCTGTCAATCATTTAGAATTGAATCCTTGTAACAAGTTTTCCGAGAACAATGCAGATAGTAAGATTAATGGTAATAGGGTTGATAGGAGTTGAATGAATTCAGAACTTCATTGGTGAGAGAAGAAAACGGAGATAATGAGGGTTAAAAAAAGAAAAAAAGAGAAGAGATGACGAAGAAAGAGAAGATGAAGAGGAAAAAGAAAAAGAAGCCGAAGAGGAAAAAAGAGAAAGAGGAAAAAGAAAGAAAGAGGAAAAAAGAGAGACAAGACAAAAAAAAGAAAGACAAGACGAAGAAAAAAGTTGGGGAAATGTCAAAAAGAAAAGAGGAAGTAAAGACAAGCGAGAGAAGGCAAAAGAGAAAGAATGAGAACGGGAAAGAAAGACAAAAAAAGAATACAGAGAAGAAGGACAACAGAGGCGAGAGAGAAAAAGCAAAAGAGTAAGGAATGCGAGAAGACAGAAAGAAAGAAGATTGAAAGAGTAAAAAGAGAGGCGAGAAAAAGAAAGAAAGGTGAGAAAAAAACACAAAGAAGGCTAGAAGAAAGGGAAGATAAAAAGCAAGAAGGAAAAAGAGAAAGGAAGAGAGGAAGGAAGACAAGAAGAGAAGAGAGACAGGAAGACGAGACGGAAAGAGAGAAAGGAAGATGAGAAGAAAAGAAAGAAAGAAAGAAAGACGAGAAGAAAAGAAAGAGAGGAAGACGAGAAGAAAAGAAAGAGAGGAAGACGAGAAGAAAAGAAAGAAAAGAAAGAAAGAAAGACGAGAAGAAAAGTACGAGAGAAAGACAAGAAGAAAAGAAAGAAAAAACGAGACCACAGACAAGAAAAGAAAGATTGTTTAAAATAAAAGAGAGAAAGACAAAAGAAGAAAAGAAAGAGAGGAAGACGAGAAGAAAAGAAAAAAGAATAGAGGAAGCAGCCATAAACACAAAAGACGTGACGAAAAAAGAAGAAACATTTAAGGGAGAAGGTTACATAATTCAACGAACCATTATCAGAAATTGAAAAATGGCTTGAATATATATTCAAATAAAATTTTGAAAAGCTATCGTGACAGATAAAAAGGACCCGAACAACAGAAACTTCCACTGATCTTAATTGCATTAAAGATTGCTATCTGCCCATCAATATTAGCCAAAGGAAATTTGTTGTTTGTAAGCGATTTGACTTCATAAAAAAAACTATATAAAATGCAGTTTAAAAATGTATAAGTTACAGTATCATCCTCGACGTCGTTATGCAATGAAGAAGAAACATGGTTCGAAAGCAATTTCTTGCAAGTTCGATCCTCACAGTCTCCCTTTACGAAGGGCTTAATCAAATACAGGCAGAGACGATCTCATTTCTTTTTCACCAGATACAATGCGTCAGACTAATCAGAATTACAACAAAGGGTGCAGTTTAAAAGGATCGGGTTTATGAGTTATACAATGGGAGTGTATTCGTTAGCATCTTGCTTTATTTTGAATTACCTTATTGTGAGCAAGAATGAAATTCCATAACGGTTATACGACATGACAACATATTTTAACGGTATGTCGTGTTGGGGTCATCAATAAAAAAAATGAAAAAGTGGTGATCAATTAATAAGTTACTTCTCTCGCCTTTTGTTGGATCACTGAAAGGTCTGAATTTTCGAACTAACAAGCATGAACGTATTACACAGCAAATTGATCCCCGCCCCTGCTATTTAAGAGGGGACTTGGAAAAAATCTGTTTTTGTAGACATAAAGAACAGATGTTTAAATCTTTAGCCCTTTAGCTCCGTTGGTGCGACATTTACGTGTGGTACATATATACACAGGCAGCCAGCCGGACCAACTAAGAAACTGAAGAAACCTATGGTGACAGTTTTGATTGACGGTTTCTGATCACTGGATTAGACACAAACCTGGATGAAACGGCTAAAGCAACAAGGATGAGGATACTTGTCCGAATAATTCATAGAATTGTGATAATTCTTTATCTAAGGACTAGAGACTGTACAAAGGAAGCCGAAGACCGCATTGCTTGAAACGTATTTGACGGTATACAAGACCTCCCCGTCCCCCAAAAGGTTCAACCATCGTTATCCATCCCTACGTTGGCTCCAACTTCAGGGTGAGTTGAAAAAAAAAAAAAAAAAAACGGGCAGTGAATGAGAGTGATTCAGGGAAAAGCGTTTTACTCTTAATATTCCCTGCTGAAACAAGGGGTTCTTATATGCCATCAAACACGGTAGTTACACATAACAAAGAAGAGGATAATCGAATAATTCATGAAATAACAACAATCATTTAGATATGAACTTTTGACAAAGTCTTTTTTTTCCCAGCAGAGCAAACAGTCTTTCAATAACGCAGCTTGTGTGTAAATCCTTACATTTGCGTAGACTGTAAAGTTTAAACTATCGTTTCCAAATAAAGAAGTATGCGACAGTCAGACTTTCAAAGACTAGGGAAATAGTCTGACAAAACCACATACAATATTTACGAATTAGACTTCACCTGTAAAACTGAATCAATGATATCAGACACGAAGTATGTTCAGTCCAAGGTTATTCAGAATCTTCTTTTTTCTTTGTAATGATCGAGATTCTCGGCTACGACCCATCTGAGGAAATCTTGATAAATCCAACTTGGATACAGTGAAATTACGTGGCTATAATATTCACCAACGACAGACTGATGACAAATAGTAAATAGATTGTTTATATGGTCATCTGGGGTAGGTCTATGTCCAACGACGGACGTTAAAAGACTGATGATGATGAAGCTAAAGATTGATTTATTTCTAGTCACGATTCTCGGTGAATACCAGGACCGGGTTAAAACCGTTTGATGCCCTAAACACAGGTACAAAAATTGTGCCCACCACCTAGACCCCCTCCCCTTGCTCAACTGGCAAGATTCTCAAAAATGAAACATCCTTGAAGAAAATAAAGTTATATTCATCGAAAACACATCAAAATACCTTATCAAAAAATGCATTTTCACCAAAAATTGCACAACTTGACTAAACCAAATATTTACCAACGATACTTGCGCTTGCATAATGACCAAATTTCTACACTAGTATTTGTGTGGATGATTGAATCATTTGAATTTTCTAATTAGCTCTATATATAAGAGAAGAAGAAATGATTGTAAGTATAAAGTTCCATCTTGAACATATTGAACAACTTATAATAATCAAACGCAGGAAACTGCAAGTAATATGTGGTGACTCTTCTTTTTTAATGCCCTAAGCACGTGCTTATTTTGCTTAATGGTTAATCCAAGGCTGGTGAATACATAGAATGAAATCCTTCAATTCATCTTTTAATAAAGAGACTATAGCTGGGATAGGTATATAAACAGCAATGATTTTTGTGTTTTGTCTTCTTTTTGGTGGTGGTGGTGGGGGGGGGTGAATTTCATTCCAGAAGCGAAGATATCTAGAAATGGTGCCAAGTCATAGGAAGAGAAATTCAAAACAAGACACTCGGTTTTTTTTTGTTTTTTTTTTTCGATTTGTCTGTCGTCCCTTACTTTCGATTGATATGAATCTCATCCTGAAATACCATTTCTGAAAGGATAGAATTTCCGTCGCTGCTTATCCCGTTGAATATCCAGTGACGTCGGGTCACGTCACTCCACTCCGCAGGAAAGTCCTCTAGCAATCCGCCCGAGCGTCAACCCAGTTCACTTTTCTTCCCACTCATTGATAAAAGCCGGGGTAATTGCAGGAAAGATCAATTCGGGACATTGAGGGTCGAGATGACTTGATGTTACAGGTTATCCAGCAAATAACACATACAAGATAGGCAGGCCGGATCAGGGGGGTTTCTGAATTTACAGAACCCAGGTGCTTCCAAAAATATTTAATGGGAAAAAATGCATCGAGAAAAGTTTATAATCGTAAGATGTATTAATAATAAGTATGTGTATGAATTTCATTACGATTCAAGTCAATGGAATTTCTTGTTTACTTACACTAGTAATCATTTTGATGGGAGGATCCCTCTCTGAATTACAGACATGCAACCTTGATCCGGCCCTAGGTGTGGGGTTAGAGTCATAATATTTTCTCTCGGACTGATGATGATGATTATAACTATAATGTTGTTGGTTTTGATTTCAGTTTATGTAAGTCACCAGCCGGGTCTCAACCAGAGACCTAGGCCTGGCAACCTTGAAAGTTATGAGAGTCCGAGCTTTGTGGGGAGAGAGAGGGGGGAAAGGGAAGGTCAATATACAGACAATACAACACTTTACCCAAATACTTCTATATAGATGTCAAGTGATGTAAGCTAAGTGAAGTACAAGCAATCACATTGACAAGAATTTTCCTCTATTATCATTCACAGTATTACTGTGACCTATGAGAACTAGGAGAGAAGGGCTGGAGACTTGAGGAGACTTGCTGTCACTCAAACTCCAGTGGTAACCATCAGGCAACTGGTGTGAGATTGCAAACAATGATAATAATGATAATGATGATAATAAATCAATTTCCTTCTCTGGGTAATTTTCGAGAAGAACTACTCAGTCACGTCTTTGTCATTCTCGTTTTCATAGTAACGTTTAGACCGATGCTTTCTCCGGCCTTCCTCAAGAGTATATTGCATCCGATAATCATTGAGTGTCGCCCAGGATTTCATTTTATCGATCTTTTCAGCTCACCGACTGGAACGTTTCAGTTTCAGAGATAAAGAGGACCAAAGTTTTGTGGAAAAAAAAATGCATTTTTCATCATTAGGTAGCAGAGTTACTGTTGTGTGAGCTTGTGTGTAGAAGTGCGTTAATATGTTAAAATAAATTGTTGATATCAAAATATTTACTGGCAATAATGTGTATGAATATTTGAGTGTGAGGCGACGTAAACAGACATATTAAACGATATATATCAGAATATTTTAGGAATGATATATTTATGTGCTTTATATATGTATATAACCCAAGCTGCAAGTGATATGACGCACATGTTTTCCGGCTGCTCGGTAAGAAAAACTTAATTTTTAGTTTTAGTTTCTTTTCAAGCTTACAACACCAAGTCACCTTGCTACACAGACTTTTCCTTATGGTCCTCTATCTTCAAGCTTAATTATTTTCAAACAGCAAACAACACCCCACGATCCCCCATCTCTTCTCTTATCCCTAACCACCCTCAAAGATACACCCAGGCACACAGCATGTTCCTCAGAAGGACCAGCCCCAGGGACAGAAAATGGTCGGGTCCAACCAATCTTCATTTTTGGTGGGGGTAGAGTGGGCTAGAGTGGGCCAGAGATTATATCGGGTCGGGGGTGCAATCTCATGGATGTCCGTAGCCCTTGATATATCTAGGTGTTTCTGGTAGATCTATTTAAGCAGGAAGTCGGCAGCTGCCTCCGAACTATCGCGTGTCCCCACCCTACACTGGCTCACCATATCCTCCCCCGAACCCTAACTCCTGCATGCTAACACCCCCGCTTCCGTCCTAACCTTGTCCTGGGGGCGTCACTCTCAACCTTAGGCGCATGCTTCAGGTTTTGGTAAAAAACATATGGGCTCGTGTGTGGTGTTAGTTGTGTACATATTTTGGATCATATACGCGAACATACAAGTACACACACACACACACACACATATATATGTGTGTGTGTGTGTATATATATATATATATATATATATATATATATATATATATATATATATATATATATATATATATATATATGTGTGTGTGTGTGTGTGTGTGTATATATATGTATAAGAGAGAGAGGGATACAATATATTCAGAAATAATTCGCTATGATTGAAAATTTACACACACACACACACAATATATATATATATATATATATATATATATATATATATATATATATATATATATATATATATATATATATATATATATATATATATATATATATATATGCAGAGAAAGAGACCAATATATTAAGAAATATATAATTTGCTACTTTTGAAATTCTACACAAATATATATAGACATATACATACAGTAATATTACCAGTATATCGACATGGATTATGATCCATTCGACAATATTGGAGAGTAATGACAATTTGAGAAGATCATGTTTTGTACAAGTAGGATTTCTCTAATATTATTCCGGCTACAGTAATATGTATATATGCATATTAACACCACCTGTGCACATAGAGTAATCAGAAAGCCTTAGGAAACACTAGTGCTGAGATTTGAGTTCTCTAACAAAAAACTGAATGAAAATAACATTGAAAAACAAGGGAGATAATTTAATTTTCACAATGCATATATTTAGTTTTTACCTCTTTTTCTTGCAAAATAACAAAAAAATATCTCTCAATCAAAAAATATTCCTGGATTCATCCCAAAACCTAATCACTTCTTTCGTAACCCATTGCCGACCGTTTCACGAAATTTCATTGAAACTCCTTGAGAACGTTTGGAGATACATTTATGGACATGAACGTTTGGCGATATTAAGTGGTGAGGACATCTTACTACCACCTGGGAGAGGTAGTTGCACATGGATCCACCCCAAGATTTAAACACTTTCTCCTTACCCCATAGCCCACACCCCCGAAAATTTTCATTGAAATGCATCAGGTACTTTTGGAGATATCGTGTGGATAGAGACTAAAAAGACGCACGCGACCAAGCACACCTACTTCTCCAACTTCGTTGGCAGAGGTAAGGGAAAAAAAAAGAAAATGCACGTGCATGTATGGTGTTAAATCTATATATTGAGAGAAACATAGATATCTGCAGATATCCTTCATAATCGTGCGTTCGTAACCAACACACTAGCCTTTTCGGCATAGATCAAAGTGTAGTATCTGTTCTCCAGCCGAGCCTGAGGCGCCGACACTGACGCTTGCCTGCCGAATGGGCTGGAGAGGGTGTGTGTCAAAGACCGAGTGCACCAGTGCAATGCGTCAGCCAATGAGGTTATACTGAGGCTGCGCATTGCTACGCACATTGGGAACCTTCGGGTTCCCTTTCTATTACTCGGCCCAGCTTCGGAAGATAGGGCGCCCCGGGGCAGCACTGTTCCATTGCATTTAACGGAATAAGTCGGGTTCGTGCCTGACGCTTTCGTGGCGGCGGTTGCTTTGGTTGCTTGGCAAACGAAAGTCGCGTCGGCTGGAGCTCCTATTTACCCCACGTAAAGCCCCGACCTTGTGTCACATTTTGCTCTGATGGGAGAGTAAATAAGTATCACACACTCACCACGATACCATTATTGAATGTTAGGTCGTCCCACTTGAAATGACCGTTTTTGAGAGGGAAATTATGCCTGGCGATACCCTCAAGTTGTTTTCGAATTCTGTGAATTTTGAACAAGATCCTGAACAGTAATCCTCGTATCTGTTTTCACAACATCGCTTAAATGCTCACCATCAGCAACTAATTGAGGGCGTCATTGGGGGCCATTATTCAAGCTATCTCCAGAACGAAATTGGTAGAATCGACGTCGCACTGTTCTTTCTGAGCAAGTTCCCTTTTTGAATGCGAAATTACTTTTCTTCAGAGCCTGAGCAGCATTTTACCGAGCCTGGAATCATACAGAAACAATGGTCTGATTTCCTTTAAGGAAAGCATCTCCAAGAATGTCGGATTATCCCTTTAAAACTGATTTGATGAATCATAAGCTGAAAATTTAAAAGAGAGGTAAAGTTGTATCATTAGTTGAGTATGCATGACTACATGTCCTGCTTCGGAGTTTTTCGAAATCCCAATCATAATCATAAAAACTAACGCCAAAAAACGGCCATTCCATTTGGGACAACCTGATACAATTAATTATAAAATGCTTTAAAAGTAATGTTTCCATTTACAGCAGTGGTTTTAGAATTTTTTTTGGTGGAGGCGATCACGGATGAGAATTTTCCACGGCACACAAAGTCAGAAAATACTGCATTTATGGTCATGCAGTAAGGTTGGTTAGGTGAAAAAAAATAATAATGAATCGTGTAATCAAAACATGAAAAAAAAAAAAAATAGAAATGAAATAAAAAACGAGAAGTTTGCAACGTTCAACTCTAACTCAATTTAACGACGAGTTCACTCTTTAGCATATGTTTTTCGAATGGATATATATAAGTTTGCCAAGCCATTTTCAATGTACAGTTAACTAATAATATCTGAATAGAAAGCTGTACAAGTTTGTATCCTCTTTTAATACTTATAATTACTAAAGAGATGGTTGAGTCTGTGGTTCACCACAGAGCTTTTCAAATCCGATCAACCTGGACGCAGCCACTTCATTTTCTGTTCTACGTTGAATTTTTTACGATACTTGCTTTTTATCACAGCTTCCAACGAAAATTATGTTTTATTCAAATATCTCAGCCTAATGACCATCCGGTAACTTCATCTTTCAATGAGGCCTTGCGGAATCTGCAGTTATTCGTATCCAACTACTATGTGCCTAGAATGTTCGACACATTTCTAGAATAATCCAGGATGTAAACCCTGTCTACCGACCGAAACCCATCTACTCTGAGACGGTGAAGTTCAACACTAGATGGACTAAGTGATTCGCGATGTGATCGTTAGATGTTGTTTCCTATCAATGATTATGTTTATGACTAATAAACTTTTTTTTTTACATTTTTTACATTTACGGGTTTTTAAATCTCTCTCCAAAAGCACGACACCACTTTCCGAAGAACCTAATATTTTCTGAGGTATATCATGTAGAAATGTGAAATGACGTAATGGTCATCTTTCCGGAAGACAGATTCGGGGAATAGAGTTCGAATCCCACTTGAGACTGCTTACATCCCTTACGGTGTTAACATTCTCGGAAAAAAATGGTATGACGCCAACCCAGCCTACGTCCAGTCCCATCGCAATATAGATTAAAATATTAGTATTACAATGGTACATAGAAGTCAAAAGAGCAAAGGTAAAAACGAGTAACCTTCTTGAAGGGTTCTAGCAAATGGATGGCAGAAAAGAATACCGGAAAGCGTAGATGTGAATGATTTGCTGAGAGCCATGATTGCCCACACCCTGAAGGGACAATGCACATAGAGGAGAAGATACTAATATCAAAGATGGCGATGAACGTCAAGTTTACGTTTTTGAAAGTTTTCGTTACACTTATCCACGTTAAAGAAATACTTGAACCAGGAACATTCATTGTTTATTCTACTTCTATTGCAAAGTTATTTGAGAAGTGGTACGTCCAATTGCTAGGATAATTCAATCTCAAAACTGTTGTATTTTCCTAAAGACAACACACAGAGTAATTTAAACAAATAAAACAAGCTGTCAGAATATAAGAAGAGGTTATTAGACTAAGGTTGCCATACGTCCGCATTTGTTCGAGACATGTCCACTGTTCTTGTCACGAAATCTTCATCGGGAGAGAAATTCTAAAATTCTTCAAAAGCCCACAAAATTAATTATCATTGCCGCTTCAAAGTTCATCAGCATCAGTCTTTTAACGTCCGTCGTTAGACGTAGACCTTCCCTATGATTCGCCACAATTCTCTATCATGAGCGTCGCGGAGCCAGTATTTCCTGAGTCTGTCCAGTTAATCTCTCCATCTTGTGATCTGTCGGCCTCGGTTTCTTATGTGATCTCTGGGGATCCAAAGTTACATAGCGCCAAAATGTACGTCAGACAGGAGCAGAATGTCTTTGGGGACAGCGATGCCAATTCAGCGCGTTTCTTGTAGTGGCAGTGCGAAAAAACGCTAAATTAGCGCGGTGTGCCATTTTTGATCATTCAGGCATCTTTTTGGGGTGTTTTTGCATCTTATCTTTTAGTTTTTATGTAAATTTAGCATTTTTTAGCAGTCAAAATAACGCAAAAATATGTTTCGGGTTTTCAACACTTTTCAGGTAACGTCCTCTTTTTTTGAATGTTCAGATTTGGCAATCCTAGATTAGACTAAACCAGAGAGCTTGCTGTACAAAACAAGCAGTATCTAAAGAGAAATTAAAATTTCCATTAAAGGAGAGGGTGAAAATCAAGAAAAATACGGCAATTAAGCCATTTATTTTCATCATATTTCGCAGAGAAACGTTTGATATTAACGTTTTATTTATCACTGCCAAGACAGAGAAAAGAAACGTAGGTAGATTTACACAAAGAAGTAATCATTCATTCTCTTAGATAGCACGGCCCACATTAAGTTGTTCTGTAAAAAAACCAAGGTTAAAAAATAGGCTTGCATTGACATCACATTTTTAACTGAGTCCTCTAGTGTTCTTCCACGACCAATACTTCCTTAGAGAACTTTTAAACAAAGAGAAAGAAGGCAAAGCTGACCTTCAAGAACAAAACTCCAAAGTGAAGGAGACAAGGCAACTTATAAAACTTAATAAATATGTCCAATGTTATTCACTAAAAACAGAAAAAGGTGGATTTTGTTGAAAACTCCAAGAGAAAGAGCAAAAAGAAAGAAAATTCTTTAAAAAGTGTAATTAGAATTAAAATTAAAACTGTCAGGTTCCAACTCGTTTTATCTATTTCAGAAATAAGTGCTGGGAGGCTTTGTACGTGTTTTTTTGTCGTTTTCTTTGCCTCTTGAAAATAAAAGATGTTTTTTTTCTTTTCTTTTTCTTTTCTCTCTCTCTCACTTCCAGCATTCGACCTACAACTTTATGACGTGTTACTTTCTTTCAATTTCTTCTTCACTTTTTACACCCTCTCACTTTTTCTTCATTTCTCGTTTCTTTCTCTCCTTTCGTTTCTCTCTGGATTCTCTCTTTCGTTTCACCACCTTCCTCCCTTCCTTTCTTTCTTTCTTTCCAGCTTCACCCCCCCCCACTCTCGTCCTTTCTTCTCTTCTTTCCTGATCCTTTCTCTTTTGACACTTCAGCTCTTTTCCCTTGTCCTTTGAGTCCCCTCGCTTTCTCTTCGAAAAACATTGTCCGCTTCTCCATTTCTCTATTCTCTTACTATCTTTCCGACTTTCTCTTCCTTCTTAATTTTTCTCCATAGCCTCTTCCTCTTAACCCTGTTTATCCCCTTCTCTCTCTCTCTCTTTTTTTTACCCCTCCCCTCTTCCTTTCGTACTTCTTCTTCCTCTCCGTGTCCTCCTTTCCTGGATTTCATGTTATTTTTCCAAACGCCCGCCTTTTCGAAAAAGGTCTGTAATGTCACGAAGAGGCTATTATGTTGAATTAAAGATGGATATTAAAAAGAAGCCGACCCAATGAACGCAAAGAAGCTGATCAAAGGAGAAACAGTTCGAAATGATAAAGTCGGGGCATATGCTGTTGATTATGAAGTTGAAGAGAATTAACTGATTAACAAATGGATTAGGGTGGGGTTCGGATGGGGCACAGCAGTTATGGAATGGGGAAATAGATGCTGGGACCGAAGTGGAAAGACGGTGGGGGTTAGCATCGAGAGGAAAGCACTCTTACTGGCATCATTATCTTTGGACTAACCTTCACTCCTCCTATTTCAAATCTCCCCGCTCCCTTTCTTGCGTTTTTTTTTTTTCTTTTCTTTTTTTTTTTCTTCAGGTTCCTGGTCTGGGATTCATATTAGGACTGAGGGGCGGCGCGAGAAACCAATGGAAGTATCAATGGGACTCGAGACATTCGGAGACGAAAATAAAGAAAAAGCACCCCCCCCTCAAATCCCCGAATTTGAAACATGAACGCACTTATTGGATGTATACAAAATGCATGGTTATCTTAGATTTAAAAGTACGAGATTAAAAAAAATGTTTAGAATAAAGAAATTCCATTTATAAAAACAAACAAATAATCGTACATGACCATAAATTAACTTCAAGTAAATTGCTGTTCGAGTTTTTTTTTTTTTCACTTGATCATTTGTAAAATGAATAGTTCCATTAGGACACATCCTGTACAAACTTTTTTCCCATTAGTATCCCTTCACTGAAAATCCTGGATTTTCACCATTACAATCAAAAGCGTTTTTTTTTTTTAATGAAGTTAGTTAAAACTAGTCGCCCCAAATGCTATCTGACGACAAAAATAGTTGACTTTTTAACCAATCCAATAAATAAATGAACGTCGGTTTTAAGGTATCAAAATCCAGTAAATAAGGATGGCAAGGCTGCTCGTCTCAACCTGATGATTTTATCCTCTTCTGAGTTTACAAGTGTGGACTAATATTGTCATTCTGGGGAAGGGCCTAATTTCTGTTGATCAAATCGGAGCATTTATTTCTGCTTATGTCTTCACTTTTCATTCGATCTTGACAATAAAGCTTGTCTTCGATTACCTTGTATTTTCTCTCATATTAGACGAAACTATCACCGGCAGACAATACTTCGCCGGAATGGAATCTTTGGTTTAGCCGTTAACTTGGGTTTTTCGACTAGGATCGCAGATTCTTTCGACAATAATTAATAGCTACTGATATATTTTCCTGTTTTAAAATGGTGACCACTCCAGACGCAGGGTTTGTGTAATGTATGGTTAGTATTTTTAGGGTCCGGGGTTATTGTCGCCTGCCACTCAACAGCTGTAGCGAAGATCATTTTCAAACGGGAAAGATTACAATTGCTGGATTAATTCCATATGGGGTTTTTACAATTGCTAATAATGATTGTTTTTGGTAAATCTAACTTTCGTTATATATGAAGAGGTTTTTATTCCGTCTTCAAAAATTACTTTCCGAACAAATTATCACGGACACAAATCCGGGGGAGGAGGGTCGAGGATGTCCGGACCTCCCCCCCACTCCCCTGATTGGGCAAAGAACAAATCTTTTATTTTCAAATTAAAAAAAGGTATACTTGAAAAAAATTTTTTAAAAATTATCCCAGGTAATCATGAATTAATTTTTAAAAAAAATACTATATCCATTGTTCAATAGAGGAAAAATTGTTTTGAAAACTTGCCCCTCGCCCCCCGCTTAAAATCAAGGATCCATCCCTGTACTCTTTTTTTTTTTCTTCACTTTTCCAGATCATCACGTGCGTAGGTTTCGTACAAATAACCCAATGGCATGTAAATATACGGAATGTCAGACAATAAACTCTCAAGCGAAAGTGAGGAAAGGTTGTTCAAACTTAGACCTTCGTAAATATCAAGTAATTGTTGTAAATACCAAGAACTTGTGTATGGTTTCTCTTCACAACAAACAAATAAAAGTTAATGCTTCCAAGATGAATCGCTTCTTGGCGATTTGTCACCAGGTCCTTTCAAGACGGAATTGTCTTAAAATGGGGGGGGGGGGGAGAAAAATTGATTTAATACACGAAGTATATATTTGTCTCGGTTAGCCTAATCTGACACAAAGCCAAGTTTGTCTGGTCGCCAAAAGGGATCGAACTAACAATGGCTTGTAAAGAGAGATATTGTCCATAATTGTCATTCAAAGGGTTTTCGAACGATTAAACTCCATGTTGTTGGTGTTATTAACGCAATGTTTCGACCGATTTGAATCATAATCTTGAGGTCTATTGAGTTTTCAATTTTGTTTCACGAATCTTCTCTGGCTAATCGAGTCGGTCCAACATCTTTTTTTAAATAAATTAAATTTTTAAAAAAATTCTTCTTTAGTATAAATACATTGATTTCCACCATAAAATTGCCGATATTATCTCAGAATGCCGCTAAAGTAGATATTGGTCGGTTTATACCAACTTCGATACGAGATCCAATTCAAAGAACAAACTTACTAAGAATGGTATTCCTGCTAACAGTGAACTCTGGTGGGAACTCTATATTTAGAACTAAGACTCCATTGGATACAAAAGATGGGATCATTTTTGGTTGATGTAACTCACAGAAGAGTCATTAACATAGAAACTTTTGTCCGGATAATGTTATCTCTTCTTTCCATCTTAGTTGTTGACTCAACGTTTCGGCCGATTCACTCTATATTGCTTTGTACCGCCGCAGAAAGAAACCGTACTTTATATGATTCTCATTTTGAGGGTCAATCTCTTGGTTATGTTCTATTTTCCAGCACCATAGGTGACTATCGGGAATATGCATTAGTTGTATACTTTTTAGTAGGATTTTTTTTTGTTTTTTCAATTCAAGCTTGCTCTACCAAAAGCTTTCCAACCTAAAGTGATTCACTCCCCTATCGTTCTGATCTTCAATATATTTTCATAGTAAAATCATTAGCAAAGATGAGCTAAAAATATTGACAATAATTGTTTCGGCCATCATCCATCAAGAATCACGCCTCCAACTTTGTTTTGTCCAAGGTGGTAACTCGGCAAGTAAAATGTCAGTAATAATCCTTTTTATATCGTTGTAGTTCGCGACGCAAATATAAATAGTTATACAAACACAACCAGTACCAACCATTCCTGATATTTTTCATCCTGAAGAGCATCAATAATTTACGGCTGGACAAAACTAATTAACTACAATTAATTTATAATGCTCCCCTCTTGTTTTGGGGCGCTTCAAAATGACATCCTTTTGTAGCACTTATTAACGTTTTCACACTTTCCTGTCAATTAAGGTCTTCCTTACTTGACGCATTATGTATCTTTTAATGGGAGAGACGTTGATGTGTCTCGTAACTTCGCACGCCCAAAATGGACGCATCAGAACCGATTTGTTTATCGGATTTTACTTAGTTTAGTCTGGCACGAGGCCATAATTATGGGCATCAAGTGATGATTGAACTCAATACAAGGTAGTAACGGTCTGTGAGTCATTTCTCAACAACCATCTATGACGTGGCGCGCAGGCGATTAGTTTATCAATGTTCGAATAGAATGTCAACTCACCGATAGACGAACAAGGTCTGGGCTCATCAACATCGTTAGGGATCACCAAGCCAAAACCCTCTACTTTTAAAGTAGAAACAGTAATAACACCGTGTTACACGATTTTGTTCCCGGGTAATGAGTGTTATTTTTCCGATGGCTTGTGTGTAAAAGAAAAAGGAGAGTAAAATGCTATCATTCACTTCAAACTTGGCTTTGCGGCTAGAATAGTGATACGAATATCGCTAAGATAAATAGTTTTCCTTATTCTATGAGATTAAAAATAAGCAAATTCGCCCATTGTCCAATTGAAAATAAGTACATTTTAATTTTCCATGCCCTGGTCATTAAAGCAAAATTTGAAGGTAATAATTGACACTTATTAGACTCATTACCCAGGTACGATGAAAAAGTTTTTAAAAAAAACAAAACGTCGCATACTGTAATCATAAAAAAACCAATTACCTATAAAGCTAGTCTTGAACATACAACTCTATGGGGAAAATCACACGCACCATTAACCCATGAATAATACGCTCTAATATTCTTGCTCTTGCCTTTACCATTACGTTTCTTCAGATGCAAAGATGAGAATGTTAATCAGAACAACTCGTGGATTAATGATAATGACTCATTTTTGAATTTCAGATATCGTTCACATGCATAACTTCAGCTATCGATAAAAGCTAGCGAGTTCAGCCTTCAATCTCAAAATCAGTCGGCCTTAAACACTTTATTTAATGTGATAACAATAAGCAGCTTAATGTTATCAGCCAGTAATTGTTATCTTGAAAGATAACTCAAAGTGATCACAATAAGCAGCTTTCTACATCACTCATAGTCCCCGAGTAACCAATACTCAATTAACGAACAACTCTCACTTGGAAGAGACCGTCGTGAATCATTTTTTTCGAATTGTATTACATACAACAGTTTGTAATCAAAACGTTGCCCATCTTCAGAAGAAAATTTTTTTTTAAAATTGTGTGTATTTAGGGATGAATTTTCGAATGCCCGAAGCTAAAGCCAAAGGTGTCCGTGTTTCTCTCAAGAAACGACACTTTGTCCACATCTCCCAAAATAAGTCAATCGTGCTTGAACCGATTACGCACCAGTTCGTTGCTTTAGAAGTCAGAAAAAAAAATTGATAACTTTTCCAAGTTTATATTATTCGTACAAATAAGTTCCATATGAGAATACAAATATTTAAAAGTTATGCTGGTGTTAGCTGAAAAAGGTTTCTTAATTTTCAAATTGAATGTTTTTTTATATTACACGTATTATGACGCGACTCTAAAAATAATAAAACAAAGCTAAATATTGTAATCATAGCTTAAGGGGAGGTGGTGTTTGATCAACACTAGGGGGAATCATGATAATTCAACTGTTTTGTTTTTTAATCCCCGAAACTGTTACATGGTAAACAACGGGTGATCTCAACAAGAAATATTTACGCATGGCTCCATAATGTCTAATACTGGGTAAAGCATAAAACCTGTTGAAAAGTTTACATGAATTGCATAAACAGATATTTGGAAATGATTGACTGAAATGACATTTATTTTCATATCTTTTTTTTTTTTTTGAAGCTGTAAAGCTTTCTCTACGCGCACGCACACACACATATATATATACCATCAGCTATTACAAGTCCACTGCTGGACAAAGGCCTTTCTCATCTCCTTCGATGACGATTGCGACGGCGCTGACCTATGCCATACCTTTCAATCTCATTCCTCCATCTTGTGTCTGTTTTTGTTTTTTTCTGCGTTTAGTCCCACGGGCACCAATCGGTTAACCTTTCGCCCCACCTGTTGCCATTTCTTCTTGCTAAATGTCCAGCTCATCTCCATTTTTTACAGCCTGATTATATGTATAATATCCCTCACTCTTAATCCGCCATAGAGAGGGAGAGAGACAGAGAGCTTTTTGTTTTTCTAATCTGGCAGAGGAGAAAATAATTCAGTTACAATCGACGTTTCTGTATTTTTTTTTTTTAGAGGGATGGGGTTCCGTTTAAATAGGTTGGGAAAGGGTTGGCGAGAAAACGCCAAAATATCAACGACACCACCGTACCCTGCTTAGACTATCTGAAATTATCTTTTAAAAAAATTGACCTTTTTATCTAAAATCATCCATAGAAATACCAGCAGAAGTTTCGGACATTGAAGCGCTTTTTGAGAAAAACAAACAAAAGAAGAAAATATTTTTAGATAAGACTTACTGATGTTCTCATGCAAATTTTTAAAGTTATAGCTCCCCCCCCCCCGCCATGTGAACAGGAGTGCCCAGACGAGCCAAGAGAGAAAAAAAATCTGTAACCCATTTGACTGGTTAGTAGAGCGGGCCATTTGTGGGGGCTACAGCGATTCGATAAAACCTTTGTAACTATGTGTTGCTGGTCTCATATTATGAATATTCTTTTTCCCGAACTTTTCTTGGCATTTTTCTCGCGCCCTTCCAAGGCATGGGGCGTTTCTAAGTGCTTCAAAAGAAAATCCAACCCAAGTGTCTCCTTTATTCATCTTTATATGAATGGAAGAGAGGAGGGGGGAGGGGGCTAGAAAAAAAACAATACCTCAAAAAATGCGATGGCTCAAAATATAGCAAGGATTCATTTTATTTTTTTTTTTCTGCGGGGGAGGAGGAAGAAGTGAGCATGACGGGGCGGGGGGTACGCGCACGTGTGTAAGTAAATGTGCGCGCGAAAAAAGATTTTATGATCTCTTCGGTATCTATTTTTAGGGGGGGAGCGGGCGGGTACCGACAAAGGGGACCTCGAAATAGTCTAGAAACAATGGAGGGGGGGTAAAAATAAGAAGAAAACACGACTTGAAGTTAAAGATGAATGGATCAGAGAGAGAGAGAGAGAGAGAGAGACTTGGTTAATTTTTCTTGTTTTTAAAGACAGGGAGAGATGGTAATAGTGGCGGCATTACGGAGCGTGCCGTCATTGCGGGTAATATGAGGGAGGGGTCTTGAATGGTTGAATGAAAGTGTGAAGAAAGAAAGCGGTGCGATGGGGTGAGGTGAGGAGGGGTGAGGTGGAGAGGGGCAAGTCCCGCATCCCCCCCCCGAAATACAGAAGCGTTACACGATGAATGGGTCTGAAATTTGATCCCCTCTTCCTGAGGAACTGTGAACTAAGAGTTCTGCATTTTTTATACGGATGAAGTCCCGTACCCAGCTATGAGTCCGTCCCTGCGAGTACTTATCGTACACACCCACAGAGTCGAGTAAATTTACACACACACACACACACACAGACACACACACACACTGTTGAGAAAGCACAAACAGAGACAGAAAACACACGAGGAATGAAGTCTAAGGGTGTACAAAAAGGAAGAGAGCCAGACTGCTTGACTGACTTTTAGCAGAACAGTTTCTTCCTTTCCCAACCAGCTGGGCCCTCTCTACCCACAGAGAGAGACAGAGAGAGAGAGAGATAAAATGACTCCACATTGGCACGCTTACGCACACGACAGCGGACATATCTATCTCTATACACGCGCCTTCCGTAGGGAGGCGGCTAGCAAGTTTATCTTGCAGATCAATTCGCACGCGTAGTCAGCGTGTGCCTTGCCAGCAGCCCCTCTAATGTGGCCTTGTTCCAGACTAAGCTCTGTAAACAATTACCATTGATGACAAACGATGAAGTCCCTAAAAAGAAGTGCGGTCCCAACTGCAGAGCTAATCTCATTTATGCTTGCTTCATTGTCGCATTTAATACTCCATCATTCCTGTTTCATCACGATAGTTAGGCGATTCGAGACCACAATAGAGATAGAGTGAAATGCGAAAACAAAGTAATACTGCGACAGAGGCCACCCTACTTCTAGGGGACCACATTACTCGACTTGTATTTAATCATTAAGGGCTCTAATGGTAGCACAATGGTTAGCAAGCTCGTCCCATTGACCAATACGTTTGTATAGTGAGTTCGATGATCACCAGGTACGACACTCCTGTGGCCTTTTGCCAGACTAAATCAAATACAATAAATAACTATTTAGAGCGTTTATCACAGCAGGATGGCTAAACAAATCGCAGACCAATTCGGTGGTGTGGTGAGTTCGATCCTAACCAGAGCCGCTTCGATACTGAGGCCTTGTGTCAGACTAAGCTCACTGACAAAATTACTACAATGTATTTATGATGACGGCAGGAATCGACTTGAAAATCAAAGATATATAGGTAAAGGAATTGGGGTTTAGACCACAAAGAGCGGGGTTGACTCGGGTGGGTAAGGAAGAAGGGTAGGGCAGACTGACTGTTGCTTGGCAGGCGCCGTGGACGAGGCACCCTCTCTCCATCTCTTTTACACCAGACACATGGCTCCAACGAGATCAAATTAAGCTGCGTGTTTCTGAAGAGGACCATGCTGTAATATTGGCGGTATGGTTGGCACATGCCCGCTTCTTTCTCTTGATTGTCTACTCCCACCAACAGTTACAATCTCTCTCTCTCTCTCTCTCTCTCTCTCTCACTGTTCATCCACCCAATAGTTCTCCTCCTCCCCCCAGTCCTTGCCCCCTATTCTTCACCACAAGCGCCACGTTTCGCTTCACCCACCCACTTCTCGCTTGTTTTCCACTATAAACTCCCTCGAGCCTCATCCACTATTTTCGGGAACTGGCCTGCCACTCAACAGACCCCCACTCTCTCTCTCTTTTTCTCTGTGCCTTGAACTCTACGAAACCCTCTCTCTTTTACACTTATACTGCGTGTCTCTTCTGCTCACCATTTCTCTCTTTAGATAAGAACATCCAGGCAGAGAGTTCACTCTTTCTCTCCCCGTTTCTTGATGTTCAGCTTGATCCAAGGCCACAAGTGTGGGGGCCATCCAGTGAGAACTGAACTCAATGAATCGCCCGCGAGACAAGCTTACTAGCTATTGCTACGCGGCAAACGTCCTGTATAAACAACCCTTGAATAATACGTCACAAGATCCCAGTAATTGGGTACTCAGTTGTGATCGAATTCACTACGGTACAAATGGTCTCCTGGACTGTAATGACTACCATCCTCACTGGGTGTTCAACACTTCAGTTCTTAAATTTAGTAAATATGAATGGTCTGCGTGACTAGCATGCTAACCATTACAATATGCTAGAGGTTCTTAACCCGGCGCCCGCCAACCCATTTGCGTGGGCCGCCATTAATATATTTAAATACAGTACTACCATTGATGTTTTTCGTTTCTAATGTTATTATTACATATTTCAACTTTTTGGGTGCACAACTTTCCCCACTTGGTTTCCCCTGTTCACCACTATTCGTCTTTTTTTATGCCTGGCAAACTTGCAGAATTAAAACCTGACTGCGAGGCCAAAAATACGCTAAAAACAAAGGCCAAACATACTTTAATATGGTTCTGATACTCATGCTACAAAGTGTATCAATTGACGGGGTACTAGCAAGGTCTGGTAGTAACAAAGGATTTGCTACCTTCTGCAATAAAGATGATTCCTTTCCAAACTTTCTATCTTACTATAGCATCATCCACCAAGGAGTTTTGAGAGCTAGAGAGCTTCCGTTTACTCACATAACAGATAGTAATTGAAATAATAAACTAAAACTCTATCAGAGTAGCACCTTCGCAACACCGTCTTTTCAAAGTCTTACTAGAAGATACAGAAAATAAACAACTAAATTTTACATACAGAAGTAGGATGGCTCAGTAAAGGCGAAGTTCCGACGAGATTTGTGAGCCTAATTGAAGAGAGAAATGTTTTTCTCTGAAAGAGAAATCAAAACTTTGATCAACTATGCGACCCTTACTGGGTGATGGGCTTGGGCTTCCTCATAGCTGTAATTGTTTTGGTTACCCATTGCACCCCAGTATTTCCCCCTTGTAACGGTCCTGTTTATACATTATTTCACAAAGGGGTGTTCCATGTTTTGTCTCGAGCTCATTTGAATTAGTTTTGTTGGGTGTATCACACTCATTATTCTATATAGGGACTGCATGTTATATCGCCCATTATATTCATAAGTAAGTTGAACTATAAACTTGACTTGCTTTTTTTTTGTATAGTAATGTAAACAATTTCTAGGAACTGATTTGTTTTGTTCATCATTTTGAATAGGAATTAAATATTACGTATGTTTTTATCATTAAGTCCAAATATAAATTTGACTTGACAAGTAAAGGGTTCCCACTACGAGTAATGGTGAAAGTGCCCTTAAAAATTTGTGTTCTTAACCCGATCCTCGTTGAAAACCATCAACCAAAACTGTCAAAATAAGCTTCCTCAGTTTTTAAGTCGTTCATGCTGGCTATGGAGGTATGTATGTATGTGCGTGCGTACGTACGTATTACGCGTATAGGCCGCGCCAATGTAGCTATAGGACTGACGATTTAAATATTTACTATTATGTTTAGAAAAAAATCGTTTTAAAATTGCCCCTAAATAGATTTTTAGAAGGGGGCATCAATTTACAATGCAAGTTTATGCTAAATTGGTTCCATTTTGTGCCCGCTTGTTTTGGGTTTTTGTTTTTCTTTTCAGAAATCCAACAAAAGGCGATAAAAGTAACATTTGTTGATCAAACCTTACTCCAATCTTTTGACTGATCACCCTCAACATGGCCCACTGGAAAGAGACATCGGTCATGTGAGGGTTTCTATTTGCAGAGAGTGACTGACCACACCTGTTTCTTTTTCTGTTGATTTTTAGCAAATCTAACAAAAATCCCATCTCATTCGTTATTGATTCTCACAAATTTCTGATTTTTAGCAAATCTAACAAAAATCCCATCTCATTCGTTATTGATTCTCACAAATTTCTGTTTTCTGAATTAACCGTATTTCACGATGTGTAACCCGCTACATCAGAATGAGCTTCAATTTCAAATGAAAAATATATCATCCCGAGCATACTATCATGTATAACAATTCATTTCCGTAGATAACACGCATCTGGATTTTTAGTTCAAAATCTACGGAAAAAGGCGGGTTATACGTGGTGAAATGTAATGTATAATGCCCATTGTTTTTCTCACGTTTTCTACAGATCCATCACTGTCCTATTATATAAAATCCAACTTTCTTTTTTTTTTCTTTTCAAACAATTCCATTCAGATTTACATTTTTCACCCTTTTTTTCAGTTACTCTCTCTCTCATTCTCATTTAAAATTCCACGAGTTGAACCCACTCTCCATCCGAGTCATACTTGTCTCTTCTCCATGCTCCTGAGCATCATCATCATCATCATCATCATATCTCTCTCTCTCTCTCTCCCTCCAATTTGCCAAAAGGCACGCACACTCCCCAACAATCACATGTGACTTTTCCCTCATCCCCCGACTCTAACGATTAGTTTCTTTTTTCATTTTCTCTCTCTCTCTCTCTCTCTCTCTCTCTCTCTCTCTCTCTCTCTCTTTTCTTAGCAATTCTTCTCCCTATTCGTCTCGACTTGTTATCAAAGTTCCCGTCTTGCTTGACACTCGGTAATACTGACTTCTCATCTCCCCCTCTCTATCTATCAGATGGTCTCTCTTTCTTTCTTTCTTTCTCTATTTATCTCTCTCTGCAAATTCGAACCGTCTGTTTATTCGCTGAGACTTGCCTTCTCTCCTTTTCTTCTGGCTCAGCACACCTCAACTCTCTGTCTCTGTCGCTTGCTCTCCTCAACCCCTCATTCTGACTCAACTCCCTTCGAACACTCTCCGTCTGCCTCGATTATCTCTCCCTCTCTCTGTCTCTCCTTCTATCTATCGGACCAAATCTTTTTTATCACTGGCTGCCCCCTTACACAATTTATGGGTCCCGCCTAACCCTATCTCTCTTTGTCTCTCCGAGTCCCTCTTTCCCCAACCCTGGCACTTACTGCCGGGAGCCCGACACTGGTTGAACGTCGAGAGATAGAAGGAGCGACGTAAGGCGGCACCGCCCGCAGACTGTAAACTGGGAGGCGGCCCAACAAAAACCAACAGATGCTAAACTTCTCTCTAATTACTTCTGTCACATATTCTGATGACACTAACACGATGATTCATTAGCCTTTTTATTTATCTTTTTCTTTTTTTTTTCCAAGGGCCTTAATAGACCCCCTCTTACCGTTTCGAAGTTCACAATGTTATCATTAGAGAGCTTTATCGCACAGAAATTTGGTCAGGAAAATAATACACGCAAACCCTCATACCAGAGAGGGTTCAGTGTTATTGTTTGTAATGTACGGTGGATTTCAGTACGATCACAATTCTGTATTGGCTGAGAAGTATTGAAAAGCATTGCCCGGGGTTCGTCCTGGAGATTGGGGGAGCCTGGTCCAACTTGCACAGAAGCCTGCCGCGATGTCCTCCTGCTTGACATTACTTAAGGAGGTGGGGCGGCGGCGCAGGGAACCAGTGAGATTTTCTAGAACTGCCTACACACAGGTGTTTGGGACCCCATACTAAACTCGACCTTGAGTCAAATCTGCCATTTTGGTGGTGCGAATAAATACCTCGATCTTTTGGTTAGGAGCAAAGTGTAGTATCTGTTCTTAATTGAAGCAAAGTGTAGTATCTGTTCTCATCAGTTTTTGAGATGTCTGCTACATGGGGCCTTCAATATTAAGCTGATTGGTACTACTCTGGTAGACTGGTTACCTTACAGTAAATTATTGTTTCTCCTGAACACAACAATTGTGGTTCAAGTCATTGAACATCAGGGATGAATTAGATATTAAGCTGATAAGAACAGATACTACACTTCGCTCTTAGCTGAGAAGCAGCATTCTTAACCATACCATAGAATGGCGATTGTACCTGTAATATTCACGAATAAATGTTTATGTATGTGCAATATTCCATGATGATTAAGGAGATCATAACAAAATTCAAGGCAAAACCCTAGATTACTAACACGTTCCAATTTTAGACTGAGGTGCTACCAGTTCAGAAGATGTGATGATCAGAAAAATTCTAACCCCTAGTTTCTACCGTCTCATTGGAAGTAGTCTCTATCAGCAAATTTAAAGCAATCTCACAAAAGGTATCGCCAACGAAGAGTCATGTAAAAGTCCAAACTACATTACATAAATTTCTCAAATTCACACGGCATAACAGAATTAAGTCGCTGAACAATATGATCTCAATGCTCCATACATTTCATACACCAGACACAATGTAAAATTCTATTTTGAAGGTTTCTTTAATAATCTGATCCCACTTATTTGTAAGCAGCCGAAATGGTACTCTGTAGTCAGATGTGTAGAATTAAGGTACCCCTAAAAAACAGTTCTGATCTCTCATTGGGACCAAAGACCCGATTCAGGCCTTCTGCAGGAACTAGCTGAAAAAAACGTGCATACAATGCATTTTTAGCTAGGTTTGAAAATCACGTTTTTATCACTTCATTTTCGCTTTTAACACCCTGCAACTAAACTCTATTTACCTGCCTATGCTATGCATTCGATTTTATGATGCAGACCTGTTTTTCAAGGGCAAATTTTGTACAATTAAACAATTGCAATTCAGTGATCCATCTCTCAATCTGATGCTTTTTTAAAAAGTTGATCTTACAGGCTGATATATACGGAATATTTTCATTAGCCTAAGTAACTTTAAACTGCCAATTTCGATAACTTTTCAAGTGACTTGCGTACCAAAAGTCATTTCTTATTCAAATTTACCTGGGCCTCTTCAAAATCCTGGCATGATTTATAGATAGATAAATAACCAGGCAGTGTCACACTTGTGAGAGACGAGGCTGAACGTATCTATTTCATACTTCATGCCAAATATTAGGTCAATTGGCCTTTTAGTTTTTAGCATGGTAGAGGCACCAATGAACACACAAACAGAATGCTCCAATATTAGTATAGATGTCACAAAAATATCAAAATTGATTTATTGTATTTGCCGATACATGCTTTTCATAGGCAATTCCATCTTGACCTCTGGGTTGTGTAACCTGAACCTTCAGAGATTCCCCCTACCCGTACTATCCATGATACTTGCATTGCACAAGCCTATATATATATATATATATATATATATATATACATGAACATTAGAATGGAGGAAAGTTTTGAAGTATTTATTTAATAAATCCTACCTGTGGTATCACGTTACATAACCAACAAGTAATATCATAATTCCTGAGGTTAACAATAAAAAGGATCGAATAAGCCTCAGTAAGTCTTAAGTAGTTGTTGATAATGAGTAAATTGATGTTTTGCATTAGAATTGAAGAAGTTAGTATTTTAAACACTCAACACAAGTGTTATCTTCTAAATGGATGAAAAAAATTTTCAACCAATTGTTTCAAAAACATCAGTCATTTCTCATCTTATGAATGAGTGCACACACTGAATTTCTCAAAACCAAAAATAGGATCTGAAGAATTTGGTTTATGTTCCCTTATTCAAAAAGACATTCCCAAAGTTATACACTGAGGAAGATCTGATTCAACAGCTTGCAAAAATTACATTGGCTATAACTATTAAGATATCGACTTTTGTTCGGATGGTATAATTTCTTCTTCCCATCTTTGGTGCTGACACAACATTTCAGCCAATCCATTCAACATCATTCTTTCCTTAAGGATATTAAATTTTACAGCTAGAGAAGGCCATAGAATGAATCAGCAGAAATGTTGCATCAACACCAAAGATAGGAAGAAGAGATTAGATTGCCCACACCAAAGTTGGTATGCAGAAACTTTCAACAGGGCTTGAACTTTGACCACTGGTGCCGGTGGGAAATAAATGACTACTCAACCAGCAAGTAACCTGCAGAATATATATTCATATTGTCTAAAATATCTAATTGGCCAAGTGTATGTATTCTGAAGATAGAATAATTACTAAGTATAACTTTATATATATGTCCACGCAAATTCATAGATTACAAATTTAGATTCATAAATAGACCTTTCCTTTTGTCATCAGTACAAAATGACAAGTATTCTAGTCAAAAATATTTTATTACTCTTAGAACATCCACACAAACACACACACGCACACATTAAATAGCAATGTGCAGATGTCTTCCGTCACACAAAGAGATGTAACTGATGTAGTAAAATCTGTCATCCGTGCAATTGACGTAGTGAAATGAGAATTTCATTCATATTCTAATGACATAATAAAAACTTTGAATTTAGAGAATTACATAGAAAATGAAAAAAATAATAAAAACAAATGAAATATAATGAAAAAAAAAACGGTTTGAGGTCAGCAGAACATTACTCTCCCATCACACAGCAATGCAAAACTCTATCAGCCATGTATATAAAATACAATGTGCATATCCATATCTTTCATACATGATGTGATTTTTGATGGCATGGCTAAACCAGAACATAATATAAGAAACTGGGAACAGGTCTAAATGCAATCATTTCTCTATAATTACTTAGTCAGGTTATAGCTGAATATAGCAACCACATTTATATATAAATATACATAGATGGAAATGATATTTTGGAAGTTTAAAAGAAAAACTCTAGACATGGGCGTTATATCTCAAAATATTTTCATTATTTTATTACATGGGCGTATTTTGATGCATTTCAACAGGGGCCAGCCATCTTCTTTAGAGAAAAAAATATTAGTAACAGTTCACAGAGAAAAATTTGCTGTTTACATGTTTGATGCTGAATAAGAAAATGGGAGTATTTCTGAGTAGTTTGATTTTTTGATAAGTCTTCCCCTTCCAATTGTCATTTTCATCAGAATGTATTCTGTCAGATCACTTCACATCCACAATACAAACACACACACACATATATATATATATATATATATATATATATATGTATATATATATATATATATATATATATATATATTTACATACATACATGTTTAGTATGAGTTTATGAAGATATGTAAACCACTCAGTATTTTTTACAAGATTTCTTTATAGTATAGCCATAAATCTAATTCTCCCTGTGCCCTGTCCCATTGCCAGTCACCTGTATGCAAACTGCCCTTGGAATGCTATGATGATAACTGAGTAAAAAAAATAGAATCAACTGAGAACATAGATGATCCATATTCTTCCAAATTGCTTTTTCAAGAAGCCGGTGCCAGTTTGACAGGTGGAAACAATGATTATCTAATGTATATATCTTGGTATGTGTATTTACTGTTTGTGTGCATATATATGAAGATATTTAAAAACATGCATGTGTATCTACAGGGGTTTTAGTATAAGGTATTCTTCCACCTCCCTCTGATGGCAGAATGTGAAACAAGGTCGAGTTTACTTCTGGGACCCACACGAGTTCCTGTGGGTAGTGCCAGAAATTGTCCAGTTCCCTCGGTACATGCCTTCTGGTATGCCTCAGGCATCAGGGATTAACCCTGACCCTACCCATCAGAGCAATAGGGAAGTGCAGCCTGGGGGAGCAGGTCCCCAGGAACCAGACATTGAGCATTTTGTGTCCCTTTCCTCAAAGGAAAGGAGAGTAGATAGATTTTGTCTGTGTGCTTTGCTGTGAACAACAGTGTGTACATGTGTGTGTGTGTATACAAAACACGTATTTGACTTTTAACATCAAACCAGTTTAAAAATGTCTCTCTCCTTTTTTTCATTCTCCTCGACAATTATTCAACATCGTTGGCACACATTCGAAAAATGTTCTTAATATCCTGCAAGAAATTCTAATGACACATTAGAATGGGAGGGAGCCTAGCCTGAGCCCTAATCCCCAATACTCACCCAACCCCTCCCAACAGATTCTACTCAGCAGAGATCTCTAAGCAATCTCTATAAAAGCTTTTCATCTACTTCAACACATTTTCTTTACGTTGACAAGTATTCATACACTCCCACCACCAACACATAACCGTGTTAACGCACACACAAGTTATTTTCATACGTACAATTATTTCTATGCACATTTAAATATAGAAATATTCTGACATTTCATATTTAAACATTCACAGTGTAGTTAATTACTAAGCGTAGCCGAGCCTGAAACAAGGCCATGAGGCACCTGTAAGCAGGTTTAAGGATTAAGGGGGGGGTACTGAATGGGATGAAGCTAGGGGGCCCCAATATTCAGTGGGCCCCTAAAATTGTCATAACAGTTTGTAAATGCATGATGTAATAAAAATTAGAATGTCTATGGAATTCAGTGTAATTACAATTTGATTCAATAGAATTTCTTGTTCACTTATACTTTTGATAATTTTTGATAGGAGGGTCCCTGTTGGAATTACAACCAGGGGTCCTAACGCAACTTTTTTCTGCCCTTGTCAGTGAGGATCAAACTCACTATACTAGGATGAATAATATATCATCAAAGCTAACCAACCGTCCTCTATGAGTGACATATCCAGCTGAAAATCTCATCAACCGTTCTTGAGAGCTACCAAACTGCGCCTCCACTAAACTCCTGCTGCTTTTTTTTTGGCCGATATGTTGATATCACTTGTTACTATTGTAGGTATACTCTTGTGAAGGTTATCAGATTAAATGATCTGTGTTGGTTTTGTATTGCTGAAAATGCTCACGGACAATTGACATTTTTTTTAACCCCTTTGGAACTCCTGGCATATATATATATATATATATATATATATATATATATATA
Source organism: Thysanoteuthis rhombus (assembly GCA_963457665.1). Taxonomy (NCBI): domain Eukaryota; kingdom Metazoa; phylum Mollusca; class Cephalopoda; order Oegopsida; family Thysanoteuthidae; genus Thysanoteuthis; species Thysanoteuthis major. The sequence continues at coordinate 30,635,686 of OY735228.1, read as the reverse complement.
TATATATATATATATATATATTTATATATATATATACATATATATGCCCAAAAGTTTTTATGACAGCTCGGATATATATGTTCTATAGATCTCTATTAAAAGTCAACTGAGATGTTAAAGCCATGAAAAATCAAGAAGGTGAGATTTTCCCGTCTTTTACAACTGCAGACAATAGATGTCACCATAGTGTAAAACCCACCACAGCAATTCGATAGCATATTATGACTGTATAGGAACGTATACAAGGTAATCAGCTAATTCCGTGTTTTCATCTGTCCCAGGATAAATGTCTAATTGGACAAATGTATCATCTTATGATTTTGTTTCTACAAAATATAACCTTTTTTTAACTTATTCAAAGAATAGTTTTCTTTCAGTATTGAATGAAAATTAACACCTTTTTCTCTTTTTATACCCTTAAAAAAAATTCTTGCAATAAGCAACTTAATAGGTTCATCTTTGAGATAAATCTGATGAAAACATGAACTTCGAAATTCCTATGATAGACACATGAGCATATGCATATAAAACATTCAGACACACACATATACAGGCACAATACTCACAAGATTGCATACATATATATATGTATATATATACAGAATATTACATTCACACCTCTATAAGAAATTACTTACATGTACAAAATAAACCCACCTGCATGCAGTGCATTTGATGTATGCCTCTGTGTGTGTGTGTGTGAGAGAGAGAGAGAGGATAGAAGGATGTGAATTCACATATAAATCTATATTTTTTCATATTCACATGTGAAATGATCTCCTGTTATTACATGGTGATTCTGTCATTAGGCCTAGACAGTGTACATAGCATAAACAATTGAAGAAAATGGGGCGGCTGCAGGAATCGAACATGTAACCGATAGGGTAGCCGCTTCAACGTAGCTAAACATCTGCTGGTAATGTTAGGGCCCAAATAACTGTTTCAACTCCAAATTCTCAGAGTTGCTTATTCACAGTCCATATCTGCTCTATTTGCACAGAATGATAATAAATTGCTTTATACACGAACTATGTTTGAAATAGCTCAATGGTAAGAGCAATGCTGCCCTGAAGTGGCTACCGTATTGGCCGCAGGTTCGATTGGCCACATTATATTTACATGTGTATTTCACGTGTAGGTTTTAGATATTACTGTTGAGTTTTGAATTTAGTCAAATCTGATTGGTTGGAAGTCGATATGGTTGAGGAAGATTGTGTTATGCTAATCTTCCTTGCCCCTTCACCCCTCTTGCGCTCATAAGAAAGAGAGAATATTCTTTCTTGCGAGCAGGAATTCCAGTAAATAACCACTTGACACAATAACAAACTGGTTAGTCACTCAAATGAAACCGTCATGTGACCAACATCATTTGTTGGACAGTGATCATGAAGAAAGTCTGAATTAAAAATCAAAACAAGTGTAAATACTGTCAGACACAAAATTAGAGATAAATTTAGCAAAGATTTACATTACAAATTGAAAACCTTTTTGGGGTAATTTTCAAAACACAAAAAAAATATTCTTTCTAGATAAAAGGATTAAGTGTTCAAATTTTTCAGTCCTCTGTCTCCATTGATGGGGCCTGTACAGGTGATAAATACATACATACATAGCCAGCCAGACCAACTTAAAATCTGAAGAAACCTATAGTGATAGTATTGGCTGACAGTTTCAAATACATTGGGTGCCAAAACATTTTGACCAGTGACATATGGCAAGAATGACAGCTACTGGCTTGTAACAACAGCACTTGTCCGGGTAAGAAGTATTTAAGCAGGTAAGTAAGCAGGTAAGCCTGCATCCATGTATTGAATGCTGCAGTTATGGAAGAAAGATTTGAGTGACTTTGATAAAGGCCAAATTGTTATGGCCAGGAGACTAGGTCAGAGCATTTCTCAAATGGTACGGCTTGTGAGTTGCCCTGGTTCAGATCTGGTGAATACCCGACTATAGACAAGGCATTGGGCTGTCAGGATCTAATAATGCGAAAAGTGAACAGAAGCTCTCCCAATAATTACAAGCCGACAGAAGGGCTACGGTGACACAACTTGCTGATAGCTGTAATCAAGGTGAAGGAAGGAATGCATCACAACACAGGAAATCAATCCTTGTTGCATATGGAGCTGTGTAGCCTACCATTGTATCCATGCTGACCTGTATCTATCATTGAAAGCATCTTTGATAGGCATGAGAATGTTGGAATTGAACTTGTATCAATGGAAGAATGTCACCTGATCTAATGTCTTACTTTTACTGATTAAGGTAGGTAGCAGAGCATGTGAATGTCATGTACTGTGGGAAAACGAGAAGCTGGTGGAGGCAGTGAAATATTTGGGAAATAGTTTGCTGAGAAACACCGGGTCCTATTATTCATGTGCAGAGTACTTTGTCACGCACCACCTACCTCAGCAAAGACCAGCTACACCCATTTATGATAACCGTCATCTATGATGGCATTGGCATCGCTCAGAAGGACAGTGTGCCCTGCCGCAGAGCACCAGTACAGAAGCACTGTGTTGCCCTGAGCAACAAAATCCCCAGATCTCAATCCCACTGAGTATTTGTGGGACATGTTGGACCAACAAGTTTGCACTGCTAAACCTCCACCATGTGACTTGCAGCATTTGAAGGACCTGCTGTTAGTGCCATGGCATTAGATTCCAGAGGAAACCTTAAAATGTCCCTGCTTCATTGGTTAAGAGTTGTTTTGCTGGCATCTGGAGGACCAACACCTTATTACACAGGTGGTTATGGTGTTTTGGCACATCAGTGTATGGAGAAAAGTGCATTTTAAGAGATACATATATTTGTTACTAACCCCTCTCACACACACACAAGAGAGAGAGAGAGAGAAATTAACGTTATTCATGAATCACAATGGTTTCTTCATGACGAGTGTTTTAGGAGTCAGAATTGAAAAATGGTTGATATTCAAGAGCAGATGTCTAAGATGTCTTCCAGAAGCGCAAGAACAGGAAATGAATTCCTGACATAAAATTTAAAACGCGGCAATAACAGTGAGATGCAGAGAGGGTGAGAGAGAGGTGGAGGAGAAGAGAAGAAGAAGAAGAAGAAATTAAGGCAAGTTGGCCAACAAACCATTGACTTCTAAAAGAAAAAATGGTAATGGTGGTGGTAGTGGTGGTATGGGAGTGAGAGGCAGAAACAAAGACATTCATATCACTTTTTTTCCACCACCCTGTCTGCTAATATAGTTTAATTCCCATCCACTTTCAACAGGGACATATCAGTTTAATAAGGTTTAATAGTCTTTAATTGACTCATCTAACAATCAGATAAGGTCAGGGGAAGATAAATCCTTCTAATTATTCTCATTTTATTGCTTGTACAAGGGGGAGAAGAATACATACATTGTACATAACACCATTCCTTGAAGTGACAAAAAGAGAATCTGCTTTGTTATTCAAACCAGTGTTCATAAAATATTCGTATTGTCTTTTCATTAACTAAAAAAATCTAATCATCTTATTGAAAACTGTCAACTAAACTATCAACATAGGTTCCTTCAGTTTTCAAGTTGGTCCAGCTGACTGGCTATGTATGTATGTATGCATATATGTATGACATGTACAGGCCAGAGCTAGAGGACTAAAAAATTTAAACCTTTACTCCACATTAAGTCAAGAAAAAATGATTTCTTTATTTTTTGAAAATTCTCTCCACCCCAATAGGTTTTTAGTATGTGTCGGGAGTGGAGGTTGAATTTGCAATAAGTTTATGCAAAACTAGTTCCCAATTTTTGCCTGCCTGTTTTTTTTAAATGATCATTAACAATAGGCATGAGAAGTAAAATTCATTGATGATCTGTTTTTTCAAATTTTTCCAAATGGATCACCCTTAACACAGCGGACTGTTAAAAGACGTTGCTCGCACAAGGGTTTCAATCTGAAGAATCTACTGTGATTGTGAATTCGATGGTCATACAATATAAAAACATTCAATGGTGTCTCGCTGCTGACTGAGTAACCCCAGAGGAGAATGTTCATGCATGCACAAAGAAGTCTTTTCTGATTTGTAACAAAATGACATCAAGGCCACAGAAGTGGTTCTCAACATATTCAAAATGACAGGATACTTTTCAAAAAGATCCTGTATATGATAATGTCTTCTTGGATTCCAATGGTCATGAAACTCAAATGAATAACAATTCTGACAGATCCTAATTAGTAGATGTAAGTGAATGCCCCATAACAGACATAGACTGAGAGTTATTTGAGCCCTGGGCAAAAAGGGTTATTGGTCCCCTCAACCCATTCCACCATCCATTCAATACAGATATGTGCCATCTTAATCAGACGTTTGTTTATTTTGCCACTTCAGTCTCCTGATGCTTCGGGGCCTCAGGCACTGCCCGATTGCCAGACCGTTCAGTCCTCCCCAGCCTGATAAGTAGCTAATACCCACACATTATTTCAATGGATTTCATTACCATGATAATATGACAAATGTTTCCTTCAAATGCCACCAAAATTTATCCTTCACGCATATAATAATTTGGTGCTAGATTCAATTAAAAAGTGAATGTGAGATGATATAAAATACAATATATACTAACAATATTTCTTCCTCTGAACCTTTTTTTTACATATTCTATTATTAACCATTTGTTTCCTTTTTGTTTCAACAAAACAATAATTTTTCTTTTAAATAGACACCAATCAAGGAAGACACAAAATCCCAATGAGAATGTCAGAGAATCAGAGATTACCCCCTTTTCCACAGAAGTCGAACACCAAATCATAAAAGACACAACTCAGATTACAGAACTCTTATTGTGTCGACAGACCATAAAGGCGTCAGCAGAACACCAACTCCAAGTCTTATCGTTATCTGACAAAAAAACAGTTTGAGAATACTAGTGAACCAGGGAGAAGACAAGACACAAATGTAGGGCTTTGCTGATCCTAACTCAGTAAGCAATTACATATTATCGAAATGTTTTTCATATCAGTAATCAACCTGATCACAATAACACATGTGCCACTTCTCTAACAAGAATTAGGTTACAATAGACAGTCAATGTATAGATAGATAGAGAGATGTTTCAAAGTGTATGAATAGTCTGGCACAAGGTCATCTTGATGGAGCACTGAGTGAAAAAACTGAACTAATCAATAACTGCCCCAGGACCAGCACTTTGATAATAGGTAAGTAAGAAACAGATAGGATAGTGGAAAAAAAAAAAAATCCAATCGAACCAGTGGCAAAGGATATGAACTAAGTTTATTTAGGCTGTGTAGGTGCTGAGGATCCTAGAAGTATGTATGGAACCCAACCAAAAGACTGACCCGCAAACTGAGAACCATACAATTTGCGCACGATAGAATGATGATCAACTTCACATAGAGAAATCACAAGACAGTACAATATATCAGGCAAAAAACAGGAGTCCGAGACATCATAGGATCCATCAAAAAACTCAAATGGCAATGGGCTAATCAGGTTGTAAGAATGGCAGACAACTGTTGAACAACATGGATCCCAAGAGATCAAATGTGAAACTGAGGCCAGCAGAATACAAGATGGAGAGACAAACTAAACAAGTTCAGAAAGTATTAGCTCTGCGACGCCCATGATAGAGAGGTCTAGAGAATCATGGAGAAGGTCAATGTCCAACGACAGATGATGAAAGACATGAGGGCACAAATACAGCATTGTGCCAATTTTGAAATTGCAGAGACTCGACCTGTCCAAGAAGTCAGCATTCAAAAACCTAGTTTTTACCAGGGTTTGAACTCCATCAACATACACAAAAGACAAACATGCAACTTTCTCACCCACCAAGCAGGTTTCTCTGATCAATATGAAAAGAGTGAAACAGTTTGACACAAATTTCATATACATATTTCCAACGTATGCTGAATTCATTCCTCCAGTGGAGAGGGCGTATCTTTGAATTCCTATCCTTTACCGGAACTTTTGGCGCCAAAAGTGAATTACTATTTCTGCCTCCAAGTATGATACTCTGGGGTTGAATTTGGGATGAGCAATTATTGATTGTTTGACATATCTTCGGAGATTGAATAATGGATAGGTGCAAATTCAAACAATTATCAAAAAAGCAAGAATAAACGGATAGATAGAAGAAAGACAGGTCTGGTTAGTCACTCAATAGAAACTGTCATGGGACCAACGTCTTTTGGCAGAACCCTGTGTGAGGGGTGATTAATTAAACAATTTGAAAAAGGAGTAATCAGTGGAAAAGTTACTTCTCTTGCCTTTTATTGGGTAGTGATCACTGTAAACGTTTGAATCTAAACACACTAACATGAATGCTGCTGCTGCACTCAAGCTAGGGGATCAATTTAGCAATAACTTATATTGCAAATTGACCCCCCCCCCGCCCACGAAATCCTATTTAAGGGTGGAATTTTGAATTATCAAAGTGCATTTTTTCTAGACATAACAAAGAATAGATATTGAAAATTTCAAGCCGCTAGCTCTATTTGTGCAGTCTGTACGCATAATACATTGTCAGCCAGACCAATTTAAAAATGAAGAAACCTTTTTTGACAGTGTTGATTGACACTTTCTAATAGATATCAACAGACATATCTGGTGGTGGAACAGAGCACAGGGAATTGGATTCATACCTTTCCCAAATGAACAAAGGCAGTCTCAGCTGAAATTCGAACTGAGTTAGCCAATAGTATTTTCTGTGCCAATAACCACTACACCACCTTGTATCTCCCGACAATCAGGTAATGTATAAATCTCCTAAACTCAGTCAGTTATTGTGGAACGAAACTTTTCCTACACTCAGGCAAAAGAGATCAATTTAAAACCCTTTAGACTAAACCAGTTTCCTAACAATAGACTTTAGCCTGAAAATCCTTTTGTCTTGTCAATTCATGAAATTCGCAAAATGATCATGGCAAGGCCTCGGAGGGATCTAGTCAACCAATCTACAGATGATACAAATGCCTCGTGATATCTGGTTTTTCTTCCGCTCTCTATTATTTTTTTCCAATTTACCCAGAGCTTCATTCTTCTCATTTTTTTTTTTTTTTTTTCCTCTTATGGTCTTAGTCTGGTGATGATGACCAGTCAGTCACCACAACTCCTGGCTCTCTATTTCCTCCTCTCTATTATTTAAGCCATTTCTTGACTCTCCTCAACCCATTTTCAATGAGTGCTTTTCTTTGGCCGGAAACATGGAAGTACTCAGCTGAACAAAAACAGGAGGAGAAAAACGAAGAAGTAAATGAAGACGAAGCTTCCTCCTATCGAGTCATGCAATTGTACCACAGCAAACTTCACGAGTGATACTAATCATTAATGAATGAACTCAATCCGAGACATGTTGATCCGGTTGGGATAATCCACAAATAACCTCCAAAAAGAGTGGAGGACATGAATTGATATGAAGCAAAGAGGTTTTGATAATGTCTTCATTAGTTTAATACGGATTAGGAAAGGCTTTTTGATTCGACAAAAATGAAAAAGTTTCTTGATTACTTGGTTTTTGTGTGTTTTCCCTGTTGATTTGGTTGTTTTGCTTTTATGAAAAATCCACAAATTAGAATATTAAATAAACAGGTCAGGTTAGAAACTGTCGCATGATAAACATCTTTTGGCAGCATCCTTCGTTGGGGTTGATTAGTAGAGAAATTGGAAAAAGGGCTGATCAAGATTTGTTGGGAAGTGATCACGAAAAAAAGTCTGAATTTTCAAAAAACAACTATACTAATTAAGGGGTCAATTTGGCATAAACTTTCATTGCAATTTGAACCCATGTATTTAGGAGGGAATTTGAATTTTTTTATAAACATTATAAAGAGTGAATGTAGGAAATTTCATTGCTTTAGTTCCATTGGTGTGGCCTGTACGGGCGATACATACATGGCCAGCAGGACCTAACTGAAGAAACTTTTGGTGACAATTTTGTTGACTGTAATAGAGGATGCATATTGTGAGAATATAAATGTTTGATAGATATTCATAATTAGTGTGATTACGCTTATGTGCAAATACACTATTTCTCTTCGATTTATTTTTATTTATCTATTCTTATGCCTTTGGGTTTCATATCTGTACTGTTTTTAATTTTGGTTCTCTATCAGACATATTCTCGCACATATGTAACAATAAAGCATCTCATCTTTCAAGAGTCAACCCCCGATGAAGTATGACAGCCAGTGGCAAAGTCCTGGTCTCTCTTGCAAGTCCCTTTATACCTTTATACCTACAAAGTTTTATGACCACCCTTTTGGCAGGATGCAAGTCCATTGAAGGGATACCTCGACCCTAATCACACAGCTTGGAGTGTACTCAATTAGCTGCTGAGTGCACAGGGAAATCTGTCCTAGAGAAGAATTTTCCACACTCTCCACTCAAACCAAGAATCGAACCCAAAACCTTCGCATTGTGAGGCAGACGTGCTAACCATAACACTATCTGTGCGGACACACAAGTGCATTTGAATTTATATTCAGGATTTCTTTTGTCTTTATCTCTCTTTTTTTTCTTCTGTATATTTTATACTTTCTGTTTCTTTCTCCTTCTCAACACATACATATGCATATAAACGTGTGTACGAATAGAATGTTTTAATGCACACATGCATTTTTAACACAAACACCACGGTACACATTTTTAATCATTCTTACCCTAACCTGGCAAAAAGGTTATGATGGTTTTGCGCCCCAAGATCATAACGTCACCGGCAGGGGAAGGGGAAATAGAAACAGACTGCACAGCAGATTACACCCAGACCAATAAAACACCCCTCAGACACCCATTTTCCAGTCAGTTCTATTCACCTCTCCCGAAAGGAAACCAGGTACCCAGTTGACCCAGCCCCATCCAATGCCATCCATACACCCTGAATCTTCTTCAGTATGATTTTGAGGTAGCTATTCTAGCACTGTTATCAATGCCACCGCTCCACACCCGTTCTTTCCCCCTGCACCCCACCCACTCACCTTCTCTGAAGTTTCTTGTTTTCCATTCTCTGTTCTCTAGACAAAAATGTCCATTTACCCTTGAGTCTCGAATTCTTTTTCACTCGGCCCAAGAACATTCTTTTTTTTCTGGTTCATCTGTTTGTTCATTTTATATTTGTACTATCAAACGAAAATTGTCTTAGAACAGAGACAAAAAATATATATAAGGAAATGAACCAATATCTATTCCATGACACATCAACTGCTATATAAAGGGCATGAAGCATCGAATTTTCAATAGTAAAATATCTATCAATTTTGACTTATTTCTTTTCAGCTGAATTTAGGTAGGTTTTGTTGCAGCTATTCAGATTGTCAATCTATGGCTGCAAATAAACAGTGCAGACCAGAAATAACAAACAGTTCTAACCATATAGCTTTATTCCTTATTTTTTTCTCTATCCCCTTCCGACAACTTCTGGTCTCTCTCTTTTCCAAGTTATTGTCTTTTGTCTATTCTCCAAGTCATTGTCTCTCTCTCCTTCCCTTTCTCTCTCCCTTTCCTCCTCTCCAAATCATTGTCTCTCTCTCTCTTTCCTTTTCTCCCAATCTTTCTCTCTCTCTCTTTTTCCTCTTCTCCAAATCCTTGTCTCTCTCTCTCCTTTTTCTCCAAATCATTGACTCTTTCTCTCTTTCCCTTCTCCAAGTTCTCCTCTCTTGTCTCTCTCTTTTCTCCACATCTCTTTCTGTTTCAAGTTCTTGTCTCTCTCTTTTCTAAGACATAATCAATTGAATTCATTTCTCAAGATGGGTCATTAGCGTCAAAGGCAGCAGCAGCAGCAATCTATTAATTTTTCCGAAATCAACAAATAAATCATGTAATTCCATTGCGCCAAAACACTTTAATTTCATTCAGGGCTTCATTCTTCTCATTTTATAATTCTGTCACCATCATTTTCTCCACCCACTCCATATGGAAACAATCTACTTATCGTCCTCATAAAAATCCCAAGCTCAAGAATTGCCTTCTAGATAATGATGGAAAAATATCAACCTTTTTTGTCAAACTCGATCATAATTTAAACGTTTTCATCACTGAAAGATTTGAAAATATATAAATTGTGCACAGAACATTAACTAGGCAATCATTGGATTGACGCATCTCCTTGGATTTCGCAAAAAGCTATTTTGAGTGGCTAAAACTGGCTAGATTTTTCAGAATATGGCTGAAATTGGGTAGATTCTATTTCCAGATAACAGAATACACTCAAAAAATTCATATGAAGGCTCCAAAAAGTATAAATAATCAGCATATTGATGAGATATCAATGCTCACAGGTAGTGTTATTCTCAATCTAAAGATATTGCTCTTTCTATCATATAAAAATATTCGTTTTATTTACATATGAACATATATATATATATATATATATATATATATACTTATATATTTCATTATTAAGAAATGGATACATAATCAGCCAGAAATAAATATAGATGTACTATATTACTTCGAAACTTGATTTGAAATGCCCTCCCATCATTACACAGTAAATGTAACATTTGGCCTAGACAGTGTAAATAGAGTAAACAATTAAAGAAAATGTGTTGCTGACAAAATTGAACCTGCAACTGATAGGGTAGCCTCTTTAATGTAGTGTTGTCTGTATTGAGAAACAATAGAGCTGATATGAGCAGAGAATGAACAAGATGAGAGTCTGGATATACAGCAGTTATTTGAGCCTTCAACTTACTAATGGGCTATTTAGCTCAATGGTAAGAGCAATCACAGTAATAATGGTCAGCGGAATTAACTTGCTAACACATGCTCTGAGGCAAAGCTCCAATTGAAACAGATTACCTTAGTCTGGCACAAGGCTACAGTGATGGGGCACTGAGTGAGGATGAAAATCAACTCACCCGCGAATTGGTCTTCAATATGAACTTGCTAAACTTTCCATTACAGTAGGCACTACAACATATATATATATATATATATATATATATGTAAAAGTATATCCATGTCTAAAGCCCAAAAATGAAAAAAACATTCATCTTCGTAACAAATTTTTTAATCTGCTTCCTTGTCAATGCACCTAATATAGTGTTGAATATTGACTACATGGATTGAGCCTCATACAGTAAAAATTTCAGCAAATAAATACGTCTCAGGCAACAGACATCTGATGTACCTTTGTATTTGTGTTTGTATATATATATATATATATATATATATATATATATACTTAAGGTAGGGAGACAAAACACCTGACATGTTTCATGGGTGATCCATTTATCAATTATATATATATATATATATATATATATATATATATATATATATATATATATATTAGATTGAAGAGACAATTAGGGAAGTTGAAGATGTTACAAAAGAAATCTCATTTGTAACATCTACTTAGGCTTTCCAAATTGTCTCATCAACCTAATACTCTCAAATGAATTATTATACATACATACATACATACATACATATATATATATATATATATATATATATATATATATATATATATATATATATATATATAAATAAATATATATATACCAGAAATACTTATATAGCTATAGATGGATGAATAGGTATAGATATTTACACAGTGATTTTACAGCAGTTGACATGGTTGTAACATGATTTGAATAAGCAACACGGATTTAATGCTTTAACAAGTCATTATCTACATTGACAAAGTACAAACAGTGATATTGATCCGAGTGAAACATTGTACATGTATGTTTCAAATGACAAGCCCAAAGTTAGCTTATGTGCAGGAATAAAATCAATTAACATCATATCACATATGTCACTTGTCAAAGTTAATTTGAGACGAACAAGCTGACTGCTAATTAACAAAGCAAAATCAAAACAAGGTGAGATGGAGGGAGAAGGGAGTGTGGCTTTCAACGGTTCTGCATGTGACAAACATGGCCGCTTTTGATGATTGTTTGGTTTTTTATATTCAGTTCTTGCGGATTCTGTGGACAAAATCTTTGATGTCTTTTCAAAGTGAGAGAGCTTTTTGTTTTTATTTCTATTTCCATTTATTCAGTCAGATGAAGTATTGTAAATCATTATTATTAATCTTTTGCTGCTATTTGCTTTCATCTGGATTGTTGCTGTTCTTCATCACGCTCCGAGTTTGGTTGCAATAAAGAGCAACGACAATTAAGATGAAACTAAACAATAAGAAATTAATTAATGATGGAAGAGATTTGTTTTACTTGGGAATAAATCACAAAGACATCTTTTCAAAAATATGTGATGACACAAATTTTATATATATATATATATATATATGACAAACATATCCATACATATATATATATATATATATATATATATATATATATATATATATAAGCATATGGATACATATAGAAATGAGAATTAGGAAATACAGATATATTTCTGTATACATATTACACACACTATATATATATATATATATATATATATATATATATATATATATATACACACACACAAATTCGTATGGGTGTATATCAGTGTGAGCATATGAGCACACGCTTATATATATATATATATATATATATATATATATATATATATATATATATATAATGATTTTATCGAATATGAGTATATTCCATATATGCACATACATAGGTACATGCAAAACCATACGTATGAATTCATTCATGTACAAACACACACTCTCACTCTGACTTAATCAAATATATGCATATATATTCATCCTATAGATGTATGTATTTACATATATCTACACATAAGTACAAAAACCACATAAATGGTCTCTATTCTGTCTCTACAGACAGTGGAATGTCCCGTCCAAGGTGCATGCTAGGGTGAAGCGTATGGAGATCCTTGGATACCCAGTTGTCAGAGTCCACCTCTCGGCCTTGCTGATGTAGTTGAGAAGAAAGTAGAGAGTGATACGTCTGGCATCAGCTTGGCTGCAGGAGGTGCCAGAAGGGTGTAAAATTGGGAATCAAACCACTAAGGAGGCTCCACTCCCTGGTTTGGGAATCGGCATTGTCTTTCTCCTAGACTAGTTGCTTTCCCAAGGCTACAAAGCTCAATCTGACCTGGTATCTTACCCATAGTTGGGAGACAAGAGATGGATGCATGCCATTCCCAAGAGCACTAATATGAAGTGAAGATAGACAGCCCTAACTAAAGTTTGAATTTGGGTTGACAATTCTATTATCTAAGCAGTCATCAACTAACCTTTATATACCATATACACACACACACACACACACACACACACATATATATATATATATATATATGCACACATTAAATGCCTATGAATTTACATATGTATATATACAAAAGCATATATACATATATGAGGGTGGATCAATAAGTCAATTGATTGACACAGTTACCAGCAGTATTTTATCTGAAAATTTTCACTATATCATGTTGAATTTATATGATCAATATTCATCACTGTATTAAGTGATTTGACAATCAAAGAGATTATGTTGAAAGACGAATTTTTTTTGTGTAAAATGAATAGTTTTTTGTCATTAGACTTCATCTATGTATTTGTATAAACATCTGAACTGACTCATCAGAATATACCTTCAAATACACATTCATTTTCATATATACTTACATGGGATGACATCCATATATATATATATATATATATATATATATATATACAAACATATATATATATAAGCATATGCGTACATGGATACATACAAAAATGAGAATTCGGATATGCAAATTCATTTCTGTATACATATTACACACTATACATATATATACATACAAATTTGTATGTGCACATATCAGTGTGAGCATATGTGCACATGTATACATGAATCGATGTATGTGTATATAAATATATATATATATATATATATATAAGCATGAATCTTGTAAAGATATATGAGAATGTATATGCGTATGCCTAAAATCAAATATATCCATTCATCACTGTACACACACATTATATATATATATATATATATATATATATATATATATATATATATATATATAATGTATGTAGAGTGCAAAGGAAGTAATTTATGAGCATTAAATTATACAAAATTGCTTATACGTGTACATATGTGCATACAAGCCAAAAGCTGTGGGGAAGCTAAGATAAAAGTGAGAGATGAAGAAATTTTATGAAGGCAGTTCCTGACTCATTGCTAACACATGATTCAAGGCCACCATAAAATACTTGATGCAGACATTACTTCATGACAGAATACAGAAAAGTTTTCACCAATGAAATTTAAGTCCATTCCTCCAGTGAAAGGTGTAGATATCTAAACCAGTCTTTCAATCGTGTCTCTGTCACCTGGTACCAATCAGCAGCTCATGGTCAGGGGAAAATAGAACATCTTGAGACAAGTACAAAGAATAAAGGTGATTCTCTGTGCTCTACATGATTCACTGAATATTTCAATGTTTATTCACATCATCCTCAGAACATCAGAGGATGATGTGAATAAAAATTGATGCTTGTTCCCAGGATGAAAATTGATTATTCACAGTTGAGTATTTTTCATTCTCTGAAATTTACCTGATAGTCATGGTCTTTTACTGTTTTAAGCCAATATATTGTCTTTATGCCCCCATTTTCAAAGGGTTACATCGTCAAATAAACTACAAGACACACACGGAATTACTTCTGATTACTTCTGCTTATCAATCTAATCAAGAAATCTCATGTCAAAATCATTTAACAATGTGGCTAAACATTAAGCAGACTAGAATTACAGTATATTGTCTCAATATGTAATGGACTTCACTTTCTAGAGTTTTCTGTACTGCAAAAAAGCTCCTGAAGATGCTGATTGAAAAACGGTGAAATGCATCGAACATTATTTTAATAAGGATAAAAATGTTCACAATATAACAAACCTTTTTCCATCTTTCTTTTCCACATTGTCAAATTACTACTACCATATATATGAATTATATTACTGTATATATATATATATATATATATATATATATATATATATATATATATATATATATATATATATATTCAGTTTCCCAAGTTTACAATAAAGCCTATACTTAAAGTTTTGCATACAATGCTAGAAATGCTGACACTTTTCTAGTGATTGTCATTTGTCTTATAATGCAACTACCAACACTACTGATAGTAATAATATTATCAAGAACCATGAATGGAACCTGACACCTTGTAACTTGTCTGCCCAATAGACATCGTAACACTCAACGCACATTATTTCAACTTCTGAAGGAGTCCAAAGAGTTCGTTGCTTTCTTCTCATCGGTGCAAAGTAAAGTATGGCATGCGACTTTTTACATGTCATTTTGATTTTTCACAGAAATGGTGTTGGCTTTTGAGGGCACCTGACACGAGGCAAACACCGAAATTGACAAGTTAACAAGATGTCCAAATAGAAGGGAGATTGTGGAGACTTGTACGTTTTATGGACACTTTCCTGTTTGAGGGAAGCCTTTTCCTGTCATCTTGATGCTAGAGTTGGCATGTAGAAAGTGTGGCACTCTCATTTATTCATTTTATATATATATATATATATATATATATATATATATATATATATGAAATGAATAAATGAGAGTATATATATATATATATATATATATATATATATATATATATATATATATGTAGATAGATAGATAGATATAGATATAGACATGATATACATAGATTACATCATTATATATAAGTATGCTTATGTGAAAATATGTAAAGCACTTGCATTCATTCTCTTTATATATATATATATATAAAGAAAGACGAACAGGGGTATCATGATATTACATCACCATCATATATATATATATGTGTGTGTGTGTATAGCTGTGTGGCACTTGCATTCATTTTCAGTATTTACACGTGTGTATATATATATATATATATATATATATATGTATATAAAGATATTGAGAAGTAGACACATCATATACATGTGTATGTAGCTTTACAAGAAATTATTCTAATTTTTTAAAATTATTCGTATGAAATGATATATATATATACATATATATATATAGATAAAATGTATGATTTTGATTATATATACATATGTATATACACACAAAATAACATACGTTAGTTATATATATATATATATATAAAACAACATACGTTCGTGATTATATATATATATTTATAGATACATCAACATTCGTTTGTGATTATATATACATATATATATATATGAAATAACATGCATGTGTATGTAATATACAGATACAAGCCAAAATTATAAATGGATAGAAGTACTTATCGACATAGATATAGGTTGCTATTATAATAAGAGTGCATAAAGAAAAGTCACGTGTGAATGCTTGTATGTGCTTACACTCAGAGAGGAAAAGAATTACTTGCACATGTTCAGTCATGATAGATTGCTATGTTTTTCATTGACAGAGAGATACACATGTTTCCGACTGTTTACACATTTGTCTGATAATGTGTGCTTTTGTATATGCACACGCGTGCACACACACACATCACATGTGAAATTCTTCCAATATTGTACAATGTTACCTAACATGTACGAATAGATCTCATTCAATCAATTGATAAAGAGATACTTATACTATGTTAGAGCAGGTTTTAAAAAACATGAAATTTTCTACCTACTCGATTGTTTCAAAATATGTTAAAATACTGTTTATAGTTTTGCAAAGAGTCATTAACATTCAAAGAGATTATTTTTGGACAATTGAACTCCTCCTTGTTTATGTTGTTAATACAGAAAACAGGTTGGGTTGGTCACTCAATAGAAACCGTCACATGAACAATGTCTCTTGGCAGTATGCCATGTTGGAGGTGATCATTTAAAAAAATTTTTAAGAGCACATCAATGAATAAGTTACTTTTTTCATCTTCTATTGGGCAGTGATTACTAAAAAAGTCTGAATCAAAAAAGACAAAATAAGTGTGAATGCTGCCAGACAGAAACTGAGGGATCAATTTGATTTAAACTTGAATTGCCAACTGAACCCCCACTAACCCCGCCCCCAAAAAACTAACTTTTCGAGGTGAGACTTTTTATATTATAATAAGTAGTAGATGTTTCAATTTCCAGCCTCCAGCTGCATTGGTGGAGCTAGTGCACATATTACATGCATACATAACCAGCCAGCCAGACTCAACTGAAAACTGAAGAAACCTATGTTGCCAAATTAGTTTGATGATTTCTAAGAGATAGAAGTTTCTTTATTTCCCGGTGGGGTGGTTTTGAGAAATGTGTAACAATGGGGTAATTGATAGATAAGCAGATTGATCAATTTTTCAAAAATCAACTGAACTTTGATTTGATTTAGTTTAGTAGGAGTGGGAGGGGAGGTGTTTGTATCTATATAGGTGAGAGTCAAGTTTGGTCTGAAATCAGAAGGGTCAAAGAGAGGAGATGTCAGAGGGTGTTTATATTTGTATCTGTGAGAGTCAGACTCTTAACCCCACAGATACAAGCACCTCCCATCTCATTCCTACTAAACAACCCACAACACAGAAATATCCCCATTTCTTCCCTCAATCTCAAACATATGAATAGCATATAATTTTCTCTGTATTGATGCAAGTTTCCTCTGAAAAAGATCACTTCCAACTGTTGAAATGCATCAAAACATGCTCTTTACTTTCCAATTGTCACTTTCTTCAACATCCTGTCAGATCATCTCACATCCAGACAACAAACGTTCATATATATCAGTGGCGGCTCCCGCTCATCAATCTTACTCAGGTTAATTTAGGGTAGCCATTTCCAAAAAGATGGAGAATCTGGACCAGTGGTTCCCAACCTCGGGCCTGTGGATCCCTAGAGTGTGGGTTGGTCCACAAATGTATTACTGGAGGTCTGTGAGCTTTTTGAGTAGGCAGACCTTATAGAAGTCTGATCCCAAAAGGAGGAAAGAATTACCAAATTAAAAGAGATTTTTGGTAATGAAAAGATTCTAGACTGGACCTAAATTCCAAGCACTTTGGTTTTATTTGATTTATGTATTTGAAACATAGCTTTTATCCTCGAAAAATAGTGAACTGCAAACAATGGGATCTTCAAGATTTTCTATTGTCTGAGGATTCGTTTACCTAATCTATTAAGCAGTTCCATTTAGGCCCCAGTAAAAGGGTTGAAATTTTGTTTATACAAAATTAATATGAAAAATAGCTTTATGTATGTCAACATTTTGAGTAATGAATATGAAACAGAGATATATTCCTCGAAAAAATAGTGAATTAAGATCATTTTCAATAGTCCAGGCCTCTCTAAAACAGATTGACCCTTGATTGTACGGGGAGCTGGGCCAAGCCCACATAGCCTGAGTGCTGGAGTCACCACTGTCAATTCAAGTTATCTAGGCCAAATGATACATTCACTGTGTAATAACGGGAGTTCATTTCAAATGAAGTTTCAATATAATATAATGCAATTTATAATCATTCTGTCAGATCATATATCCATTTCTTCATAAGATAACTGTCGCATTGAAAGAAACGAATTGAGCAGATAGAGACCATGAATAAACAAAATGAGAATTTGGAATTGAAACAGTTTTTTGAGGCCTTTGCATTACTGGCAGCTCTTAAGCTACATCAAAGCAGCTACCCTATTGGTCGCAGGTTTGATCCCTGCAGCAGCCCCATTCACTTCAATTGTTTATTCTATTTATATTGTCTTCAACAACGGGAGATCATTTTGAATAAGAGTTCCAACATAATATAACATGGTTTATAATCATATATACATATATATATATTAAATACCACACTTATGTATGTGTTTGTAATGGACAGATACAAGCATATGGAACAAGTCAAAATTATTAATACATACAAGTATGTATTTTCTTATATATTTGAATGAAAAAGATGAAAGTATATTTGTAATACATGTTAAGAATCAATATTTGATTGACTAAGATCAAAGTGCATTTGAATTTGTTTCTTATTTGCTAATCAAATATTGATTAACATTAACAATATCACAAATACATCTTTCCACCATCATCATATATTTACGTACTTGTTCATGTAATTACTTTGTATATATACTCAAGTACATACAAATATTTGGTAAATCTGTATCTTCAGCTTATTAATTCAGAACCGAAGGATGAAATGACAGGTTTTCTTTTCTCATCTGGCAATTTATCAAAATTACAAAACCTACAAACTTCGTAAAATAGAAACTATTTTCATTACTCCTAATGAGTTCACTAAACAAATCTTGACACTTGGAAACTCATTCAAAATTTAATACAGGGTCTTTGAGGGCTGTCTAAAGATATGAAAAGATGGTAATTTCTATCAGAAGAAATCCTAGCAGGTTATAGTTTTTCAAAAATTTGCTTGAAAGAAAACTGGCAAAATACTTAATAAAGTCTTAATTATCTCACCAACACACACACACACACACACATATATATATATACATATATATATATATATATATATATATATATATATGTATGTATATATATATATATGATTGGGAATGGGCAGGAAAAATATTAAAAATACAGAACTTATCTATAATTCATATAAAGAGCAATATCTTCCATGTAATAACAATCTGATATGGAAAAAGGATTATTTTTACTCAGTAAACAGTCACAACAACATTACTTTTTGGCAAGATATGATCCTGAATAGCTGATTAAAATTTGATAGCTATAAGTCTATGATATCATATTCTCCCAAAAGTCAACCTTTCTTAAATTTCAAAAGAGAAAAGAGCAAATATATAGAAAGAGCAAAAAAACACCAAAACAAGCAGGCATCCCTCTGGGGTTTGGACAAAGCAAACTAACAGGGTCCAGGTATGTATGGAACAACTAAAGATCCAGCGGTCTAAACATAAGCAACCATTTCTTCTCTACTTAATAGGACAAACCAATCACAACGGTAAGGGCTTCAAGCGGCCATTACACTACAATCCGTTTAGTCAATGAGAGTCATTTTATTCCTTCCCAGAGTTTTAGTGACGAAGGCCCCATAAACTGACTCAATGTGTTTATGGTCGAAGCACACACATTTTGCTCTAACCTAAAACATTCAAGCAACATTTTCACATGCAACCATTAAAAGACTATTATCGCATGAGTTGGCCATAATGCTCGTTCACAGTGACTGTCACAGTGAGGGACGAGGGATAGGAAGAGGAGTGGACAGAGAAGGGAAGAGGGAGAGTAGAGAAAAATGAGAGAGAGAGTAAAGATGGAAGAAGAGGAAAAGAAAGTTGAAAGAGGGAGGAGTGGATAGAGAAAGAAGAGAAAGAGAAGTTACAGAAGAAGGAAGAGAAAGAATACAAAAAAAAAAGAGTAGGGAAGAGGAGGAGGAGAGAGAAAAGAGAAAAAGCAGAAAGAGAAGAAGGAAGAGGAAGGGTAGAAAAAAAGACAGGGTATGGAAACAAAGTGAAGATAGAAATGAGGTCAAAGTAGCTGAAGGAGAAAGAAGAAAAAGAAAAGAAAAATCTTCAAAAGGGAAGGAAGAATCATCTGTTATGAAGAATGAAGTTAAAAGGATGAAGGAAGAAAAGAATGATAAATTGAGGTATTAAAGAATGGGAAAGAAGGGAAAAAAATGTGTGAGAAAAAGTGAGAAAATGAAGAAGCAAATTCAAGAAATTGAGACGAACAGGGAAGGAGAAAATAATCTCAAAAAGTGAAGAAAATTTATGAAAAATTTGTACGGAAAATAAATGAGGGAAGAAAAATAACAGTGATATGAAGAAGGAAAAAAAAAACAAAGAGAAAGAGGGAAAGGAAGCAATGGAAGGAGGAGAGAAGTAAAAAAGGTCTGGGAATTTGAATAAAAAAAGAGAAAAAGGAAGAAGGGAGAAAAACAGAGATAAAAGAAAGGAAGAAAGAAAATAAACAAGAGGAAGGGAAGTAAAATATGAAAAAAGAAGGTGAAAATGATAAAGAGAAAAAAAAGAAAGCCAGAAAAGAAGGGGGAAAAACAAAATGAAGATCAAAGAGAAAGAAATAGAGAAAAAGAATGAAATAGAGACAAAGAATGAAGTGGAGAAAGAGATGATGAAAACGAGAAACGTTGTAAATTCTTCCATGTCCATTAATTGATTTCAATAGAAAATTCTTGAAAGTATCGAAAAGTCTTCATATATGGCATTTTTATCTTGGAGAGTCTTCATGTCCTGGCACTGTTTATTACACACCATAAAGAAAAACAATCAAAGGGCAGGTATCATGAAAACTGGGAATTTTAAGCCTGCAAGGCTGAAAACTAAAACATGATGATTCTACATCTTCTTAGCTGGTTGAGCACTCTTCTCTCCATAAGGAATACATGGTACATCAGGATCATAAGAAAATTATGTCTATATATAAATCAATGGTGAATGAAGACTCTCAAAGTGTCATTAGTAAAAGGATTATTATTTGGAATCTCTCCTCTCAGCTCTTTTTCTCCGGATAAAATTCTGAATTTTGTCGCTGACAGCAAAGTTCCCAATGCAACCAGCACACAAAAGAATTAAATGTGTGCACAAAAGATTTCAAATTCTGTAGATAGCTTACAGAGTATTTATTGAAAAAAATATTGATTCACTGTGAAATTTTAAAAAAATGCACATATACTTTTGACTCAGGGAAAAAAATTTGCATAATGAGATTTTTTTTGCACTCTGACTACTGAAGATTCGAGAGAACATTGGCTGACGGTCTTTGTAGATTTTAGTCTTCACAAATTGATTAGCTTTTAATCCATTCTTCAAGACAGTTCCCCTCCACTGTATTTAAAACAAAAGGCTCAGAGCAATGTTTGATGCTCACCGTTGATACTACAATGCCAAGAATCCTTTTTGAACCATTATTATTTATCAAGCTCAGCTTAGTATTGTACGAGATAAAACAGAGGAGGTGGGGGAAGTGTTAGAGAGTTCTCTTCCTAAACCACTATTACAAGTAAGGGTGAAGGAATCTACCCATCCTGGCCCCAACCTTACAAAAAAATCATTTGTCTGATCCACCCCCACGAGATCAAAGTGATGAAATAATTTCCTATCACCTGTTCATTCTGTTGTCCCACTAGCAGCTCAGTTTGTGTGAAGCAGAAGAAGAAGAAAAGGGGTTGTAGGGGGCCAGGGGGCCGGGAGGGGTGCAGAGACATAATCTTGTATTGACTGAATTGAAGTCAACAGTTACAACTAGAACACACAAAAAGTTACAACAAAAAACAACACAAAGCAACTTTTCAAAAAATAACTGATAACCATTTGATTTTTTTTGAGGCAGCGGTGCGGGGGGGAGGCATGTTTCCAGCAGCCCCTGCACAAAACCGTTGCCTCTGTTGGAAACCTTGGAAACCTCAAATGAGAAACGGCTGATATCATGCTGGCAAAACAGCTCAAAATTCTTACTCCCCAACTTTTCTGCAAGACATTGTTGGAAACTTGACAGTTTTGCAAACAGTGTGGTTTACCTCTGTGTCTATTAAGACAGAAATGTTTATATCAATAGTTTTGCTTTTTTTAGTAATTCCAATGAAAACAAAATATGCAAAGACTGCAAAAACATGTAAAACCTGGTTGTAATAGTTTATAGAGTGAACTTCTATCATGTAAATTCCAATGCAGTAAAATGAGCATTGAATAAAATGTTATCATTACTATGATGGAGTAAATGTGGTCAATAGCCTATTAGGGTTATTAATCACTGCTACCCACAATAGACTAGTTTAATCATGGTTGCTGGGTTTAGATTATTCATGTGCTCTCACAGTTAAATGCATCTATCTCTGTACCTGGACTTCATGCAGCCCTTCAGTTCATAGAGAAACTTTAAATTTTACAACCCTCCCCTCACTTAGTTAGGAAAATGTTTTGTTTTCGTTATTTGAATTACCTCCCTAAATAGGTCTTTATTGGTGGGGTTCAATTTACAATGAAAATTTATGCCAAATTTCTTAGTTTGTGTCTAGCGGCATTCACGTTTATTTTTTGTAAATTAATACTTTTTAGTGATCACAGCCCAAAGGTAAGAAAAGTAACTTGTTCTTTTTTTTCTGATTTTTTAATTGATCACCCCATTGAATGACTAAGGCCAGTTTTGTTACTCAACTTAATTTTACCATTAGTTCATTCCCAAGTTTTTATTTTAAAAGCCAACATAAAAAGCTGTTACCAACATCATTTTATTAACACTTTGATTCTCAATGTACAATGACAGTAAAGGCTATATGAAAAAATCTCTGATGCAAGATTAAATATTGTATCATTTATCAATATGTTTATCCTTTTACTTGCAATGAATGTGACCAGATCTATGAAAGCCAAAATTCTTACACACCAAATTTAAATAGATTGAAAGCATCGATAGAGATTGGGGAAATGAGAGAGGGGGAGAGAGATGTTCATGAGAGCCAAATCTACATTTTTCCAGACCAAATTGAAAGGGGCTGGAAGCAGCTTGTTGTGTTCAGATGTTCAGGTACTTTGATCAGAGAGTGGAAAAAGAAAGAAGCTGCTTGCTAATTGAAGTGTAAGGGGGGGGGGAGAACATCAGTTCAATAAAACCAATGTTATTAGTGTAGATTAGTTTATTCAGTCACAAACCCAAAATTTTATATAACCACTGTATATTCTGTTCTAGTCACAAACCTACAATGTCAGAAACACACGTCAAAAATTGTGTAAACAATGTTGCAGATTTTGAACAGAGTCTGTTCTTGTTCCATTGTTAAAGCTGCTTCTAACAAAGGCTAAAACTTATTTTGGTATGCAAGATACATGCTTAGACAGCCAACCAGCCTAAAAAAAACTGCCAACTATATTAGATTTAGTCAGACCCAAGGTCTAAATGTTCACATCTCACCTCAAAGTCATGTTGTCCCTTTACAAATGTGAGTGAGCTTCATCATTTCAACTGTATAAAAAATATTAAAAATTACAAAAGTGCTTTTTACAGAACCCTTGCTAAGAGCATAAAAATATTGCATTTGTCGGTGACAGACTGCTGAATAAAATGGGGTTTTTGATTTTTGCTTCCTTTTTTTTTTGAGAGAGAGGAAAAAAGAGAGACAAAAATAATAGAACAACAAAGAACAGAGAGAGGGAGAGAAAAGAAGATGAAAGGAAAACAGAAGGAGAGGCAGATAGAGAGAACACGATCAAAATGTAAGACAGAAAATGCAGCTAAGAGCACATACAAATTTCAAACAGAGAAGAGTGAATGAAGAGAGACGAAATAATGGGGTGAAGAAGAGAAAAGGCGAAAAAAAAAGAAAAATAACAATTGTGACCTTTCCCGTTTCAAAATGACCGCCCCTCAAGCTGAAGAGTGGCAGGCACTGGTGGCCAATTTAAAATCAAAGCAGCAGGACAACAATAACCTTGATAAAAAAAAATCTAATCCTGCAGCTGGAGAGGACACCATTTTGAAACAGAAAAGGTAACAATAGCCGGGAAAATAAATATGAAAATAAAAAAGAAAAGGAGAAGAATTGTAACTATTGAGGAAGAGATAATAAATGAGGATAGGTGAGAGTGAGAGAGAGAGAGAGAGAGAGAGAGACAATAGATGAGAGAGAAAAGAAAGAAAAGGAGAAATTAGGGTGAGACATGATAACTGAAAGGAAAAGAGTGAGAGAGATATAGAAAGAATAAGAAATATATATATAGAGAGAGAGACACATCGATTGAGATGGAGGAAGGGAGAGAATGGGGAAAGACACAAATATCATGAAGGAGGAGGAGAGAAATATAGAGAGAATAAGAGCAAGAGAAAAAGATGAAGAAGGAGGGAGGGAAATGGGAGGGGGACAAGGAGACATGATTACCACAAGGGAGATGAGTGGGAGAGAAATGTAGTAAGAGGAAGAGAGCAAAGAAGATGATTGAATGAGGGAAATAAAGATAGAAAGAGACAGAGATGGCAAAGAGAGACATTGAATAAATGAGAGGGTTGGGAGAAATAAAGAGATAAGAAGATAGCAGAGATGATAATTGAGAGGGAGTGGATGAGTCAAAATCTAGAGAGAGAGAGAAACAATGAAAATCTAGTGGGAAAGCAAGAGAAATATGCTAAAAGAAAGAGAGGTTGATAGAAGGAGAAAGAGAAATGAGGAATCAGAGGAAGAGAGAAGTTGGATTGAATTAGAGGTGTAAAAAGTGGGAAGAAATTCTTATAAATAGTAAAAGAGAGACAAGAGAAGAAGAAATGAATGATTGAAAGAGAGATGAAAAATTAGCAGAAGAAAAAGAAGTTAGGAGAAGGAAGAAGAAAAAGAAGTCAGGTGAAAGAGAAAGAAAAAGAAGTTTGGCGAAGGAAGAAGAAAAAAGATATGAGAAGGAAAAAGAAGCTAGGAGAAGCAAGAAGAAAAAGAAGTTAGAAGAAGGGAAAAGTAACTATGAGAAAGAAAAAGAAGCTGAGAGAACAAATAAGAAAAAGAAGGACGAAAGAAGAGAAGGAAGAAGAAAAAGAAGCCGAGAGAACAAAGAAGAAAAAGAAGGACGAAAGAAGAGAAGGAAGAAGAAAAAGAAGCCGAGAGAACAAAGAAGAAAAAGAAGGACGAAAGAAGAGAAGGAAGAAGAAAAAGAAGTTGTGAGAACCAAGAAGAAAGGGCTGGGTAGGGAGCTGGAACCGTGGGGACAGACATGTCAAATAATCTAATTAAAACTACAAACTTCTGCGTTTGCTTTTGTGATTAATTAATCTCCTGTCGAGGAGATATGCGATATTATCTACATAGCCTTTTAGCGGATATATGCATCTACAAAATTAAAAAGCAAGACGAAAGAACAACACAAAGAAATGTCGGTTATTGTTAGTAATAAATTCGTTAGAGTAAAAAGCTAATTACCCGTGATTTTTTGGACAAAAAACCTGAACAAATACGTCCAAAGAAATTTAATGAAAAAATCAAAATTAAAAAAAAAATGTTCCAATAAATAAACAAAAAAATAAAGGGCAGATTTGAAAATCTAAATTCCAACTTTGAGATTATCATCGATAAGTTCAAACTCGTATCTAATATGGTTGTGTGTACCCGAGGCAAGAATGGACTGTTTTTTTCCCCTCCACACTAAACAAAAAAAAAATTTTTGATTGAAGGATCTTTTTAAAAAGATAAATAAACATATATATCTCATATAATGGATAGTGAGAAAACGCACATTTAGACAAATTCAATAAAAATTCAAAGTAGCCTGCACTAGTCAAACAAAATGTCAGACAACAATGTCAAAGAGAGCACAAAATTAGTCTTTGCAGCCAAAGAATGTCGCCAGTGGTTTTTGTCCGGCTAACAGAGACCACAGTCAAAGACTACAAGGCTCGTTATGTCTCAGATCAAAATGCAGATTACTCAGTTCAATAAGGAATATTGAATTGCCCCCCTACTAATTTGTGTTTGCAGTTAACGACCCAGCAAGAGTCAGGGACAAACAAAATGGCTTCAAGTAATGAAATGGAGTTTTTAAAACAAATGTAATTTTTGATCCTTTTCTCTTTTCTTTTTTTTTAATCAAATGTATTCACAATGAATTCATGTTATGTAAACAGAGATATCGTACGATGGTCAAAAGGCTAATATAATTTTTTTAGAGGGAAAGTGACCCCACCTGAGTCCACATGCCCTCTCTACAAAGACTCTCTTCTTCGTTAGGAGTTTTGTAACGGCAAGAAATTATCCAATGACAAAAATAAAAGTTTTAAAAAACTGAATAGAGTAATTAGTTTTTGCTAAACTTTGAGCAAAGAATAATTTAAAATCTAATTAACACATATAACCAATATCTTTTTTCCAATAGGAATACTGGACTTTCAGGGTAATTAACCCCATGCCTTTCACATAGACATTCCAGCATCAAGAATCTACTCACCAAGTTCGTTTGACTCAATTCAAAGTTTTTTTTGTACCCGAAGATGTCTATATTTTTTAACTGCGACAAAAGTTGACAGGAATTTCATGTTAAAGCCAGATTTGAATAGGTAAAAAGTGTTTGTAAGGAATTAAGTGAATTGAAGACAGAGTGGTTGAAGAGAGAGAGGGTGTCCCTAATATCTTAATAAGAGGGAGGCGTAATAAGAACGAGAAAGAAGAAATTATTTCTTTTTTAATCAGACTGTCATGTTATTCCCTTTTTAAAAAATCAATTCTTGAGAACAAAATAGAATACAGGAAAGAAAGGAAGAAAAAAAAATCTGACTCAACAGTGTTTATAAATAATGTATACACTTCATATACATTTATAACTTTTTTCCCTTTTCCTACTTATTTTTGTTTCAGATGTTTAAATTGAGATTAACTTAAAAATCAATTAATTGGAAACAAATATTTTTTAAGCATTATTAATATCTTTTTAACAGAAACAAACGTTGAAAAATGCTGTTGGAAATTGTACAAAGAACGTTGCAGGTTTTGAACAATCTGTTCTTTTTCTTGTAAACACATAGGAAACGATAATCATAATTAACCGTTTTCATTATTATTTGAAAATTCTTACTTTTTTGATATTATACAAAAAAAGATCAAATAATGTTGATCAAAGTCACTGGGAATAATGATCTGGTTCTCCGTTTGACTACTCCCCCAAAGAGGGGGCTTTTTCACACCTCACAAAAACTGTACACTAAGAACATTCTTGGTAATCAATCTAGATGAATGAGATTTAGAAATTCATTCTTTTCATATTAGAAAATAATATCATCATATTGTAAAAAAAAGTAAGAAAAAAAGAGAGCAGCTCATTACAACCTTCTCCACCTACATAAGACCTGGTGACTTGAAGAACAGCTCACTGAACAAAGATGAGCAAGCTTGTGTTGCAAGCCATTACAACTGTAGTGAATTTGATCCTCACAAGGTGACTAATACTTATGGCCTTATGGTAGACTGAATTGAGACTGGTATGGAGTCATAAGCATATAGGAATTCTTTAGTTGAAGGGGGCACAGGGGGCAAAAGGCTGGATTTGCTTGAAAATTTACATGATGTTGCCTAAATCACACAGACTTGCCTGAAATTTTATAGTGTTTTGTACGATTTTGGAGGGGCCTCCCTTCCTCTGCCCCACCTGGCTTGTATGCCTGTGTATGGAGCTAGTTAGCTCAACAGACCATTATTACTGTAGTGCGTTTAGTAAACGCATCTTGCCACAAAGCAATAGTTGGCCAAGTAGTCTCTGAAATCATTCACTTGTGAAATGAGTTTAATCCTGGGTGCCCCCACATTTATGGCCTTGTGCCAGACCGAGCTAAGTTGAGTAAATATCATTAAATGGCATTGGTATAGTTCTTTGCCAAGAGTTTATGACGATTTTGCAAACAATTTCAACGCAGTCAATGAATGCCATATAAGTTACATTTACAGGGAAAATTAGATTCAGCTCTATTTGCGCACAGCATTACGAGTATGTTTTTGTTATGGTGAAAATCAGCTGACAAACTATGGATTTATGCACACTGTCAACCAATTCTGATGAAATGCCTGTCATTTCATAGGGGTGAGTGTCGGGTCGTCTCTCTCTACCCCTATGTACCCCGCCCTTTACATTCACTCAATTTATGTCTATGTTCGCAGATACACGGGCCTCTTCAAGAGTATGTATCGTACATAACAAACCTGTAGATAGACGTTTCAACGCTGGCAAGAAACACTGACTTAATGCCTAGGTCTCACTGGGGCTTGCTTGAAATTACAAAAACCATATAAAACCTCAACTCTGTATTTCTATCTCTCTCTCTCCTTCTTTCTTTTTCACTCTCTCTCTCTCTCTTTCTGTTTCTCTTTCTTTTGTGCGTGTTGGGTGGCCCTTCTGGTGGAAGCAATGACACAAGTTTGGCAACCTAACCCAAATTAGTTGTATTATTGTACCGAGGGAAGGGCGGGGCAGATTCGTTCTGCTCTCAACCCCCACACGGAGAAAATATCTAAGCTTGACCATCGGCCACGGAGTATAAATTCATAGCGTCTAAGATGGACATATGACCGGCTCGACTGTAAACCTGTGGCTCGGGGAATCTAGCGAAGACGGGGGTTGGGTTTTTCGGCGAGATTAGCTGTCGTCATTTTTCCACGTTTTATATCAACCAGCTATGGCGGTGCGCGGGGAGGAGGGTATCAACTTGATGACTTATTATTATCATTATTATTATTATTAGAGAGGAAACACGTTTTTCTTTCTTTACCGAAGAGAAATCTTTGTCGAAAGATAGATATACAAACAGGGGTGATGTGGAAGAGGCGTGGAGAGAAAAGAAACGAGTTGAAACAGTTATTACTATGTATTCGTTTGTCAAAATCAACCGATGCGACGGCTGTTATTCTCAAAAGAAATTTATGGCGACTTCACGAAGACGTTTGTGTGTTACGTCCGGGGTGGAGAGGAAGACAACTTGGGAAGTGAATAACCCAAGAAAAACCATTTATTTATCCCCCTATCAGATACATAGAAGTAAATTTTATCGGTCGAATTCTGTCCATGAAGAAACAGACAAAAATCTTGTTCCTTTCTGTTAAACAGGAAAACATTACGTAAAGTGTGACGATAAAGAAAATTGGTCGGTTTGAGAGGGTTCCATTTTCATCCCTAGCGACTAAAACGGTTATATATATATATATATATATATATATATATATATATATATATATATATATATATATATATATATATATATATATATATATATATATATCATGCCATCTCATTATCGAACGCGAGCAAATAACTTCTTTTTATTTTTTCATACCACAAAGACAATCTTGTGCTTATGTGTTTTTTTACCATCATGTTTGTTACTTAAAATTATTATCAAACGTAAAAAGCTCGTGGTAAAAATTCTCAAGTTACGTCAGTCTTTTAAAAAATTATTTTTCTTGTTAGCAATAGTAAAAACTGTAGTATGTCTACAAGCCACCGGGGCGTAATATTTGACCGATTCTCAACAAATTAAATCAGGACACGTATTTCAAATACATCTTGAAGGATTTTTTTCTATTTTACAGAAAAACTTTTTTCTCGTTTTTTCTCTTTAATACGATGCTACTCTAATGTAAAACTCGGCCTTGGTTTCCGCTATAGTTTCTAAAATTGACCTAACTTGGGAATTTTTACCACGAGCTTTGCTCTAGATAAAAGAGATTAGTCAAGTACAAAGTATATGCTACCAACATTGTGTGTGTGTGCAGTGTATTTTTTTACCATCTCTCACCAATTTCAGACAGGATGTGTATTTTATATATATATATATATATATATATATATATATATATATATATATATATATATATATATATATATATATCGAAGTACTTTTCTGTTTGTTGAAAATCCCCTAAAACAGGATCTTAATTGACAGTTCAATTTATATTGGAGCGACAGTATCTCAAAGTTTCAAATAATCGTATTTAATCACATAATTATAGGTAATAAAAAATGGTCAAAAAAATAAGTAAAGAAAAGAAAAGGCTTGGACATTAAACAAGTATGTGCAGTATCATAATACTTAATGAATAGTTTGTGTCTGACAGCATTCGCTGTTATTTTTCAACCTTTTTTTTTTTACTACGGATCACCGTCAAACGAAGGGCGAGAGAGGGAACTTATTCATTGATCAGACTTTTTGTAAAAAAAAGAAGAAAAAGTCGCTTCGCACTTTGGTATAAAACTACTTAATTGTGCGTCTGCTTGATTTACCAATGTTTTCTATTTCCATGTTTTTAAATTATTATCGAGTCATGACATTGGAAAATAATTCATTTACTGTTGTCAGATTGGCATTTCGAAGTTTTGCGACATTGACCCGAGTCTGCACAATGTGTTATTATTACTTTGAAAACCTGGAAACTCAACTTCATGAAGAAAAACAAAACTAAGAAATAATTCTATTTTGGTTCTGTTGGGGGAAACTATCAAAACCCGAGTCTCAGGTGATTTCATTACAGGGCATCAGAAAGAGACAACCTGAGATGGTGTAGCCAGTTGTGTTAACAAAACCCTCAAACTTTCATTTAGTGTAAAAAAAAAAAAGTTTGTATATACAAGCTCACATCATAACAATCTCATTTACACAATAGGGTCTTTAACATTTGCGATGGTGTAATAAACATCATAATTCTTTTTAAAAAATCACGTACATCTTGTTCACGTCTACGAGTGAAGTAGACTTCATATACCTTTCATAATCATTTTGCATAATCCCGAAAATACATTCGCTACTGAAAGTATTACCTATTTGTTGCTCATCTCAGCTAGGTTGGTAGCAAAAACATTACAAAATGCAACGATGATCACAGACATTTTTTTTATAAAAATTTAAAAACGCATTGCAATAATTCATGTATACTCTTCGAAGTTTTTATTTTGGTTTTAATAGCAGGCAAACAGCATAAATTTAGTAATAAATAAGAACCATAAATTCAACGATGCATCCACCATCCTTACGTCCATATCTGTGATTTCTAATTTCAAAGAGATTCTAAACAAAGTAGATGTAGCATTACCAGTTGTGGTAGGAGTAGGAAGAGAATCTGTTATTAAAAAAACAATTAGTAACTTTGAATAAAAGTAAGTGTACTACTTTTATGAATATTTTTTTCTGAAGTCTTGGTATATACTTTTTTAAAATCTAGGCTTTGAATTAATTTATATATATATATATATATATATATATATATATATATATATATATATATACATATATATATAACATTTTTAGCTATAAAGTTAGTTGAAAATTGAAAATATCAACCGATTTTAGCCATTTTTAAAGACAGTTTAAGCCATCAATAACTAAAAATACTTGACAACTGTAAAAAAACTGACGCTTGATGAATCATCAATCGATCAGAATAGATGTTCTTTTAATGACATCACACATTCAAGTCATATCATAGCATCATACACTGTCTGTCTACTTCAGTCAGCATTATCAGTGTCAATTTGCAAAAATTTGGACAACTTTGTTTTTACCTGATATTCCCTCTCTTTCTCGCCTTTTAGTTTTTCATCCAGGATTGTAAATAATGAACAATATACTCAAATTCTGATTCATGGTTCTTTGTTGTCATTGCCTGACCTCCATCTCCTTCCTGTCCGACAGTGCTTCAGGCAGTACTCAGATTTAAAAAATGGCTGATAAAAAGCTGAGTGATATTTCTTATTTGGCCATCAAGCCAACAAGGACTTTTAACATAACTCCTTCCTTTTTCTGTTGCTCACTCAGAACCGACCGACTGTGAATTACTTGTATATGTTTAAAGCAGGTTTTAGAGAGTTCTTAATGTTGACTTTTGTCATCCAAAATTGACTTTAAGTCCTGATTGATGTCTGCCAACAGAAAAAGTTGAACACTTATCAAAAATCTTCCAAAAATAAGAAGCCATTATTGAAATATAGGATTTAATTTTACATTAATGATTACTTGATTGGATTGTGAGAAAATATTATTCATTATTCAAAACATAGTGGAAATTATTTTCTTGTTTACAAGCAGTATGTGTAAAACTGTTAACTCAGTTTAAAGGTTAAGTGGGTATTGAGTGAAAGCCCGCTTAAATTTCTGACTCTTTCATCAAACAGTTGGAGCATGGATGTTAAAAAATTGCAAAAGCTAATATCATTCACTTAGGCAAAATATATTCCCAACATTAAAACACTGTTATATGATCGGCAACACTCATATATATATATATATATATATATATATATATATATATATATATATATACAGTATATGTGGTACAAATCAGGGTTTAGTTTCTCTATGTTTATGGCGAATAGTCTGAAGGATACATTTCCTATTTGCCATAAACATGGAGAAACTAAACATTGAACACTCATATATATGTATATATATATATATTAGTCTGTTCATGTATTTTTCTGCAAACTGACTCAAAAATTCCCAATATCAGTACAGCAAATTGTTCAATTCGATGAGAAGTGGTAATTCATGGAAGACACTCACAGAATACAAGACAACTTCCATCTGAGGAAGAATGAACTCTTCAAAACAAAATTTTGTTATTAAAATAAAGATGTATTTATACTTATCTAAATACTTCATGTAATAATGACAGTACTTCATCTAACTTCAGAAAAAAATACTGAAGAAAGCTGTCATTCTTAATTGCATATTTTGAATTAAAAAATATAATCAACTGTTTTCTGATTGGGAAACGGAGATTCATTTTTTCAGACAACCCCAAAACACTGTTTTTGAAGGTTTAAAAAAAAAAAAAAGACTCTTAATATTCAGAATACAATGTTGAAAGTGGAGGAGCAAGCTGATAATGTATCTAAAAAGTTGTGAATCTAATCATTGCCCAACAATGCCTGATAGCTATTATAGCCACTCTTAACATATGAACAAAGCCTCCTAACTCTAGAAAAATGATGTTAGGTGGTGATTAAAAAAGTTATCTGCTTGGAGGTAATAAGCAAAATAAGCTTTCAGTTGAGTTTGGCTGTAATGAATAACAAGATGTCGGGCTGTAATAGCAGAATTTTTGAAAAAATTATAGATTCAGATTGCTTAAAAAAGCTGTTGAGCAGGACCGAGCAATAATTAGGCACACCAATTTAAAGGTGTATATTTGTGATACCACCAATCTGAAAAAAGCCATCATTATTCCTAGCAAAATTACCAAATGTTGATGTACATTGAGTTATGTTAAAAGTCCTTGTTGGCTTGATGGCCAAATAAGAAATATCACTCAGCTTTTTATCAGCCATTTTTTAAATCTGAGTACTGCCTGAAGCACTGTCGGACAGGAAGGAGATGGAGGTCAGGCAATGACAACAAAGAACCATGAATCAGAATTTGAGTATATTGTTCATTATTTACAATCCTGGATGAAAAACTAAAAGGCGAGAAAGAGAGGGAATATCAGGTAAAAACAAAGTTGTCCAAATTTTTGCAAATTGACACTGATAATGCTGACTGAAGTAGACAGTGTATGATGCAACGATATGACTGCTCTCCTTGATATGGGTTTCCAGATTGAACTTACTCTCCACCTTACTCTCCATCTTCACACTCACCCATATCTAGAATGGACAAAAACCAGCTAACAACACTATTCTCTTCATACAGCCTCTTGTCAAGGAGGAAAGGAAGCAAGAAAAGAATGGGAAGAAGAGGTGTGCGTGCAAAAATGGAAAATTATAATGAAAAAAACAAATAATAAAAAAATCAAAAAACAAAAGTAGGTGGGTAATAAAAAGATAGCCAATACGTTTTATGCATTTTAGACCTACATACATTATGTGGGCAATTTTTTCATCAAAGTAAAAGCCGGGGCAATAGCCAATGGCTAATTAATAAGAGTAGCCAACATCTCTTAATGGTGCCACAGCCAATACATCTCAATCTGTAGCACTGGTCTTGCTTCGAAAAAAGAGTCTCTTTCCTCTGGCAATCCATGATTTCTATGTTGGCTACTTTGGACTGAGACTTTGCCTTATGAGAAAGAGAAGGGAGAGAAGACAGAGACCACAGCACGCCCTCTGCTTACCACTATGCCCCACCATCATTTCCCATCAGCCGCACTTCTGAATCCTGATCTCCCTAACCCCAACATCATCACTAAACCACTCACTCAAATGATGATACGGAAATTTCGAGATTATATGCCATTTTGTCAAAACACAAGATTTCTTCACGTTTTGTAAGGGTATGAGAAATTTGATTTTGTTTTTCTTTTCGAAGACAAAATTTTAATGTAAAATATCAATTTCTCTCAAAGAAATATCATGAGTTTTGTTTCCAAGACAGGAAAAACATTTATCAATGAATGTTTCAGGATTAGTCAGTAGTTTATGATTTGAGTGATACATTCTTTTATTTATTTCTGCAGGTAAGTGTGGGATAGACCTGATGCATTCAGTCACGTATACAAAACAGCAGACAGAACATAGATAATTCCTGGAGTGAATGATAGAGAAAGAAACATTTTTTTATCTACAAAAATTTTATACTTGAAAGCATTAACCTTTTCAAGACTAACCTATCAAGGTGCTTAATATCTGAATTGAAACGTTTCACTTGACTTCTAAATGCAATCTATACAGGACATATGCATCCTAGCAGTTACAGAAACCTTGGGACATACATGACTTAAGAGTTTAGAAAGAGCCAAGGAAAGTATTATACCAGGAGTGATGGCTAAGAAGACCCCTCTGCACTTTGCTACTTGCTGAAATGACCGTGGTCTACCTTTTGTAATTATACAGACGTACACAAAATTTATAGTATAGAAAAGACTGTATATTGCTACAAAAGGTGGGACTAAAAATATTGACTTGGGTGCGGATGAAAAGTAATTCATGTTGAATTTTTGATTAACTTATTTCTTGATTTTTTTCACAGAAATAAATATTTTGCATCTTCAAAGTAGTAGATATGTTGCGTGAATCAAATGATACAAATGCTCAGAAAATCCATTTGAATATTTGAATTCAAGGTTTTAAGTCAACAAGATGGGAAAAATGCTACACAAGGAACACTCTTGCAAGCCTTTGTATATATAATCACTTAGTTATGTATGAATCATGCACGTGTCCATATATATATATATATATAGATAGATAGATAGATAGATAGATAGATGGATGGATAAGTAATGGATATTAGTACCATATTTTACTCAAACCAAATTATTCACAGTAATGAGCAAAAATCGGAGAGTTAGTTGTTGAGTTTTAAAGTGTGAATTAGCCCTTGCAAAACCATAGAAAGTCTTCATGGCCAATTAGGAAAGGTAGCTAGGCCCAAACTGGACTCCCAGTGGTAATGAGACTGAATCTGATTCTCACCGAGGCTTACTCTTTATTTCTGATTGTGCAGCTATTCTGTGTCATAGAAATGATGGCCCAAATTGAAAATTGTATCAAAACAACTAAAATTAAGTTAAAGGTAAAAACTAGTCAAATATAATAATAATGATGATGTTAATAATAATAATAATAATAATGTGTGACAATACTCATCCAATAATAATAATAATAATAAAGGTAGCACAATCTTGTCTGCCAAAGTTTGATGGGACAATTGCTTTCAAAGAAATTTTTTCAACTATATTTTTCCCTCCACTATAGATGACAGAAAGTAAAGTTCTCCAGGGGATATGAGATATTTTCAAGTGATAATCCCCCTCAAAAACATCTCCTTTCACTTGGTTAACTTACTTTTCTGCCAAATTAGACAATTGTTGGGGTGGGGGGGTCACATATTAAATTTTTCATTCATTGGGGAAATTTTTTAATTCTAAAAAAGAATATCATTTCTTTTACCCTTCCTCCTCAGGAAATTGTTAATATGAGATTGAGTGAGATTTTCATAGAGAAACTCTGTGGTAAATGTAGAATGAGAGGAATATGCAGGAAACAATGTTTTGTTTTGGTGAAAGGAATATTAAAGTAAAAATTGGATCCCCGAACGAGACTAGTGAAGTTATTCTTAAGACAGAGAAGACCAACCACCACCACCGCCACAATTTTTGGCCTTGTGTCACATTTTTCATTAAAAGAAAAAAAAATATGAAGAAATATTATCAACTGAATGACTGATCAGATTGTCTTTATTTCATACCTCAAATCTACAACAGCATTATGCAAATTATATAGATCAGTGGTTTCGAAACTGGGGTCCATTACATAATGCCTGTGGGTCAACAATCGGAAATTTAAATTACTAGCATGCATACATGCATATATATATATATATATATATATATATATAAAATAAACATGTAAAATATAGCTGTAACTTGCATGAATGAATCACTGTAGCCCATAGGCGCACCATAACTAATTATGTTAAAAAAATTAATCTTTTATCTTCAAAAAATACCAGTACAAGATTTGAACATTGTTGTTTCAAAAAAGTACTTTTTTGAAAAAGCAACAAAAAATGTTTATAGATGGTGTCTAGTGGTGTACTCATGCAAATTTTCAAGGCTGTAGAACCAAAAGTTTGATCAGGAGTGCCCAGACACTCATACACACATAGACACAGATGAGCAAAAAGAGAAGAATATATTGCCCATTTGGCTGGTTGGTTGGGCAGTTCATTTGTAGGGCTACAATGATTTGATACACAAAAAATGAAAGACAAAACCAACTAAATGTTCAGCATAAATCAAGAATTAAGATGTCTAATGTTGAATCTGATATAGTTAATCTTATGGCAGAGAAATATCCATTACACAGCTATTGAAAAACACAATTATCGTAAACATACCCGTACCATACACCAGGATTTGAATGAATGTAATGCATTTAAATGAAGATGAATCTTAAAGGTCAAAAATGTTTTCTCATTATAGTCCATTAATTATTGTCTAAGAACTAAATACTAAAAATAAGGGTCTGCCAGAATGCTTCCTTTGTAAAATGGGTCCTCAAGTTTTCAGAATTTCAAAACGATTAATGCAGATTATGAAATGGGAAAGAGTTTATGTAAATAACTTGTACATGATATAAAAAAAACAATTAAGGTAAATTTTAATAGGTTGAGGCTTTTAAGTGTCTGATTAGTTATCATATTATACATTTATTGTCAAGTATTCTTATATCCAGGAAAAGTTGGAAGAAAATAAGAAATTTTTTTATATGTAGATTCTTGGGAAGAAAAAAACAAAACAAGAGGTTTTTTTTTAATAAAAAAAAGATGTAAATAAATTGACAACTACTGCTCAGCTAACAACTGGTCCTTCTGGGAATTCTGCTCTTGTACCGACACACAGAGAGAATGATAGGCAACAGCCCACTATATATTATCCACGAGATCAGCAAAACAAGATACTCTCAAAGTTTGATACAAACAAAAGAATAAAATATTGTTATAAGTTATAAGGCAATGTAGAGGGGAACGAAATACAAAGGAATACCTCAGCCTATCTTAGATTCTCATTTGCAAATATAGATAAAAAGATTATCTACATGTATAAATATAGGGAAAAGGTTTGCAAATAAATATAAGTAAAAGAAAGTGAAAAGAAAAAAAAAACAAAAAAAAAATGGGAAAAGTTCATCGGGAAAAGTTTCAGGCCTGGAACATAACGTGTATAAAACTGAGTGGTTTTCATCAATTGTTTCATGGAAGATGAAGAAGAGAATGCCGTGTTATTTTTGGTTGCTTCTTTGTCTGGTTTTGTCTGCTTCTTCGTCTCTCAAGATACAAGCAAGACGATGAAAACACAGAATGAAGGGTTTTCAAGTTAATATCATAACAAAGTATCTTGATTTCATTAGCAAAACAGATCGCATCCAATAGATGGATATGATATTCTCTATTGAGAGTCACAGATACATATATATATATATATATATATATATAGTCAGGAAAAAAAAGTAATGATTATGACTTTACATGTAGATATAAGGAAAAGAAGAAATTTATCTGCACAATTGCATAAATGTACAATTATCAAAATAAATAAAGAAAAATACATCTACAAGTATACATTGATGGACATAAATGTATATTTGTTTATATAACTTATACACTCATATCAATTGAAATGTATTAACATCACATACTACATACATGTACTTAGGGTACTGAGGGTAATGATATATATCATATAAACAGTGCATAAAATTGAACATATATATATATATATATATATATGTATATATAAATAGAAACTTATAATCACTTATGAGTGTGTATATGTGCGTGTGTTCATATGCTGATAAAAATATATAATCATAAAGGATTATAACATACTTGTCCGAGCGAAGCGAGACTGGCTTTTATTTTAATTTGAATTCTTACTTATTTATCATTTATTGAATAATTAAAATCAGCAACTGTAACAGCTGCTGCTGATCTCAAGCTAATGCATTTTCGTACAAAAAAATCAAATTGTAGACTGCTGCTGATCTCAAGCTTTAGTGTATAGTTTTCAATTGAAGTTGTGGGGTCATAGATGAAGGACATTTTTCTGAGCTCATCAGTCACAAACCCAGTTACTGCTCAGAATAGATTTATGAAAGACGTGTGTGTGTGTGTGTGTGTATATATATATATATATATATATATATGTATATGTATATATATATATATATAAATAATTATTCATTAATTTCATAATTATTAAGTACATTATTGATTTATGCACACCCACATACTGAGCTGCATAAGCAGATTCTTAATGATTGCAGATCTATAACAACGCACAAATCTGCAAAGTCAATTTCAGTCAGATACTTGAAAAAAATTATCTATTTTTTGATACCAATCCTGTTGTGTTGGTACTTTTAGTTACATACTTAATACAATGTATCAACTTAAACAGATACTTGCATAACTATTTTCAAATCTAACTCAATATCAAAGTAAAACTCTACCTTATGTGTCAATTTTCATCTAGGAGATAAGCATATATATATATATATTTATACTTTCCAGTTTATCTATATCAGAATACAAAGCAATAATTTTCACAAGAACTTGGGTTATTCCTAAATGTTTGCAAGCAATGCTTTCTTTTTCAATCATCTCTTCTCATTCACCCAACCTCAGATGAGGCGTTTATTTGCTCACTTTAATTCTTAAGAAAAGTATTTTTGGTACTTACCTTCTCTTTTGGAAATAAGAATTCTGTGCCTACCAAAAAAAAGGCCAAGGAACTGCCCCAAAATTTAAGGTTTTCATTCCACTTACCTAAAATGAAGTAAAAAAAGAGGAACAAAATTTAATTGACTTTAGAAGCAAAAGAACTTACAAGTTAATTCAATACATTGATTGTGCTATCAGTTCCTCAAAAAAAGCATAATCATTTTAGTACTGTTTGTATATCTTATCATAATCACAGGTGAGATTTATTTAACAAATACATCAAAATATTCAATCACTCTCATCATTATGAACATATTCTATGCAGTAAGGGTACAGAGAAAAACATTTTTATTACCACCTCACATTCAGATAGTGCACCTGAAGAAGGCTGTGGAATGATATGGCTGAAACATTTTGTTAACAACATAAACAACAAGGAGTATTATCATCAAAAAACTCATTGAATGTTACCAACCCTTCTTGAAACTAGAAACAATAATCATGGTTGAATTTTTAGCACTGATTGCATTTGAACCTGGTAAATAATTTCTGCTTCTATTTATCACCAGCCACTGACTTTACAGATGCTCAACCACTCATCAGATTAGTATGAACAAACTATGTATTTGTAAATAGTACAAATATAATGATCTAGTACCAAATTTTGTTATAATTGACCTGAAATTTACGAGAACAATTTTCAATGATCTGTATGTTGTACATTGAAAATCAAGGAATCTGTAATTGTCTGGAATTAAGACAAACATCACTGATAGGAAAAAGCAAAGACAATGACTTTTAGCAAAAAGGTGTTTCAGTAATATCCAAATTATGACAAAAAAGTCCTCTGAAAATTTTTTTTTCATAACCAGAAATGAATACTATTGAATCCATGATATAATGCTTCAAGTTTCAGCTGAGGTTTTATTGAAAGTTTAGTTAAAAATCATGGTTGATAATCTCTCAATCATCTAGTCTTAGATAAAACAATTTGAACATACGAGAATCAAAGAATTTCTCTCCAATATTTAAAAAGAATTTTCTTCTTATAATTAAAAGGTGTGATTAAGATTCTAAATTCACCTTCAATGTAGTCATGATGTTTCAGAAGATTTATTGCTATGTCCTTCTTCAGGAGTAAATTTTAATATCCATACAGAAAGAGAGTCTCTCCTACCAATCCCTCCTTCTGGTGGTATCAAACAGGAAATATATATGTAAACCACAACACTTGCAGTACAACTTTTCGCATTATTTCCAACATGGAAACGATCTCATTTTTTCTTTCTTTGTAGAACCTTTTGTTTGATACCATTTTTTTTCACTTGGAACCAAAGGAAGAAGAGGACAATGAGAAAGATTCTCTTACCATATAGATATTACAATCTAAAACCATAGAAGGGCCATAGAGATGAATCGGCTGAAACATTGTGACTACATCAATGATGAGAAGTGGAGTTAGAATTTTTCAAAACAAAGTTGGTATGTTAATGACTCTCCTCCAAGTTTTAGACAATACGAGTTTTCAGCTTTTAAATTTCTAAAGTAAACATTTCATTCTCAATTTTTGACTTGTATTCGTGCATTAAATTGGAATAAGAAAGTTTTCAATGAGACCTGAACTTAGATCAAATATTTAGAATTGGTTAAGGCATTGTCTACGAGAGACAAACTTCCAGAATATAGATATTCAATCAAGAGCATTGTGATAAGATACAATAATATGAAAAAAAGAAAAAAAAAAAGGTAGTAAAAAATTAATGAGTATCATAACTAGAAACCTTGGCACATTTTTGAGTCAATCTTTGGTGTAAAGGATAAGTTTATTTTTTGTATATCGTTTCAGGGTCTTTTAGGGACTGGTGTTGTAATTTTAACAATATTGCTGTGCTCACGGGGATTGTTAGAATTGGCAAAGGCTCAAGCACTTGCTTTTTGACTGTTTCTAAATCAGGAGAACTAAAATATCAAAACAAAAACAAGGATAAGGATATAAGTCTAAACATATACCAAAGTAAGATTTGAAACTCTCCAGAACACAAAATGGATTTGAAAACAAATTTGCAGTTCATGAACCATTGTTAAATCAGATTTGATCTTGTTATGTGTCTTCGTTATTTCACAATCACTTTTAATTCACTGAAAATTAAAAAAAAAATATTATTACATCACAAGAAAGAAAAAAGAAGAGTGTTTCCTTTCAGCAAAGCCAACTAAATTGTGAGCAGCATTGTATTGCTTCTTACCAAGCACTTCTAATTAGGACCAAAACTACTGACCGTCTCTGAAAGCGGTACGAGGATCCCGTCTCCTCATGCCTACCTCACCAACAGTAGAGGAGCTTAAAATTTGATAATCTCCTAATTCCATTCTATTCAACACTAATTCAGTTTGCCCTCTGCACATCTGGTACAATGTCAGATTAACAGCTAGTGCTATCGACACTGCCTTTTACTTGGGCATCCTGCGTGTACGATCAGATTCCCGAGAAGCATCCAAGAGAAAAACAGATTCAGATTGAGAAAATGCTTTCAATATTTCCGCTGCTAAACCCTCCCACGTGGCTCCTTCTGATTCTGTTTAATGTATGTATAGGCCTTTACAGAGGATGGAAGACTTGCCAAAGGACTAAATTTAGGACTTTAGAAGTATATGAAAGTATCAATAATGAAATAGCTATGGTGCCAAGTCTTTGTAAACTTTACAATTGCACAAAAGTAATAATTGGAACAAGATTAAGACATCCAAGTCAAGAACAAGACCTAGATTCCCAATAAAATAGACTTTGTGAAATATCTATGGGCAATACCCTTACAAATACATTTATGCTAAGTTGGGGACCTTTCAAGGACAGAACTCATTTCTGTTGTAATGGTTTCCAAGACTAAGCTAAACTATGATTGCCCTTTGTACACTTTTCATTGTGATATATTTTGTTATCACTGCTTTTATTGAATATTCATAAGTTGGAAATCAAAATCATGCTAAAAAAATTCAATCACCAAAAATGATATAACTTTAAAGAACAAGTAAAAAATCTATTGACTTTTTAAATTTAGTGTTTATATGCAGTCAATATTTAATGTTCTTGTCTCTCTCTCTCTCTCTTTCTCATATATCATAACTATTACAATTATGTTTATGTTGCATAAATCTTTGCACTTGAAAATAGAAAATGTCAAATTTACTAATTCACTGAGACTCAAATGACGTCTGATTAAAATTTAGTTTATTTTTTTTAGTTACTATCATTATTATTATTATTATTATCTGTATTCACACAAGTTGTTTGGAGTTCATTGCTGAAGACTGAGTGACTGCAAGTCTCCTCAAGTGTCAAGCCCTCCACTTGACACTCTTAGTGCGCAGCAGTGTTGTGGTTTGCAATTTCACACCAGATGCCAGGAGGTCATTGCTGAAGGCTGAGTCTCTCTCATCACTCTCACATATCACAGTGGTGCTGTGGTTTGTTCTGTCTAAACCTTCTCCAGCGTAACTTTACACATGCTTTTTTGATCCTCACCTTCGCAAACAAATGGAGATTACAAGTCTCACATTTTCAAAATTATAACCATGACTATATCATTCTCTTGATGAATTATTTTTTTGCTCTTTTTAGGAATTATCTTTTTGCTCTTATTTTATTATTTTGCACCATCAACATTCTTCTCTCTAGATTTTCTACCTTATTCCTATTAGTAATAATCAACTTGCGATGATGATTCTTTTTAACTATAACCATTATTATGCATATATCATGACTACAGGTCACATTACTTATACTGAATTTCACTTCTTTTTCTTACAGTCTTACTTAGGCTAAATCCCCCATGGGTCAATCTAATAATCACCAAGCATCCATCAATTAAAATTTGTTGAGGCTTGAGGGCAAAGAAATACACAAAAAATCTGTATCCCACTGATGGCCTTGTTCTATTCTGGGATATGAAAATCAACTTCGCTGCAGTCCATCCAAGAAAGAAAGTTGAAAAATCAAAGTATAACTTTCACGGCAGCCATATTAGTAAATTATTAGACACGTGATATTTGTGTTGCCCTTGTCACTAGAGCCTCACGGCCACAAATTGTACATGTATATCTGCGGGGTAGACAATTATTTAAGAGTAGGAACATAGAGATATCATGCTGTGATGGTGTAGATGGTTGCTTCATTTATATGGCCATTTGTGGTAAATATTCAAGTACATCATCAATTTTATAGACCCTTCATGTATATCAATACACTTAGATGATTGTATAATATTATCTACATTTTTATACAATTATTTAGATGCTTAC
This sequence comes from Thysanoteuthis rhombus, assembly GCA_963457665.1. NCBI lineage: Eukaryota > Metazoa > Mollusca > Cephalopoda > Oegopsida > Thysanoteuthidae > Thysanoteuthis > Thysanoteuthis major. Next base: position 30,591,961 of record OY735228.1, on the reverse strand, counting down.
ATACTTCTGGAATCTATCCATTTAAAAGCCACAAATGTAAATAAGTATGTTTATTTGTAGAATTTTATGTCCAGTTATCAACTTAAAGTTATGATGCATTCTCCTGATAGTCACCTAAGGAGCTGAAACATGGAACCTGACCAAAAAGATTTACCCTCAAACTGAGAATCTTGAATTGCACACATGAGAGAATCATGCTTAACCTCACATGGAGTGATCATAAGACAGCGCAATATATTAAAGAAAAGGTAGGAGTTCAAGATATCATAGAAACAGAAAACCAAAATGGCAATGGGTTGGACATATTGCAAGAACGGCAGACAACCGCTGGACATAATGACTCACAAAGTGGATCCCCAGAGATCATATACAAAATTGTGGCCGGCAGAAAGTAAGATGGCATGACAAGCTAGATAAATTCAGAAAGTACTGGCTCCATAACGACCATCATAAAGAGGTCTGGCATATTTTGAGGAAGATCTATGTCCAACGATGGACAAGAAAAAGGATGATGATGAATAAAAACAATTAGAGGGTTGTAATAAAATGAGATAGGCTGTTCTGACATAACAATAGGAAATACATCACATTATTGCTGGATATTTGAAACTAAAAGAAAAGACAAAAACAATGTGTAAGTGACTTGTAGAAATGTTTAATGTTCAGTTGAGATTTTTTTTAAACTTGAAATTAGGATACTAGAAATTATTATAGATAAATTATCTGATAGAATAGCTGTCAGCTCTATCAAACTGATCAATGTGTAAATAACCCTGTCATTTTTTACAGACATATGCTAGTATATTCATAAATACCAGTATTTATATATGTAAAACACAAGATCCCAAAGCTTGGACAATACTAACACCGTTTGATTCCAAACATGCATTACCTTGCAGGTAAACGAGAGAAGATAACTAAGAAATTTAAAAAAATTCCTTGTATATGATCTTTAATGGATTCCCTGTATAAGATCTTTAATGAATGTCTGCTGCCTAATCAAATATAAGTATATATACAATGAAACCTTGTTAAAACTCTGTGTCTGTTATAGAGGACAGAGTGCTTGCTTCTGGAAATTTCCACCAAGTGTCCAATAATATCAAAGTAATCTTCTTGACTTATCAGAGTTTATATATTCTCCAACTTATGTTTCTGCCTGACAGAAATATCAACACAATTATTCGTAGCATAAAATTGTAACTGGACCACTTCAAAATTATTACTAAAATCACTTCTGAACATTTAGAAGTAAACAAACATAACGGTTTATATTTAGGGATTTTCAAAGGAGCCATATCCTAATTAATTAGACACGAACTAATTAACCTTGTCACATGTTAGATAATTTGTCAACCCACATATATATATATGTTTTATGCAGTTATATGATACATCATGCTCAATGTATATTTTCTAATATCATGTATGTACACAATATCAACTCCTACACCGGTTAACTCGGACAATCAGCTAAAACAGGTTAGATTAGTCACTTATTGGAAATGTCATGTGACCAACATCTTTCAGCAGCATGATTTGTTGAGGGTAATCAATTAAACAGCTGGAAAAAAAGGGTGGTCAATGAATAAGTCACTTCTCTCACCTTTTGTTTGACATTAAAAAGTCTGAATTTTCAAAAAACAAGCGGGCACAAACAAAGGGATCAATTTAGCATGAGTACCCATTGTATGTTTAACCCCCATTAAAAACCAATTGGGGGATTAAAAAAACAAAAAAAGAACGTTTTTCGTGGACATATTAGGGAGTAAATGTTTAAAATTTCATCCTTCTAACTATATTGGTTTGGCCTTTATACATGATACATATATAGCCAGCCAGACCAACTTAAAAACTGAAGAAACCTATATTCACAGCTCTGGTGACAGTTTATAATACTAATGGTAACTGATTTCAGACATGCATTCTCTTGCATGTAAAAAAGAAAAGTTAACAAACAAATTGGAAAAAAAAACACTCCTTGTAAATTATCTTCATTCGAACTTGAATTAATGAATGACTGTTGCTTAATTACATTATTACAGAGGAACAAACTGCTAATTATATAGAAAGCAAACTTTCTGATTTGTTAACTAAATATCAAATAACTTCAATTTAGCTATTTTGATTATGATGTGAATAAACACCGAAATATTTACGAGACCAATTACATCTTGTATGTACGTATACTTACTACTCTGTAAGGATATAACTGAGCTCAGTTTGGCACAGAGCCAAATAGGAAATAAATTGGGATAGGAAGATTATGCTGTGCCAATCTTCCAAGTGGAGACAGCTTTACTTTACAAATATTATAAAGGAAGAGTGAAAGATATTTCTTCCATGTCTCACTTAAAAATAAAAAAAAAAGAAAAAGGATAAGCATTCCTTCCCCCTTCTTTCTCTCTCTTTTCTGCAATCTGAAGAACTTCATAAATGACACCTACAGCCTGAGGAATTGCAGATAAGGAATCTCCCCCTAAACTCATAGTTTGCATAGCAACATAAACACCATCTATGAACTTCATTTCACCTTGGGTACCTGTCAGTCTAAGTGGGTTCGCTTCCTCAAGCGGCACAAAGGCATCTTCCCAGGATATCATTTCTCCGAGGGATTTGTCAGTCGGTTTCATTGGTATTAGGATTTATCAGACAGTGTCAGACATGTTTTTGATAGCGGATGGAGACAGAGATATTTGAAATGAAATTTTTGTTCCTGAAAAATTATTTTTAAACATTTCAGTGGATTGGTAAGCAAGAAGGAGAAGCTGATTTTCTTAATGAGTTTTTTTGGTTTATTATATATGAATATATATATATATATATATGCATTACAAGTAAAATTTCTTTTTTTTATGAATAAAGTGCTAAACACTTGTGAAAACAAATCAGAGCTAGTATAAAACTATATACTGATAAAAATACACAACAAATTTATTTCACAATTTTATGTATCCAACCAATGATCATAAAATTCTTGCGGATTTCCATTAGTCTAAAACTTTCAACTTGTAGACTTATATATATATCTATTTATGATTATAACTTTATGAATATATGTAACTTCAAAGTTATATACTTATAGATATATATATATATAAAGAAATGGACATATAATCTGACAGAATGATTGTAAATGCATTATTTTTATTTGAAACTGTAATTGAATTGACATCCTGTTTTCATACGATCAATATGCTAGTTGGCCTAGACAGCATAAATAAAATAAACCATTAAAGAAATGAGCTGCTGCAGGAATCAAACCTGCACCAAACAGGAGGCCGTCTTAATTTGACACCACTCTTACCATCTGAGCAAAGCAGCTAGCTGGTAAGTCAAAGGCCCAAATAACTGGTTTTTTTTTTTGTTTCTTTTTGCTGATAGAAATATATGAAACAGTGAATATTTCCACTGAAATGCATTCAGTGATTCCTTTCCTAAAAATAATCATCACATAGAAAATCAAATATATCTACAAATCTTTTTTCTCAGGGATTTAGTAGCACACATATTTATATGAAACAAAAGAAAAGAAAACTCAAACAAAACAAAATCTATGCATCACTTGGTATGAATTTTGAAGCATACATAACATTTTCAACGTATAAAGTTAGCTAGAAATGAAAGAAAAAAAAAAAATGAAAAATCTAGCCATTTTCAGCCATCAAGGAATTAACACTTGGCATCTTTAAGCTATTATATTTCCATGCCAAATAATCAAAGATTACCGATGGTTGTAGACAAGAAGAAAAAATGTCCACCAGATTGTAGATATGACTAGACCAGCAAATAATAACATAAAAAATTGAAAGAAAGTGAAAATTTTGAAAAATAACAAGACCTTGCCTGGGAACTGAAGACAATGAACATTAGAGTTGTACTGATAATAAGTGATGCAAAAATTAGAGTAAAATGCAAAGATCGAGACTTCAAGACCTCAGCTGAGCTGGAGTCTACAAACATATTAGGAAAGGCACTGGAGATTTGAAGAGACCGTGTCACAATTGCCACCAATAATCATGAGACAGCTAATGTATATTGTAAAACACGAAGATGAAAGTTGTACCCATAGTGGTTAGAGTTCTTGAAACAGTCCCCAAAACCAAGTGCAATGGCTGGATAAACTGTGAATCCAAAGGAGAATCAAGATCATCCAGGTGACAGCATCACTGAAAACAGCTGCAATACTGAGGAAAGTGCTGGGATATTGAGGAGACTTATCATTACTCAATCTCCAGTGTAAGCAACCAGTTGCTTCTGGTGTAGATACTCAATTAGCAAAAAAAAATAATTAAAAAGAACATGCCGTAAAATGACTAAATATGTTTTTGAGAAAAAATGGCAAAAATGTAAGTAAATAATAAATAAAATTTTTTCATCAGAATTAGATTATTTTCTGTCTTAACATTCTGCTTGTTTGCACGCAAAGATATGGAATGCTCAAAGCATCAAAATTATCATATTTGTTTACTTGACTTAAATTTCACTTTTCTCTTATTCCCTTTGGGAGAAAGCAAAATTATTCAAACACGGGTATCCCCTGCTTTTTGGAAGATTGCTTTAGATGTTTTTTTTGCTCGTACAAAATTCAGAGCTTGTTCCGCAGCAAGCTATGATAGAAGCAGTGCACACCCTCTTCTCCAGTCTCCTGTACCATCCTCCACCCAAACCTCCAATTTGATAGTTCCTGCTCCCAAAAAAATCATCTCAGAAATTATCTGAGAATTTTTTATAGGGATTTACTCTACCTATATATCAGAATGTTTATCAAGCTTTTGATCAATTCCAACAGAAAAATTGATTTTAGTGACACCATGCATTACTAAGCGGAGGTGATTTAATCATAAGTGTTATTGAGCAGTCAATTAAGATCACTTCCTGTCTATCTATTTACATAACTAGGAAAAAAAACCCAGAAAATGTCCTAATTAGTAAAGACATTTTTTGTTTTTTAAATTTCCAGTCCACTGGCTTCATTGGTGTGTCCCGCAAGTATTATACATATAAACATACACAGCCAGCCAGACCAGCTTAAAAACTGGAAAGAGGAATGATCAATGAATGAGTTACTTCTATTACATTTTGTAGGGCAGTGATCTCAGATTGATTTCTCCAAGTGAAAAATCACCCTAAGATGGCAAGTCTTTGGCTGAGCAAGTTCAACTTCAAAAAACAAGAAGATCCCATTAATCTTGAAAAGAATAGTATACAACCAATGTATCCTCCCAATAGTCACTTATGGAGCTGAAACATGGAACCTAACCAATAAACAGACTCGCAAATTAAGAACCATGCAATGTGCACATGAAAGAATTATGCTCAACCTCACATGGAGAGACCACAAGACAGCACAATACATCTGGGAGAAGACAGGAATCAGGAACATCATGGAATCCATTAAAAAACTCAAATGGCAATGGGCTGGCCAGGTCGCAAGAATGGCAGACAACCGATTGACATTGTGACTCACGACATGGATCCCTAGAGATCACATGCGCAACCGATGCCGGCAGAGCATTAGATGGAGTAACAAAGTCCAAGAGTACTGGCTCTGCAACGCCCATGATAGAGAAGTGTGGCAAATCCTATGACGGACGTTAAAAGACTGATGATGATGATGATAATGATCACAGTTTATTTGACAGTTTCGAAAAATGAAGAATTAATTTAGATATACACACCAGTTTTGTCCTCTATTTACCCCTCTCTTTGGTCGAGAAGGCTTTAAACACGAAACATTCAAGAAATTTTTCTTTGTTACTTGAGTCACTTATTTCCCCAATAAGTGATATAAGTAATTTTGTTTCCCCTGTTTTACATATACTTCATTATTATGGTACTATGTGTAAGTTTTCTCTTGTTGTCTATTATTTTATATAGGGTATCATATACATATTTATGTGTGCATATATATATATATAGTCTATAAAGCCTACAGCTCCAAGAACTAATGCCACATCTATTGAAAGACAAAATACACTTACTTGTCCCCAATGTGTGTAGGCTACCCTAACCGTCCAAATATCTTTCCCTCCCCTCTCCATTCCTATTCCTGTGTTTAAGCCTTATCTGACCAAACACATCCAAGTTGGTCGGCTGGATTTAAGAAAAAAAAAAAAACACAAACATTTTTTTTCGAATAAAGAAAATAATTCTATGGAGAAGGAAAAAATAATTACCATGGCCATTAGTGAGATCTTTTACATAGAAATGATAAATAAATGAAAAAAAAAAAAAATATATATATATATATATATATATATATATATATATATATATATATATATATATGTGTGTGTGTGTGTGTGTGTGTGTGTGTGTGTGTGTCAGTTTATGCATGTATTATTTGTCAATCAGTTTATTTCTGAATATAAGCCAATTAATACTCCTTTTGACACCTGATATAAACAAGTTGAAATGATAGATAAATTCAAAATCCATAAAAGACATTAATTAATCTCTGTATCCATGCTATTGATTTATTTATTTATCTGTTTATCAATCTCAAAATGCCGGTTACTTAATCGGAGACTGTCAAATGGCGCTTTCGAATAACGGTTTGAGACTTATTTTATTTTCACAGAAACAATGGAAAATAAATTCATTACCGAATGTTGCTTTGCATGGACAGTTTGAGAAAGACTACATATCTGAAAATGATTCATCATCATTAGTCGTTGGACAGAGATCGTTCCCAGGATTTACCAAATCTTTCTATCATGGGCATCGTGAGCCAATACTTTCTGAACTTGACTTGTTGTCTCGCCATCTTTCATTCTGTTGGCCACAATTTTGCATGTGAATTGCAATGTCCAGCAGTTGTCTGCCATTCTTGCAACAAGACCAGCCCATTGCCATTTGAGTTTTCTAATGGATTCTATGACGTCTCAGACTCTTTTTTTCCGTAATATATTATGCTGTCTTGTGATCTCTCCATATGAGGTCAAACATGGTTCTCTCATGCGTACATTGCATGCTCTCACTTTGAGGGTCAGTCTCTGAGTGAGGTTCTATGTTTCAGCTCCAAAGGGGATTTTTGGGAAGATGCATTGGTTGTATACCCTTCTTTTTAGGACTAATGGGATTTTCTTCTTCTTGAAAGTGGAGCTTACTCTACAGAAAGCTAGCCATCCGAGAGGGTTTTTTCACTTGATTTCCTCTTTCTTAGAGGAAGAACATTTGTTGCCCTTGGTAAATGTAGCGGTCTACTTTCTCCAGCTCTGCGTTTTCAAATTTTGATCATTGTGCTTGTTTGTTGTACATGACCTTTGGAGTACCTATCAAAGAAATTTGTGCTAAATTTCATGCTTTTATCACCAACTGCACCAATCGACAAAGTTATTTAGTTGAAAGTGGACGATTAAACTTCTGGTCACTGTGGTCAAGTGGTAGAGTGCTTGCCGCCAGTTTGGTAAGTCATGACTTCAGTCTATGGCGGAATAATACTGAAAACTTTTAAAAATGGTACTCAATGCCTCTCTGCCAAGCACTCAGTATAAAGGATAGGATTGAGGAATCCTGGAGAGGGAAAGGCTTTATCAGGCTATCTCGCCCAAGACACTCCTATGGAAAAACTCGGTGCTTCTAGGACACAGTACAGGAGACTGCAAATCCTGTATTAAGTTATGGGATTATGATGGATTAAAAGAGACTTACGGGTGACTTATTATATTTATGTCTTTGCATGCACTTGAATCTTTACTATAGTTGTACTGATGCTAAAAATTACCAAATCAGGGCAATACTAATTAGAAACCATAAACCCAAACTGTCAAAATAGATTTCTTTGGTTTCTAAGTTGGTCTAAGTAGTTATATACGTATATATATATCATGTGTGCTGACTATGCTAGAGGGCTGAAAATTTGAGCATTCACGCCTTATTATGTCAAGAAAAGAGATTGTTTGTTTTTAGAGAAGGGTTCAATTTGCAATATAAGTTTATGTTAAATTGATCACTAATTTGTGTCCAGCAGCATTTATGCTAGTTTTTTTAAAATTCAGACTTTTTTTAGTGATCAGTGCCTTATGGAATGCACTAGAAGTAACTTATTCATTGATTACATCTCTTTCAAATTTTTAATTGATCCCCACCTAATGGATATGTTGCCAGAAGGCATTGGTCAAGTGATGGTTTCTATTGAGTGACTAACAAAACCTGAACCAGATGAGTCTAAAAATTATTTTAAAAATTTTTTATGTTAACTTTGGTTAAATTTCTGAAAAAATATGATTTAAAAAGATTTTTGAAAAAATATATTTCAAAAAAATCTCAATTAAAAATATATAAATTCACATATTGTATGATTCAAAAAAGTAAATTCCAAAATAAAACTGTTCTGGCCACAAAAGCCAAGTTTAAAGTAAATAATAGCCCTTTTATATACTTTTTAAGCAATTAGAAATAACACTCACTACCCAGGAACGAAAATTAGGTTGCACATTATAATTAGCTATTTGATTTTTTCTAATTTACACCAAAAAAAAAACCCCTAACCCAGCATTTGTGTGTTGCTTGCATCCTAATGAATAAATACATCTATACTGAAATATATATATTTAGATATTTCTATACAAAACAGAAAGAATCCTATCATTTTTACCAGTACTATGCTAGTAAATTTAAATATTTACATAAATATAAATGAATATTCATGATTACTTATTCATTTAATATATATATATATTTATATATATATATGTATGTGTGTGTGTGTGTATGTATGAGTGTATATATTTGAAGGTATTGTTCACCATTTATATGTACATGGATATCTGTCTCTAGATAATTATTATTTGTAAGTTTCTATATTGCTCTCAATACATGTTAATGTGTGTATATCTCTCTTTCTCTCTCAACACATACATGTGTTTATGTGTGCACGCATACATCAGATATATACAAAAGTAAATTTGTTTATGTGTATATCTCACAATGAACAATGCATAAAAAATCAAAAATCCACTTGAAAAATTGAAAAGGTGTGAAAATCCACAAATATATATATATATATATATATATATATATATGTGTGTGTGTGTGAGTGCATGCAAGCACAAAATATGTACAAAAGTATGTTTGAGTGTATGTACGTGTATATATATATATATATATATATATATACTTGTGCGTGTGTGTGTATATCTCTCTCTCTTTATGCATATATATATATAGATAAAACAAGAACAATAAAAAGTCAGAAATCCACTTGAAAAATTACCAACAAAGTATGAAAAATCCACAAATAGATAATTAATTTATGATTTATAATAATTTATTTACGTTTATTACACACACACACATATATATATATATATATATATATATATATATATATATATATATACTTTGACATACACTAGAAATATAAACATTTGGGTATGAAATTATGCAGGTTTGTTTTATGTAAAAGCAGGTTTTAGAATGAACACACAATTCGACACAATGTATTCAAACTACATAATGTCTTTCTTATCTTCAACTACTCATATTTACATGTACAAAAATATTCAAATGCGATTATGCAAAATTGGCAAAAAAAATCATATATACAAATATACCACAAAGAGAGGTACATTTATATAGACTTGAATATTCAAAGGTATTTTATATAGACAAAGCAATGTATCATACAATATATATTCAAAATTTTAACTTTCATGTATACCTTGTGTATTTAAATTGTGTAGGTTAAATAATACATTCACTATGTGATCACAGAAGATCATTCCAAATAAAAGTTTCAGTATAATCTTACACAATTTATAATCCTTCTGTAGGATCATATATACATTTCCTAATAACATAATTGTGGTGTTGAAAGGAAGAAATAGAGCAGATATAGACTGCGAATGAGCATATATACGTATATATATGAGAGAGAAAGATAGACAGACATATGGATTATATATACATATATACATATATATATATATATATACATTGAAATGAACAGAAATAAATATGTGCATTATAGATTCTTACTTTAAAAGGATTGTAGATTTTAAAATATCCTCTAATCATTACAAAAGAGAAATGTTGTGTTGCATCAATCCAACCAGTAGAGAGAGCTTTCCTAACTTGGGAATTATATTTTATTCAGGATATAGTAAAAACACACACACGTTTTATATATATATATAATTAAGCAGCATATTTTCTTTGATATGTCTTTCATTAAAAATCACGGACAAGGAGCACACTTAATTTCTTAGTAATCTTTTCTTGTTTTCGTACTAGTGAGGGGATCTCTGGTTTCGATGTGTATATAATGCTGAAAATTTTGAAAAGTATCAATATACATTGAAACCAGAGATCCGTTCATTTGTCTGAATTTAAAAAAAGCTACTTGTCCGTCATTTTCAATGAAAGATATATCAAAGAATATGTACATATATATATATATATATATATATATATATATATATATATATATATTTAGAGAACCGTCAACCAAAACGGTCAAAATATGTTTCTTCAGTTTTCAAGCTGGCATGGCTGACTATGTATGTATCATGCATACAGGCCACACCAATTGAGCTAGAGGGCTGAAAATTTGAATATTTACTTCTTATTATGTCTAAAAAAAATTGTTCTTTTTTTTTCAAAATTTCCGCCTAAATCAAATTTTAATAGGGATAGTTCAATTTGAAATGTGAATTTATACAAAATTGCTCATTAGTTTGTGCCTGTTAGTTTTTCTTGAAAATTCAAATTTTTTAGTGATCTAAACAAAGGCGAGTGGATCACCCCGAAAAACATAGGTCACGTGATGTCTTTACTGGGTGACCAACTAGACCAATAAATATATATATATATATATATATATATACACACACATATATATATATGTACTATGGACACATTTAAGGTAAAAAACGAAAACTGATTAAAGGAAGATTGTATCAACGAAACACATGGATTACCAGCTTTGAAAATCGACATTCAAATTTCTAACCTTTATTTGAGTTTTAATACTAACTGATGACACTGATATAGAATATGTCACTATCTCAACCATGTGGAAAGACCTCTGTCTTACAGGTCTGGGTAGTCACTCAATAGCAACTGTCACAAAACCAGCATCTTTTGGTAGCATGCTGTGTTGGAGGTGATCAATTGAAAAATCCAAAAAAGGGAGGATTCATGAATAAGTTATTTCTCTTGCTTTCTGCTGTGCAATGTTTGCTAAAAATGTCTGAATTTTGAAAAATCAAGTGTGAATGCTGCCAGACACAAACTAAAGGACCAATTTAGCATCAATCAACATAGTAAATTGAACCCCAACTAAAAAAACTGTATTGAGGAGGAATCTTAAAAAAAAAAAAAAACGTTTTTTCTAGACATAATAAGGAGTAAGTTTTTCAATTTTCCGTACTCTAGCTCAATTGGTGTGACCTGTACTCATGAAACATACATAGCCAGCCAGACGTACTTGAAAAATGAAGAAACCTATGCTGACAGTTTCAAATACATATACACCACCTACACATTCATGTACTGAGAGCAGCATTCAGTTGAAATACATCACAGACTCATGAGGATGAATGTGTGTATATATGAAATGATTTTCAAAAGCCTGAAACAGATATTTTAAAAATACATAGAGAAAAAAGAAATAAACTCCTTTCAATATGAGGTAAGCCTACAAGACAGTCAACCAAAAATCTCAAATCTCAAATCCCTTTTGAAAATTTAAAAAGACAAGTCTCATTATGAGATTTTTTTTTCCAAAGCTAAAACAAGTCTTGCACAGAGACAAAATAAAAAAAATGTTAAAATACCTACCAGAAAAATCTCAGCTATACAAGTAGAAAAATTTCTTGAAAAATTATTTTTAAAATAAAAAAGGAAAATTTTATTTTACACTCTGGGTGGAATTTAAATGAGAAATATAATGCCTTAGAGCAGGAACTTAGACAAATGAATGTCAAAGTCCATTAAATTTCAAATGACTGGATTCAGGCAAAGAATTCTATAAAAATTTCAATGTGACCCACAGGCCCTCAGATGTTAGGAGTGGGGCAGGTGATGTTGCAGAAGAGGTAGGTATTATCTAATGGCACTAATGCCAGTGGATATATCTATATATATATATATAATATATTTATCCACTGGCATCAGTGTGTATGAATATGTATATAAAGAAAGGTATAGAATGCTCAGAGGAAGGTAATAGAGGGATGAACGGGGGAGAGTGTGTGCATTTGCGAATATATATATATATATATATATATATATATATATATATGTGCGTGTTTGTATATATATATATATACACATATATATATATATATATATATATATGCTTTTGTGTGCATATGTATATATGTGTCCATACACATACAAATGTACATAAATTTATGTGTACACACAAATATAACTTAAATATGCATACACAGACATATCTTGCATTCATGTCACATATATATATATATATATATATATATATATATATATATATTCACACATATATGTGTGTGTGTGTGTGTGTGTATTGGTGGAAAGAAGTTATGAAAATGAGGTAAGGAAGGACAAAGAAAGAGAAGTCCTGAAGTGTAAGTGTGTGTGTGTGTTTATCATATATATATATATATATATAAATATATATATATATATATATATATATATATATGTATATATATTACAGAGAGAGAGAGATCAGTATCATTCCTACCAACATGCAAAAAAAAAAAGAAAAAAATCCAGATAACCCAAAAAATTCCCACAAATGAGTGAGCATTGATCATAAGGTGAGAAAATTGATGGAGGAAGTTGCTCAATTTTTGAGCAGGTTACACAAGATGAAAGCTTTTCAGGGAAAATCAAACGGTATGTCTCTTTCAGACTAATAATCCATAAGAAGCCCATTTTCAAGCACTCACCAAGATGAGGGATAATCAGAAAATAGTTAAGAGACAAAGGATGGAATACCCAGGGGATGGGAGGTACGATAGGTGGGGAGAAAAATTTTCATTTTAACTTGATGTCCGTTTTTGTTTATTGTTCATCGGAAAAGAGAAAATGTTAAGGTAAGTTAGGAGAGAAATAAATCTTGGCATTAAGGAAAACGGCCATTTTGACTTATTGAGACTTTTATGTTTACATTTATTTTAAGGTCATAATGAAATTGAAGAAAATGGCAGTAAAAATGTTCAGTGGAACTTGGAAGTTGTCAGTCATTTTGGAAAAAAATCTTTTTTTATTTGAATTAATGCAAAAGGTCAGGTGAGAAATCTGAAAGAAAGAGAGAAAGGTATGAATAGATAGAGAAATAACCGATGAAACTTGGAGATTATTTTGATTATTATGCGCCTCTTCTTCATTTTTAAAAATTGGAAATATCAAAGTGTGTGTGGAGGGGGAAGAAGGATCTGCCATTTGATTCAAGTGTACAACCATTTTGCAATTTTTTTGTTTCAAATCAAAAAAACCAGATCAAGGTAGAAATAAGCTAAAAAGTTGAAGGGTTATACGAGAATAAAATCAATTTGAGGAACTCGTTCTATTCATAAATTTGCTGATAGATTAATAAATAAAAATCTGGGAAGAAGCTGATTACAGAAATAGAGACATAGAGAGAAAATATAATGCATATCTTTGCAGTTCTTTTTTAAAGCACAAAATGGATAAATAAATATCAGAATGTAAACTAACCTTTAAAAGTAAAATATTCCTTTAAATTCATAAGTCGTTCAAACTCATTTTGGATCTGATTTTTCTCTTAATACAAAAAAAAATACTCATTTCAAAAGGAAATAGAGAGACATGTGACTAGCAGAAATTAAGAAATGATATGTAATCAAGAATCAAAGATATATCCGTATCTCTAATAAATGAGTCATCATAGCCCACATGTGTACCAGAACTAATTATTGAAAGAGATACCAGCACAGGATTTGGGTATTGTTGGTCCAAAATGACCATAGAGAACAAAAAAGCACTTTTCCCCTAAAAAGTGTTTTTAGATGCTGCTTAGTGGTGTACTCCCATTGTAGCCCCCAAAATGGGACCAGGAGTGCCTGGTGACAAATATACGTACACACAGAAATGAGCAAAGAGAGAAAAATCTTGGCTGGTATGTCCGGCAAGCAATTTGTCATGCTGCAGTGATTCAATATCTTTTTTCACTAGTGTTTGCATTTATATAAATCTTCTTAACATCCTATTTTGGTTGATTAATTTTCCAGCCTTCTTCAACTAAAATGTCCATCTATCTGTCTTACTCTCGGAGACAATATAATAATCTTCAAGGGTGTATAGTTTTTATAATATGTATAAGATATATTTTTGCATTCAGTACGCATTTTATTTTCATATCCTTGTCACAGTGTAGATAGAAGTTGAGGCTATGAGTTGAATTGTCTTAAACTTAAAATAATTATTCAAATGTGATAGATTTGAGAAGTTTTTTTTTTTAAAAACAAAACCATTTTAAATCATCTTCTAAGTTAGAATGAGGAGTTTGCTGAGGACAACACTGCCCATATAGGAATTGAAATTGCTGAACTGTCAGAGAACATATACATATGTATTTGTTGTGAATGTAGTCAGTTGAAGAAAAACAAGCTTGACAGCTGCTGGGTCAAACTCCCTTCCTATTTCTCTGCTGATTGAAGATGATTATTGCAACTTATTTATTGCATATATAATAAATAAATTCGTAGCTATGCAAGACTTGTCTGTTTAGCTCAGTTGATAAGAGAGCTGCCTTCCAATCACATGGTCGTGATTTAAAATCATGGTAGGGAAATGTTAATTTTACATATCTGTATGGTTTACCAAGATGTGATAGAAAAACAGTGAAGAGTTTATTTAAATTTAGTGAGGATTGTTCTAGTTATAAGGACAAAAAGTCAATTTCAACTTGAACTTGAGTTTAATCATTTTTGGAATTTAATCAGGACCCTATCTTTTCCACCTCAGTGTTTTGACAGTAGAATTATTCCCAAATACAGCAAAATATTAGGTTATCCAACTTGAACTGAAAAGAAAAATATGCTAGGTAACACCCTGCAAAAAATTTTGAGCATGAGCTGAAACAGTTGTCCTTGAATCAGTTTTCCTGACACGCTTTAAATTCTCATCAGCAACGGATTGACAGCGTTCTTGAAGGTCATTATTCAAGCTTATATCAAAATTTGTGAATCCAACGTCGCATTGTTCTTTCCGAGCAAGTTCCCATTCAAAATGAAAAATTGATGTTCTTGAAAGCTTGAACGGTATTTTTACTAAGTTTGAACTTGTACAAAAACAATTGTCTGATTTCTTTTGAGGATAGCATCTACAAGAGTGAGGTGTTATCTAATTAAAACTGATATGATGAATCATAAAGTGAAGATTTAAAAAGAAGCCAGAGTCGCATGATCAGTCAAATGTTATAACCACATTTTCTGCCTCAGAATCGGTTGAAATCACAATCATAAAGACAAATGCAAAAAAAAAAACGGACGTTCCATACGGGTCAACCTAATACCAAATGAAACAATAGACTAAGCAGACATCTAGTCCTTCAGAGAAAAAGTTGAATTTTGGAAATTTGAGCCGATTCCGTCCACCTGAGACTTGTAATAGATCTCAATAACAGTCTAGAGAAAAACCAATTCTAACCATAATCTAAAAACAATAATTATCACTGTGCAGATCCCAATTCTCAGATTCTTCAGCTTAGTTGGAGAATGCACCTTTTTTTGTGTTCATCCAGGCCACACCCACTTCTCTCCTTGAGGCAGAAGAATTTGCAAACAGGATATGTACTTCAGAATGCCAAAATACTTGTGAAAATATCATAATGGGAAAGAAATGAATGGGAAAAGGCTACCCAGCTCGGTATTCGAGTTATCTGGTCCATCCTGTTAGCAACAACGGAAGAGAGAGAAAAGGTGGGTGAGCAGGATGCCTCTTTTGGGAAAGATTTTTTCTGGTTCTTTCCACAGTCACAGAGGTTAGAATGACAGATTTCTTTTTCTTTCGTCTGAGATTTTGAGGTGACTTGTTGCTTACATTGATTTTCTGCCTCGGATTTCGAGGTGACTTGTTGCTTACACTCATTTTTTGTTTGAGATTTTGAGGTGACTTGTTGCCTATATTTATTTTTGGCCAGAGATTTCGAGGTGACTTGTTGCTCACATTTATTTTTGCCTGAGATTTCGAGGTGACTTATTGCTTACATTCATTTTCTGCCTCGGATTTCGAGGTGACTTGTTGCTTACATTCATTTTTTGCCTGAGATTTCGAGGTGATTTGTTTATGGTCTTTCGTCTGAGATTTTGATGTGACTAGTTGATTACAGTAAACTCTCACTATACGAAAATTATTGGGTGGGAGAGTTAAAGCTGAAAGTTCATTATACCTAATGGTTGTCCCTTGTTCAGTAAATAAGAAATAAGCTCAGTAGTTAGCCATTTTAATGAACATTGTTTGGGGAGTTACACCTTGTACTTTTTTCAATAAATAATAAGGAAGTTTGTGGCACAATCCTAGTTTCGTGGAAGAGCTTTTTGCAGTATTCATTTAAAGATCAGAGTGTAGTATCCATTCTCACATCAACAAAAACATAACATTAACTTCCAGTTTTCTATTTCAAATATTATCATGTTAGTAATAGTTTTCTTCATGAATTTTAATTTAATTTTAATGTTTTTTTTCCAATAGACAAAAGAAAAAAAAGCAAGTTATATTATTGATGTATTTTAATAATTTCCTCAAATGTTTTTTAAATTCTATAAAACAATATTTTACAAATGAAACACAAAATAATTTAATCACAAAATTAAAAAATGATATTTTTTTGCACATTCATATGTCTGTCTGTGCATGTAAAGTTTTTAGGCAGGTCCCCATAAAGTCATGGTTAGTAAAGTAGTCTGGCAAACCATTACTACTGTAGTGAGTTCAATCCTGAGTAGGAGCCAAGGCTATATGGCATGCTCTGTTAAAATTCCTACTGGTGGCAATGATTGATGTTCAAATCCAGGTAAAAAAATCCAAGATTTCATATGCTCATTTTCAAGGCAGTCAGGTCTTGTTAACTTGGAAGATTTGTAACATACTAACATTATAACCCTCATTTCAAATCATTTGGCCTTGTGTCATGCTAAGCTAGATGAGATAAACTTCTTTCTTTACATATAACAAGAAATGATTTATACATTGTACCATAATAATAAAGTATAGGTGAAAAAAGGAAAAAACACTGAAGACAATTACATGAATTGCATTGACAGATATTTGGAAATAGGTGATTGAAGTGACATAAAAAATTCTTTTGAAAAAGCATTTTAATGTTTAGTGTTTAAAGCTGTGAAGCTTTATATATATATATAAAGCTGTGAAGCTTTATATATATATATATATATATATATACATAAATAAATAAATAATCCACATACAGGTGTTGATGTCTAAGGTCCTATAGTCAAAGAAAATCCTCTCAAAATCTCTGTTCGCAAAGCCAAGCCATTCATTCATTCATATGCATATACACACACACTTTAGAAATCTTTTTACAAGACTTTAAATGTATTCATTTGAAAATATATATTTCCTGATTTAAAAAGGCGGGGTTGAGGGGTCAGCTAAGGTTCAAAATAAGTGAATTAAGTGTACAGGTGTAATGACCCCACACAGCTCTGGATTGACCATTAAGCAAAATGAGCATATGCTTGTTTGAATTCTTTAACATGAAAGTTTCAATGTAAAATTTTATTTTTTCTCTTACATATAAGTTCATTCAAGCATTCAGATAATTCAATCATCCGAACAAATTCTATTGTAGGAAACTGACAAGACCAAGTTTTGTTGATAAATATCAGGTTTAGAGAAGTAGTTTATTTTTGTGGGGAAATGCATTTTTTCTAACCTATTTTGATGTTTCCTGTCTGGATTTTTTGATGAGTTTCAAATGAATATAACCTTCGTTTCTTCAGGAATGTTTCATTTTTGAAAATCTTGTCACTTAAGCAATGGGAGGGCCGTGGTGGTGGTGGTGGTGGTGGTGGGGCATGATTTTGGGGCTGTGCTTGGGGCATCAAGCAACTTTAATCCAGCCCTGACCTCATACCGCCTCAAGTACTCATCTTAACTGGCATTGAAAACATTCCTTCCAATACTGTAAATTGCATTTCGGCAGTGTACTTCCTCTTTCTATAGTTTTCCAGAGGTAACTTGGTAATCATTTTAATCAACTCAATTATTTGCTACAACAAAGCAAAGACTTTTTCTTCAAGAAATTACAATCAATTAATCAAACTATCCCATTATACCAAATGTCTTTTCAGTAGGCCAATACTTGGTAAGGAGTTCAAAAGACTTCAAAGAGTTTTTTGGATGATTGAATTCCTTGTTGTTTGCGTTGTTAAGATGACGTTGGCTGATCCATTCAACGGCCTTCTTCAGTGGCACTATCTGAATGTGAAGGTGGTAAACAGAATTTTTCCAATGGAAGCAACGCTGTAACATTTTGGTGATATCCATTTCTTTCCTTGTTAGGCCTGAATTTCTATACCATGGTAACAACTATGTTCCACTACTCAAAAGTTGTGGTAATACGAACAACAAGAAATTCAATCGTCTGAAAAATTCTTTGATGACCCTTCTAAAAACTATAGACAGTACCTTTAAAAACTTGTTCAAAGTCAAGAAAATGGTTCTTCCGTAAAGTCTATTTTATACTGAAACCTGGCCAGTTAGTCATTCTATCACATGGCCAATGTATTTTGGCAGCATGCCGTATTGGGGGTGTCATTTGAAAAATTTGAAAAGGGGGTAATCAATGAATAATTTACTTTTTTTGCCTTTCTTAAGCTATGATCACTAAGTTTGAGTTTTTAAAAAAATAAGTGTGAATTCAGCCAGACACAATCTAAGAGACCAATTTAGCATAAAGCTACATTGTAAATTGAACACTCACTAAAAATCTATTTTGGGGGAAAATTAAAAAAAAAATTTTTTTCTATGCATTGAAAGGAATACAAGTTGAAATTTTTAGCCACTTAGTTCTATTGCTGCCACCTGTACACGTGATAGATGGATAGCAAGCCAGAGCCACTTAAAAACTGAAGAAACCCCTGTTGACAGTTCTGGTTAACAGTTTCTAATGGATCAACTTGCCTTTATAATAGTACATACACATCAACACATACAAGGTGATACCAAAAAGTTCAAGGAATTTGAACAGTACATGCAAACTAAAAGTAGTTGGGACTTTTGCCAGTACCTCTATGTACACAGAGACCAGGGATGGAAATGTTTTTTTGGTACTCAGTATATGGTATGACTTGGTTTTGGAAACTAGGTAACATTGAACACACAAACAAGTCTGGAAAATTGAGTTGTAAGTATACACCATGCCCCAATTTCCATCTCTGAATAGAACTACGATTGAGAAAATAGAAATTTTTCTATTGTCAGTTCCCTCAAACTTTTTGGGAGCACTTTGTACATTATCATCATCATCAGTCTCTTAATGTCCGTCGTTGGACATAGACCCTCCCCAGGATTCACAACACTTCTCTACCATGGGCTTTACAGAGCTAGTATTTTCTGAATTTGTCTTGCTTGTCTCTCCATCTATTACTCTGCTGGCCTCGGTTACACATATAATCTCTGAGGGATCCTTGTCGTAAATCATGATGTCCATCGGTTGTCTCTTTGTACATACTCATATACAAAAATATAAACTTGCATTCCATCCAAAGGAAATTATGAATCGCCACCACTTACATATACTGCTTTTCACCTCCTGAATTAAGCAGTGGTTGTGTTAAAATTAAGTTACCTTGATGAAAATACTACCAGTATGGTTTGAATCATAAATTTTTGATACAGAAAAAAAACAGGTTGGGTTAGTCAGTCGATAGGGTGATCAATAAAAACCTATTTAGGGGGCTAATTTAAAAAAAAAACAACATTTTTCCAACTCACTGACTGGGGAGCATGAGCAAAATTTCAAGTTTCTTTTGTGAACAGTTAGGGTTGAACAAAGTCCGGAGAGATAGATATAGATGTCAGAATATGAATAACCTAAACCCAGCAACAATAATTAAACCAGTCTGTTGTAGATAGTGGTATAAACTTCGCTTAATATCATCATATTTTAGTTATTAAGTGTACTTTTTGTACATTATATAAATACTAATTTACCCATCCCATTAAAGAAATGATGGCAGTATTAAAATAATCTTGCAATCGCACTGGACTTAAAATTATAAAAAAACTGTAATTGCTCTGTAATCTCTTGTTTATGATTAACCTGGATTAACTCGGATTTTTTAGGCATTTGCAAAAAAAAAAAAATTAAGGGAAATCAATCTATAATTCACCTTCAATAGTTATCTCCCTTGACCAACGTTACAGACGGAAATATATCCAAACATGGGGCATATTATGTAAAATTGATTTCTAAACATACGCCTGTTTTATTCATTGCTGACGAAATGATTTTCAAGTTTCTAACTGTACAGTGCTCACAAGTAAACATAGAAATTCATCAAGAAAACGAGATTTCTATCTCCTCACACAGAGCTTTCTAAACTGTTTGTCACAACACTTTAATGTGTCACCAATAATCTCTAGATGTGTCACAAAATTGAGTGCAATCTTGTAGATCTTTTGAGTGATACTTTCCATGAGTCAGTTGAATTGCAAGGATGACATAATATATTTGGCATGGCAAATAAAACATAAGTATTATGCTGTGAAAAATATTATTTTCAGAAAGTGTGTCATCAATGCTAAGAGTTTGTAAAGCTCTGACTTGACAGATGCCTTCCATTTAAGGAGCAAGCATAACCTTACCTGTCCAAAATAAATATTATTAGAAACCACCTTATTAGAAAACTGTTAACATAACTTTCTGTAGTTTTCAAATTGGTCTGGCTGGCTGTGTCTCACATATACAGGCTGCATCAACAGAGTTAAAGGGCTGAAAATTTCAACATTTACTCCTTATTATGTCTACAAAAAATATTTTTTGTTTTTTGAGAAATTCACCTCATAATAGTGGCGTGGGGGTCCAATTTGCAATGTAAGTCTACGCTAAACTGGTCTCCATTTGAGTCAGCTTGATTTTTGAAAATTCTGACTTTTTAGGGATAACTTCCTAACAAAAGGCAGGGGAAGTAACTTATTTATTGATCACCAATTTTTCCCATTTTTCAATTGATCACTCCCAACATGCAGCCAAAAGACATCAGTGACATGACGGATTTCTTCGATTGACTAACCAGACCTATTCTAAAAAGATTTTTGATTATACTTTCAAAAACTTATAACAGGCCATTAAACTAAAATCAATTCATTTGATTGGACTTTGTCAAAATTGACTAATGGGGTAACAGCTATGCTGTTATGGCTGGGTATAGAACATACTTATTGGTTTGCCCAAGTACTTACTACACCACTCTCTTCTCAGCCATTTCGGTATGTCAGTAATTTCAGTAATAAACAGCATGCAGGAATGAGTGAATTCATTCTTTTTCCAAAGAAGATTAGTTCAAAGTGAACGTAAACAGCCCCGGCTGGAATTAGCCATGAACTTTTTGCTGATATTATGTGATGGGAACATATAACTACAACAGAGCAGAGGAAATTGGAAATGGAAGAGCTTATACATAGATATAGGTAAAAAGAAGAAAATCCAGAAAAATATTTCTACCCCCCCCCCATCCCTGGATCCAACTCGAATTTTACTTACCCTATTGTCTACCCTTCTACAAAATTTGATTTCATAAAGTACTTTTGGAGATATTGTGTAGAATGAAAGATGGAAAGCCAGACCCGAGCGTATACATATACCTCTCCAAATTAGTTTGCAGAGGGTAAAAAAACAGCATATATAGTAGCTCCATTCTCTTAATAACACTTGCATCAATCCCTGACCACGGAGATTTTCTTTATTCTTGATTTTCAGTGCATTTCTATGATAAAATCATTTACAAGTAATTTATTTATTCATATACAATAGTATCCCGTGGCCTATGATGCTTTGTATCTTCATTGTATCGGGTGCTACCGATACACAAAATCATAAAAATATTTTAGTGTCTGTAAAAAAGAGTGGGCAGTTGGAGCACAAATGAGGGAAGTTGATTGTAGGGAATCAAAGGAAAACAGAATTTGGATTAGACACTATTATTAGAAGATAATAATGTCGTGTCCAATCCAAATTTTGTTTTTCTCTGATTAATTCTCTTATTTCTTTGTATTTGCTCACCGTTTGTAACATCAAATGAGCGAGGAGGCGAAACTTTACAATTTACGATGGGGACCACCTTCCCGGCATTATATCAAAAAGCTTTTACAGTCCATTGCTTTTTATAGACACAAAAATATCTTTGTCCATCCATAGCACAGAGCATACTCAAGATACAAAGCACCACACAAAACACATGGAAGTGTTAAATGGTCAACTTTTTGAATTATGAATAGTAAACTCATATTTGTAGAAGTTATTCATTATTTCACCAGTTGACCAAGTGTTTCTTCTCAGTACTGATCGGAGTATTGATATAACCTAAATCTTCCTGATGCAAGGTTTTTATTTTGGGATCCAGTAGGTCATTCATTAGGCTATTAGTGAATTAATATTTTTATTGGTTGACTTTGTACCACAGACTGAAGCTGATTGCCTTATATTTAAAGGTAATAATTTCAGTTTTTCTTTTTAACATTTGTGGTAAGTATTAAAGTAAAAAAGTTTGTTTTGACTTGCAATATTTTTGGGTGCACTGAATAGAAGAATAGCTATAAGCTTATTTTCTCAAATAAAGACTATTTCTACTTTTTATATTTGCTGACATGCTAAACGGACTACGGAAAATTTGCCATCTATTTTCTTCCAATATTAGGAGCTCCCTTGTTTGTGTGCAGGATATGTTTCTAAGGTTTGTTTGTTCAAACGTTTGAGTCTAACAGCACTTTTGTAAATACTGAATATTGTATATAGCATTGAAAGAAAGGTCTGTACAGTACAGTTATACCCAATAATACTTGAATATATTACTAAGCCTTGTTTAGTATTTTAGTGTATAGAAGTTTTTACATTTCTTCTATCACAGAGCTTTGTTTCTTAAAAATCATTGGGGAATGTATTGATACAGAACCTTTCATATGTCTCACCATCTTTGACCTTCAAGATTGTGGCAATAGTAGAACGATTCATTCTTTATGTACTACTATGTACATTTCTCACCTCTTTCATGACTTTATTATATTTACTTTAGTTTCCTGAGTAATGGTGCAACCCCTCTTACTATCATCATCATTATTATTTGACCCATTCTCACAATCCTGAGATGTGTTGGCAGGGCTAGATTAAGACAATTGGGGAAACTAGGCACTAAAAAGATTAAGGTGCCCTCATTTATATGTAATTCAAAATAAAATTCAATTCTAAACAGTGAAGTGAAATTTTATCTTTCTAAATGAATCAAAACATACAGGAAAATTTATTTACAACAAACACTACGGTACCAGTATTGCATTGCGTGAAAAATGTGATATTAGATTGAGAATACAAATACGTCTTGAAATCAAATAAAGGGACAACCATTGAAAATTGCTTACCAATAAACACAGTAGATCATCTCAGAAGATCAATGTAATAAATAGTGAGCAGAACTCACCCGAGAAAACACAATGCCCACATTTTCATTTTCTTTTCTTAGAGAAATTGTTATAAAGGAAAATCCAAATATGAAAATACACTATTTGCACTACGGTCCATGGAAGAACCAAGACTGAAAAAAAAAACTCTGTGGTGCCACCCTTCCACTTGGTGCCCTAAACATATACTTATTTTGCTAATGCAAGACTGCATGTTGGATTGATTGAGAGAAATAAATATTTATGAAACCCACAGATAACCATGAAGAACTCTGTGTCACCCCATAGAAGCAACAAGTGTGTTGTGTTTACAGGGTGAAACTGAGCTGCTATACTAACACCATCTATTGCTTGGTAGTTGAACTTCTGAACTGGCACTGTGTCCAAAATTTTAATTTACAGACAGGTCTGTTCATATCTCTGAAAGTTCTTGACTTGAACATTTGTAAGAAGGGGAGTGCCTGTATATACTTTTCGTGTTATCTGCATCAATCACTACATGTGTAATTGTCAGGGTAGATGAAAACTTTGATGTATTTCTTTGATGAATCCTACCAGTGATATCACAGCAATCTAGTAAACAATACAATACAAAGAGATGGAAAGTCTGATTAGTCACTTGATAGAAACAGTCACATGACCAATGTCTTTTGGCAGCATGCCATGTTGGGAGTGATCAATGAATAAATCACTTATCTCACCTTTTACAGGGCAGTGATCACTCGAAAAGTTTTTAGGTAAGCATAGTAAGGAGTAAATGTTTAGATTTTCAGCCTTGCAGCAACATTAGAGAAGCCTGTACGCACTTCATACTTACATAGCAAACCGTATGAACCTCCAAACAGAAGAAACCTATGTTGACAGTTTTGGTTAATGGTCTCTAACATGACTAAATCAAATAGAGTTTAGTACTTGATACCATCCAGTTGTCGGTCAACAATTGGCTTTTATTTCTCAATTTATTTTCACCTTTGTTTCCATTATTATTATTTTATTTTATTGGACTTTGTTTTTGCTATCTTCACTTATCACTCACGTCTCTTACAAAAGAGAAACGCAGTTGTATTTTTGAGTCGAAGATTTATGAGAATTATTTACTTGAACATGGAAAAATTGAAAAAAAAATTTTTTTCACTTTCCTATTGATCACCTGTACAACCATGAAACTATAAATTGTATCATAAAACCAAACTTTGTATTTATCAATTTGTAGAGTTGGAAAAAAGAATTGAATTTCCTTATCATCGTAATTAATTAGTTGCTTTTTATAGCAACTTTTGCTCAGACCAATTATCTTTGGACAGTGCACAGAGTCAATCAGAAAAAGAAGCAGCCTTAGGTGGGATTTGAACCTAATCCGTTTATGGAGGGAGCAGACTTGCCTGCTCTTTAAATTAAGCTAACCAGACTCAACAGGAGAACTAAATTACACCATAAACCCATCTTTCACTCCGGTTGTTGGCCATGAACCTCTCCTTCACAGTCTCAAGTGAGAAAAAAATGGTGATATATAATAATTCTACTTTTTTCATGGATTGAAATAATAGACTTAATTTTATTGATGCATTGGACAATGATATTTTAATCACCACTACCCACAACAGACCGGTTTAATCACTCTTGTTGGGTGTAGGTTATTCATATGTTCAGGCATTTATATGTACCTATCCAGACTTAAAGCTTGAAATTTTCTCCATAATGGGTTTTTAGTCAAGAATCAATATGCAATGCAACTTTTTGCTAAAGTAGTTTCGAATTCGTGCCCACTTGTTTTTTAAAAATCTGACACTTTTTTAGTTATCACAGTCAAACAAAAGGTGAGAGAAGAAATTTATTCATTGATCAACCCTTTTTCTAACTTTTTTTTATTTTTCATCTATGTTCGATCAGGTGAATTTGCAACAGATAAATAAAAAACTTCAACTAATTTTTCATCCACTTTTTCATTTTTTAAATCAGCTCAAATTATCCAACGGAGATCAGTAAGTGCTGAACATCACCTGCTAGGCACCCCTGAATGAACAGCAGACCTTATGCTTCATAGCCCACAGTCCTGTCACTGGGCTACACTGAAAATCCATCTTTACAAATTACTTTGAAAGAAAACAATAAAAAGAGGCTGAATACAAAACCCTTACAAAGTATTTCATTTCTTGGCTTCAGAGAATTGCCTGTCCAATTGTCAGCAGAAAATAACTAGAAATACGGCTCAAACTAATGCCATAAACTCTTACATCTTCAACCAGAAAATGTGAACTATATTTAGAAAAACGTAGAATTTTGTAATGTGTATGATTGCCTTGGAGGTGGTGCGGTGGGTCTTGAGAAATGGTAACCAAGTTGTGGAATCATCAGGTCCTATTTTGCTGTTGAAGCTTCTTTCTAATCACATACAAAGAAAAGTCTTATTGCAGAAAAGGTTCCATTCATTTCTGAAACATTTTGTGACCAGATTGTCCAGAATGAGTAATATTGCAAATGTATCTCTGTAATTTCACAGTGAGTGGCCGACTCATCTGGTACTAATCTAAACAATAAACAATTTAGACAGGAATGAAATGTGTGTGTTTGAGGTGAATCCCATTCAATAGAATGAGAAAAGGAAAAAAATGGTTAAAGGGTAAAGTGAAGAGCAAATGAAGGAAACAATTTGGGAGAAAAACATTAAACAAAAAAAAAAAAGAAGAAAGTACAAAACAGAATAAAATACAAGGAGGGCTGAATGAAAAATATAGAGGAAAAAGGAAAAGAAGAAAGAAGAAATGAAGCAAGCAACAAGATGGGGAAAGGAAAGAAAAAAATATGGAAGGACAATATACAAGTAAATGGAAAAAAAATGAGAAGTAGGGAATAAATAAAAGAATAAGAAAAAGTCGAGAATGAAAGCAGAGAAGAAGATAAGAAAGAGAAAGGGGAAGGGGAAAACAACATAAAAATGATATGAATTAGTGAGAAAGAAAGAAGAGAAGAAATTAGAAGAAGAGGAATGAACTAATTTTCAAAAAAGGAAGAAAAAAGCAAAAAGAAAATCAAAAAAATAATTACAGGAAAGAAAGAAGAAAAAAATTTACACGTGAATAGGAATATCAAATAAAACAAGAAAAAATGCAATGATTACAAGAATGAGCAAAAAAGAAAGAAAGAAAGAGAAAAGAAGATGAAGAGGAAGGGAGTTAGAAAGAAAAAGAAAAAGGAAAAAAGGTAAAAAAGGAAAAAAGAAAAAAGAAGAAAGAAAAGAAAAAAAAATGAACAGAATAACTGGAACCGTTGATGCATATAAATTGTTTCTATGAATCTCTTGTCTCCATCATGAATGGAAGGAAAAAGAGAGAAACCGAAATGGTAAAGAATGGAGAAAAGAAAAAAAAAAAAGCTAAGGACAATTTCAAGAAATATTCATGGTCTGTTAATCAGTGATGAAATGGTTGCCACTTTTTTGGCCAAGACTTTGTTAATTCTCTATGATAGGGAACTTATCATAGCTAAATTTATGTGAATCACACTTTTACTTATCTATTTTTTTTGTATTACTTTCTTGAGCCTCCATAAACCTCTTCATTGTACCATTTTCTGGTATTCCATACATTCTTGGATTCTGGCCAGTTCTTCTTGTTAATGGCACTTGAAAAACTCCTACTTTCCATAAGGGCAGTGGGAAGAAATAACATTGTCTAAAACAAAACTACATTTTTCTTCAAGGGTGGAGGTTAGAACTATATTGTATAATTATGGAGATTTTCTTTATTTACATGCAAAAGGTTGATGACAATCTTTTCAAATTTCTTTATTGTTTGTCAAAATTATTTCTTTTATATTAGTTGTGTGCAAAAGTTTCCAGTGAAAAAATGGGGTTCAACTGTATATTTTGTCTTTAGTTTTCAAAAAAAGTTTGCTGGTTATTTTTGCACATGCCTAATGTTTTATCTTTCTTTATTTTCTAGCGGAGGAGCCTGTCCTGGATATATCTAAAAAAATGCTTTGTTTAATTTCAAGTGACTCTTTGTTGCAGTCAAAAAATAACTTTTTCAAACACTGTGTGCTTGTGTGAGTATGTGAATATACATAAAGAAATTTGTGTATTATTTGGATGTAGGAATCTGACAATATTAAAGTATTGTGACATTTAGGAAAATTTACTTTAGATGTTTTGCCATTGTGGCTTCATCAGAAATAATGTTGAAATATAGAGAAAATCTTCTTCTTTTCAACATTATTTCAGAGGAAGCCATAAAAGTAAAACATATAAAACAAATTTTCTGAAATACCATAATAATTTGATATAGAAATTTGTAAATCAAGACACGCTACCATTAAGTTTGGTGAATTTGACTACGAGAAAAAAGAATTGCTCACCCTAAGATCTAGCTTCCACCTTTTTCTTCAAAATAGTTCCCTTGATCAATTTTGAAACTTTTTCTGAAAAAATACACATTGACCTAACTTGTCGAAAAACAATCAGATGGGATTTCTTCTAATGTAGTTCAAACTAAATACCCCCAATGCTATCTGATGATAGAAATAAAGCAAACTCTTTTGGCTACCCAATATTGGGATACATTTTCCAAATGTATTTTAAAGGCCAGTTTAACTTTGTCATCAGGTTAATAACAGCTAGTCTCTCTCTCTCTCTATATATATATATATGTGTGTGTGTTTGTGTGTATATTGAACATAGGCTGATATATATGTGTATATGTATGCATATATCTGAGAAATGTATGCGCATATATGTGTGTATGTGAATGCATATATGAGTGTGGTGCATAAAAGGTACATATCTGTATGTAATCAAGTGTACCCTTGGCTATGTATTGATCAGCATTCATAGGTATATCAATAAGTCCGATGCCTAATAATCTCACTCAATAAATATTTATTTTCCATCTTTGATAATGGCACTTAACCCAATGCTTCTCCATTAATCTCATTAAACAGTGAAAATTTCAGATCAAAATTCACGTGTAATTATTTAGCTACCTCCCCATGAGGGCAGAAGGTGCCACAAAGTTGGTTCAACATCAGATGGGGATGGGGGGAGCACATGCAGAAACAAAAATTTGCTCTGTCCCAACAAAAAGGGTCATGAAGGTGTCAGGCCAAACCATAACCCCCACCCCCTTTAATGCAATGTAGAGGTGCTGCCCCGGGGAGACTGAACAAGTTTTAGGACATAGGATGAATATGTGTAGTTGTATACCGTATTAGCAAGTTTTTACAACATGTGCTCATGTGAGATGAACTCATCAGTGAGAATAGTATTTTTTCGGGGAGGAAAAAGAATTTTGGAACCTTCAATCAAGGACTTAACTTACAGCTTGACAGTCTTGGGCAATTAGCCTCCTGATCATCATACCAGCCCATGAGATGCAGCGTAATACTGGGCTATTCAAAACCAACACCCAAACTATCAAAATAGGTTTTCTTCAGTTTTCAAGTTAGTCTGACTGGCTAGCTATATAAGCATGCATTATGCATACAAGCTACATCAATAGAGCTAAAGGGCTGAAATTTTTAACATTCACTCCTTTATGTCCAGAAAAAACAATCTTTTTGTTTTCTTTATAGAATTCCTCTCTTATTTGGTTTTTAGTAGGGGGTTCAAATGGCAATGCAAGTTTATGTTAAATCAGTTACAAGTTTGTGCCCAGCTGCATTTCTGGTTGTTTTCATTTAAAAAAACTGGACTTTAGTGATCCAACAAAAGGCGAGAGAAATAACTCATTTATTGATCACCCCGTTTTCCAGTTTTTTAATTCTTCATCCCTTCCACGGCATGCTGCAAAATGATGTTGGTCACATGACGGTTTCTATTGAGTGACTAACAAAACCTTTTTTTTTTAAAAAGTCAACAGACATTGTATGATAATATTTTTTATGTGGACAACCACAGGGCTGGCTTGAGTGTATACTTCCAGAAATCTCTGTTTCTCAATCACTACAAACATCTTGCAGGAAATTTAACAGAAATTATTTTGAAATAAAAACATTATGTACAACATAGAAGCCAGGTGACATCATGAGTGAGCGTGATTTTTTTTTTTCCGTTTCTTCTTATTTATCTAAAAATTGCATGTTCTTTTAAGTCTCTTTGACTCATTCCATCAACTTGATGACCTGATACATTTCTGGCAGAATTTCAAAGAAGGATGGTTGGGGTGCTTCCTCTGAGAGAGAGAGAGAGAGAGAGAGAAAGAGAGAGACAGATAGAAATAAGATGAAGGATGGGGAGATTGGAAAAATATAACAAAATGAGTAGAAGGGAGAGAGAGAGAGAGAAAATAATCTTGGGAGAGTGGCAAATAAAGGAGTGAGGTATTTAGAGAAGAGAGACAGAGAAACAAATAAAGAAGAGAGAGAGAGAAGGGAAGATGAAGGGGGAAATTATTGTCACTTTCTTCATTTTTTTTCAGAAAAAGAAAAAAACAAGAGATAAAGATAGAAAGAAGAGAGAGTAAGGAAAAGGTACAATAGAAAGCGAGTGTAAAAGAGAGAAAGAAAGATAGGTACTGAGGCTTTCAGAAACAATTGAAGTAGATTTTGTTCTGTCGTTTTCAAACTAAGCAATCGGCATTTAATTAATTTCAACCCAATGCTTGGAGAAATATTTCTGTCTTCCTTTGAAGACTTTCAAGTTTGAAGAGGGAGGAATCTACGAATGCGGGAATGACGGAAAGCACCTTATTAGGAGACATTTCCAAACATATCTTTGTAAGAATTTTTTAAAAAGACAGACAAGGGTATATTCAGTAGAGACTGTCACATGATCAAGGTCTTTTGGTAGCATGCCTTGTTGGGGGTGATCAATTAAAATATTGAAAAATGGGGTGATCAATGAATATTACCTCTCTCGCCTTTTGATTGCACAGTGATCTCTAAATTTAATTTTTTCAAAACTCAGAGGCTGCCGGATATAAACTAACAGATCAATCTAGGATGAATTTACATAGCAAATTGACATCCCCCCTCCCACTAAAATCTATTTAGGGGGTAGTTTTCAATAAACAAGCAAAATTTTTTTTCTATACATAATGGGTGAATATTTACATTTTCAAGCCTCTAATTTCATTGGTGCAGCCTGTAAGCACAATACATACACAGGCAGCCAAATTGATTTAAAAACTAAAGAAACCTATGTTTGCAATTTTAGTTGACAGTGTCTAATACGCGTATATAAATACTAAGGTTACAAAGGTTCTCATTCCATTTCTAGTTGAAGTAATTAAATAATTTAAGAAATACATATTTGGCCCCAAGTTTCTTAAACATTTTCTTGAAGGAAAGGAGGTTGATATTGGCTCAGAAAACTCAAATATAAGGTTAAAACTTTAAATTTAAGAAATAAAAATATTTATGGTACTGCAATTTCAAAGAATATATTATCAAAGAATTATATGTTTACTAGCAAAATACCTTTCAAAAATGACAAGATTATTTAAGTATGGATCGGTGCTTCTGCCTAGGTTCAAAGTGTAGTATCTGTACACACATTGAAGGGTATTATATACAATCAAATATATATAGATATACATGGATACATATTGAGTTTCAGGTATGTGTTTTTTTAAAACTAGTTTATCACTGTCAAAAGCTTACTGATATATTATGAAATGAGAATATATTATGAAAGAATTGAATCACTTTTTTTAAAGCCCATTACCTAACCTTCCACAAAATTTCAGGGAAATTCATAGAGAACTTTTGGAGATATTGAGTGGACAGAAATGAAATTTTAGTAATAAATGGTTTTGAGGTATAATTATGATGTGGGGGAAGTACTAGTGCATGGATCTACTGGAAAATTCAATCAGATCTTTTGCTGATTGTCCACAAAATCTGGTAGAAATTCATTGATAACTTCCAGAGATATCTTGCAGACAAACAAGAAAATTTGGCAATATTGTGTGGTTTGGACTTATAACTATGATATTAGGGAGGTTTTTGTGCATGAATCCATTCAAAAATTTCATCGTTTCTTTCACAGCCTATTGTCAACCTCTACACAGAATTTCATAGGAATTAATTGAGGACTTATGGAAATATTGTGTGGACAGTCATGAACATATACATGAATATATTGGGGTGGGGACATGACATAATCTTTCTATCAAAAGAAAATCCCCAGATCTGGATCCACCATCTCTTTCCTATCATTCTGCTGGAAAATTTTGTTGAATTCCATTCAGTACTTTTGGAGATATCATGTGGACAGACAAACAGATGGAAAGACGTGACCAAATACATACACCTCTTTGCGACTGTGTAGACAGAGGTGAAAAAATATCTACCTGTATTTCTGTGCACTTCAAGCAGTTTCTTCACATTCTGTTACATACTTCGAGACTTGATAGTTCCTCAGATCAAAGCTGATTATTGTGTAAATGAATGATTAAGTCTCAGCAATTTCATTAGGTTTCAGTTGAAGAGTTCTTTGATTCATATGTTGGATAAGAGTTATCTTTAATGGCAAAATTCCAACCTTTGAGTGGAAGAGTCCATTGTTATTGACAGAGAAACAGATAAAAAAATGCACTGTTCTTTATACAAAGAGATTACACAAAACAGATCAAATACAGTCACCCAAGGGGGGGGGGACATGCTAGTATGACAAACTATTTCTACTGTATAGTGAGTTTGATTTTCATTGGGTGCTCCTTACTTGTGGCCTTATGCCAGTCTAGGCTAGGTTTGGTGACTGAGATGGTCGTTTATTTCTAATTGGTGCTAGTAGCTGGTGTTCGATGCATAAGTACCTCCCTATCATAGTTATATATACAAACCACATAATATCGCCAAATTTTCTGTAAAGATATCAAGATATCTCTGAATCCTGATTTTAAAGGCAGGCAGGCTCGCTTGAGAAATGAACAACTGTCTCAGTCACCAAGCTTAGTCCTACACAATAGAATCTTCCTATCTTTATTTCCACCATGTGGCTCAATGTTGCACTAAGCTAAGTTTAGTATCTATCAGTATCTTTCATTACAACTGAGTAATGAGTTCAATGTCACTGGGTGCCTCATGGTAAAGATCTTCTTCCGATCTAAGGGAATCATAGTAAATACCTATATAATAACTCAGTGACTTAAGTAGTTGTGTATTTTCCACTGGTACCCATAAGCCAGAATTTTATTTGCTGATATTCAAGTTAGGTAGGTTCTTCTCACTTGGTTAACTTGCACAACATGATCTTCCTTTAACTCTGCTTTAGACTGACATGAGGTTGATCCTCAATGTGTGTCCTACACTCTCCCCCCTCCTCTATTCTTCCAAACCTCCTTTTCCCTCTCTCTCTTCACCTTTTATCTGCCCTTCCTAGATCTTTTCCCCAAGCTCTCTTTCTTTCTTTCTCTTGACTCATCTCTCCTCCACTCTTTCTCATCTCTGAGCCTTTCTTTCTCACTTTCTCTTCATTCATCATTATCCCCTTTCTTTCTATTTCCGCCTGTCTTTCCTCCTTACCATCCTTTCTTGTTTCTCATTAACACTCTTTCTCTTACTGCCTTTCTCTCTCTATCTCACAGCTTTTCCCTTTCCCTTCCTCTCTCCCTACCTTTCTCACTTTCTGCTTTTCCTTCTCTCTCTCTATCTCTATCTCTCTCTGCTTTTCTCCCTCTATCATTCCTTTCTGGCTTTTCTATCATTGCCCATTTCTCTCTCAGTGCCTCTTCTTACTTTTCTCTCTTTCCCTCACCGTCTTCCAATCTTTCTCTCTCTCTTCTTCTTCATTTCCTCTTCTCCCTCTCTCACTGCCTCTTCCCCCTCTCTCGGTTCTCATTATTTCCATGCCTTGTCTCTTTCGTCCCTTAATTTTTTCTCTCTTGCAGAAATCACTAATAAAATCGACACAAAAGTGACAAAATGATTACAACTGAACACAATACACAAAAGATCAAATCAAACTAACGACGTCTGTTAATATCATTTGTACATTATAGCACTCAAACTTTTAGCTCACTTCCCAATTCGATTAGGACTATTACCCAAAAACCTGTGGGACCAAATTTGATTCGTTTTCCTCTCGCAGTTAGCTGTGTACGACAAGCAAACCAGCTGATGGATCGCTAATTTGATAATGTTGACTGGATAAAAGTCGTTGGTGTATTCTGTCCAATGCGTCTTACCGAATGTAAATCAGCTTAAAGGCGTTGGGCTGTGTGATGAAATTAATAATTTCTTGGAAAACGAACGACAGACTTTGTGCGAATTAATTATGAAAGCACAGTATTTAATTTGGAGCCATTTGTGTTGTTGTGCAAATTAAGGAATTAAGAGAAGAAAAAAAATGATATGGGGTCGGAGGAGTGCTTAAGGGAGATCTTGAAATGTGGCAATTAATTATCGTCACTTGATTTTAAAAATTACGAAAAATGTTAATTTGTCGACATTTGCTAACCAAACTGGCCAACTCGGGAAGTTTGCTCAGCAGAATAAGTCTGACAAGCATTCGGCTAATTGTGGACCAAGTACCAAAGTATTTTTCTGAGTCTTTTTAAGAAGGAAAGAAGATTTTGTAGACTGTTTTGAAAAACTAAAGGAATGGTGGGATAATTGTGTAAGAAACCAAGGGGGGGGGGGTAATTCGAATGGTACTAAGGTACCATTGCCCTAGGTTAGCTATTTTTCCATAGTTATTTAACACCTAAATTTATGTATATATATATATATATATATATATATATATATATGAGTGTGTGTGTGTATGTATGTATATATATATAATAAATGATATTATCATATTACTACTGTCAGAGCAAGTTTCAATGCTATGAACATTCTTTCAAATAGTATAAAACAGGTCTATTTAGTCACTAAATAGGAACAGCCTCAGCAACATCTTTTGCCTGTATGCCGTGCTGGGGGTGATCAATTAAAAAAATTGGAAAAGGTGTGATCAATGAATAAGCAGCTTCTCTCCCCTTTTATTGGACAGTGAACACTAAAAAAAGTCTGAATTTAAAAAAACTAAGAGATCATTTCAGCATAAACTCACATTGCAAATTGAACTCTCCACCAAAAACCTGTGGTCGGGTAAAGAACAAAAAAAACAAAATGTTTTTTCAAGACATAATGAGGAGTAAATATTCAAATTTTCAGTCCTCTGGCTCTATAGGTGTGGTCTGTAAGCATGACACATAGCCAGTCAGCCGACCAGTCCAACTTGAGAAATAAAGAAACCTATGTAGACAGTTTTGCTTGACAGTTTCTAATATACAGCTATCTGTGCCTATATATATATATATATATATATATATATATATATATATATATATACTTAGATTAGGGAGAGAAAACATCCGACACGTGTTTCATGGTTGATATGTTCATCTAGAGAGATGGATTATATTTAGTATTAATCTAATTATGTTTGGACGCAGAATCTGAAATTAATCCAAATTGATATACTATATATAACCCGCCACTCTTGATAAATGGATCAACCATGAAACACTTTGCGGATGTTTTCTCACCCTAATCCCAAGTAAATATTGCTCAATACTGTATCAATAATACTTGATAAAAATAATTGAATTTTAAAACTTCAATTGATTCACTTTTTTTATTAAAATCATTTTAAATAAAGCAGATTTGTTGATGATAATTATTTTTATGTATATATATATATGTGTGTGTGTGTGTATTCACAAAGTTTTGACAAAGCTATAATTATAGGGGCACCCAGTGAGGATCCAAATTACTGCTCAGTAATAGCAATCTGTGAGTTTAGTTTGCTATCCAGTATTCCAAGCTAAGGTCAAACACTCAGAGAACCTCACAAGAGTGTTACCTGTTCAAGCCAGGAATTTGCATTCAAAAAAATTTACTTCATTCCATTAACATAGAACTGGTACTTTTCATTTGTCTGATTTGTTTGATGAAACATTCTGGAAAATACAGACTAACTGATCCTGTTTTTAAAGCTCACTCCTTGATTAAATTTACAGATTAAAACCAAGCTTCAAAGTTAGATGAGACATTGAAAGCCCATCCCACAATCAATCTCCCTTGAAACAAAATGGATTAAGGGAACAATTAAAGCTGGTCTCAAAACATTTGGTGAAGAGCAGGAATCTGGGCATGGTCATGTCACCCTTCTCTACCTACATCACCATCAGTTTTATCCGAGCCTGTGTGTTACGGCCGCAGCACCAGTTTTTGTATGATTACCAAAGTGAAGCAAAATCAAATCTGGTCAATACCTAGATGGGTGACCATCTAGAAATAGCAGGCAACATAATCAGCTGGGGATTATATAGAGAGAGCTTCCCCTGGCAATCCAAATAATCATCCTAAGGAGTTGACCGTTCTCTACTCTACATTACAATCAATAACACAAGCCAAAAACATTCTTGAACCCTCTGATTAGCCAGACCGTGAGCAACAAAAAATAAATAAATGAATTCAAGCCTATGCTTAAAAATCTAAAAATCATGAAATTTATTTTTGTGTCTTTTCTGAACTACGTCTTAATAAAACTCATCCTAACCCTATTGGCTGTAACTAGCATGCCTTTGATAATCAGACCCCCTACCATAATACTGGGGCATTAGATGCGGTGTAATATTTGGATATATGTGTGTCTTATAGGGTGAAATAAAAACGTTCTGCAGTAGCATTACCATGTGAGCCAAATCAATTTGTTGTTGCGTTTTTATTGAATACTGTTGTCACTTTTAGTGGTATTGAACTGTATATCAAATCTTCAGCAGTTAACTCTTAGAGATACAGGTGCAACCAAAGAAAAAGGGTATGAAGAGAAAATATAAACTGCATTTGTAACCCTGGCCTATACGTACACCGACAGGAAAAACAAAACTAACATGATGTAGAGAAAAAAAAAAAATCCCTCATTGATTATCTCTGATGACCAAGAGGCCCCTTATTTCAAAAACACAAAATATAACTGGAACTAAAAGCACTATATGTAAGGAGAGGAAACTTTTCTGTAAGCGTATGTGTCTGTGTGACCACTACAATGTCACTTCCCAGTTGCATGGAATTCATATCTATTTCCGGATGGCTGTATCTGTGTCCTTTGTGCTGGTCTGCGAAAATAAATTGTTCCCTCATCTCCTTCCTGTCCCTTCTGTTGTCAAGGCCAAGTTGAGGTCGATAACGATCAAATCAAAAGATTACTATGGAATAATCAATGTTATATGATATATAACCAATATACTTAAAATAACCGAATCAAGTATTGGAAATCATTTGCGTCAACTTGGTTAAATTAATCACAAGTGGCTTCCACATGAGTTAGGTGAAAAAAAAAAAAAAAAAAAAAATTCCGCACCATATTTTTAGGTTCAATTTGCTTGAGACTGTTCAATCTTTTTATGATTTTGCCGGGGGCGGGGGAGCAATTTGCAATGCGACTTTTTACTTAATTGATCCCCGAGTTTGCGTCTGCATGTTTTTGTTGTTTTGTTTTTTTTATTTCTTATTCAGACTTTTTCAAAGATCACTGTCTGCAAAATGGCGGGAGAAGTGACTTTATTTTTTAGTGATCACCCATTTTACCAATAATGTTTCAATCGATCATCCCTAACACAGCATGATGGGAAAAGACGTTGGTTACGTGACGGTTTCTATTAAGTG
The DNA here is from genome assembly GCA_963457665.1 of Thysanoteuthis rhombus. Taxonomy (NCBI): domain Eukaryota; kingdom Metazoa; phylum Mollusca; class Cephalopoda; order Oegopsida; family Thysanoteuthidae; genus Thysanoteuthis; species Thysanoteuthis major. The sequence continues at coordinate 30,554,764 of OY735228.1, read as the reverse complement.
ACTAACCAGACCTTTAGCAATCATTTGCTGAGAAAAATTCAAGGAGGAAGTTGCCTGAAAGATAGAAAATAATGGAACTGAACAAAATTAATATCGTCAATTGTAGGTAAATATGTTGACCAAAATTAACAAAAACAACTTTCATCTTTATATAATAGATCAAACAAGCTTTCAACACTACAATATATATATATATATATATATATATATATATATATATATATATATATATATATATATATAGTATTCTCAAAATTCAATTGTTCTTGCTCCACCTTGACGTATTTTTCCTCCTTCACCATAAAGCTCTATAACAAAAAGCAAAGGGAGACACTCTGACATGACCAAGTGAAGTTGGAAAGAGAGAAGCAGAAATCTTTTGGAAGAGAACACCACGCAGAAAGTGTCCGAGTTGGAGCATTATCAGGCTCCGTCTTCTGAGGGTTAGACGACACCAATAAGACAGAGATGGACAATAAGAAACCATGTTCCTGAAGCTTAATTTTATTTTGAAATTTTGTTTTATTTGACAGAGTGGCTGTGAAGGGAAAAAGCCAGTTGAAATGATGCAATGGTCAAAAGAAATTCATTTCGCTTTACTGAAGCCAGTACCGTGATCGGGCAAAAACGTGTACCATACAACATAACGTAGTCCCTTCCCTACGTGCAGTTCGGCAATCTTTTTTTCTGAAGACGAGAGGGTGGTTGCGGGCAGACGACACGGGGTTTGGGGTTCAGGAAGATATCAAAAGCTTTGTTAGCCAAATGTTTTCCAAGTTTCTCTTTTGTATTTCTGTGAGAAAACACTTACAAGATAAAGAAATAAATATAGAGTCCAAAGGAATGATTTTTTTTTTCTGCGAGTAGGTAGGCGCGGGCTGGAGAGAAATGAGGGGTAGAAGTTAATGGACAACGTCAAACGTTAGACGTTACCTTTCACCCTGCACCCTAACCAAAAAAAGAAGAACCAATAGCCCACCCACTGACGTCAAGGGGACAGTGAGATCCCACTTCTTACACTTTGACCCTGTAGGCACAGTGACACCAGTAAATAAAGAAGAAAAACAAACAAAAAGGGACCTAAAAAAACGAATTAAGAGAATCATATGATGGGTAGGGGTTTGATTGGCTTGCTCTGAAGATCCAGCTGGCTTTCATCTTGTTTCCAGAAACTACACCTAAGTTTCTTAATAATCCACAATGACATCTTGATGCATTTTCGTCATTTGGTCGCCTTATTAGACAACACGGCTACCGCATGAAAGATGGGTCTATTATTTCCCGTGACAAGAAAAGAAGTAAAAAGAAAAACAAATGGCTCTCCTCTCCGCACAAAATAAATAAAATGTTGGAAATATAACAATGCAAACAAGAAAACCCTATAAAAAAGCTAAAAAAAAGCGGAGTGGAGGGTGAAAAAAAAAATAAAAAAGATAATGAAAAAAGAGGAAAAAAATAATGATAAATAAATACAAAATAAAATAATATGAAAACTTCGCCGGCGAAATAAAAGAAGAGAGAAAAATCTGTAAGCCATACATAAACAAAAAAAAAAACGTACAAAGATCTTTTTTTTGTTGTTGAGAAAGCTTAAAAAACAGTAACTGAAGTAGGAGAGAATGCAAATATATCTCGAAGAAGAAGAATAAATAAACATTAACACTAATAAATAAATAATAAAATGTGAGAGATTATAATAATATCAAGAAGGAGAAGGAGACGAAGAATAGGGACGAGAAGAAGAATAACAATAAATAAATACATGATCGATATGAAGAAACAAAGATCCGTAGCAATAAATGAAAACAAGAATCTTTTCCGAAGACTTAAAGACCCAAATCTTGATTTTCTTTTTAAAGCGATCAAAGGTCAAGGAGCATTTTTGTTGGAAGTGACATTTTTTGGTGTCGTTCGTCTTTTCCATTTTCTCTTCGACAGACATTTGCTGCAGTGACTCCGCTATCCTTTGAGACATCATCTTGTTTTTCCATCTCCCATGTAACCAATTCTGTCTGCCAAACATGTTATCGCCGGCTTTGTTATATAATGCATGATTTTATAGAATCTGAAAAGCAAATTATTTTCTTTCTTTTGCTGAACCTTTCCCAAATGTCTTTTTCTAACTTCCTATCTGCTTTACGTATTTTACTGAAATTCACAAATGACAATGAATATCCATTTGGTTCCTTGTCACAGGGCCATTACTCAAAATCAGCTATTCCCAACCTGGGGTCTGCAGACCCCTAGACCTTGAAGGAATGGGATCTACAAAAGTATTATTGGGATTCCTGGGCTGGTTGAGTTGGCTGACTTTTCAAAAGCCTGAGATTCGTTGGTGAATTCATTAAAAGAAAAGTGGTCCACAGTTCCAAATGGTAGGCACTGGGACCGTTAAAATTTGAACACAGATTTACAGAGACCCCAGGTGGAGCATAGGGCTTTATTAGTTTATTTGCTTGTTAATCTAATGTTTACGTCTATACTAGTTAATTTATTATTTACGCTTAAACTAGTTAATCCTTTGTTTACGCCTATACTAGTAATTACTAGTGAAAAAAAATCACGGATGTTTTAATTCCTATGAAACTATTTTCCAAGAAAAAAGGACATCAAGTTTGTTTCAGCTGAAGAGTCCATAGTTTCAAAAGATGGGAAGGAGATACCGTTATCTGCAAAAATTTTGCCCCCCTAATGAGAGAGTCAAGTGTTATAATAACAAACCAAGAAAATCACACAGTTCATTATATAAACATAGTAACTTAGTCTGAATTGGTATCCGATCACCTATACCAGGAAGAGATGGATTCATGCCTTTTCCAAAGACATTGTGCAAAGTGAACATAAATAACCCTGAGCAGAGTTTGAACTTGGGTTGCTGATTCCATTGTCTGAGCCGTTCACCAACTACCTCAATCGCACCTCCTACCATTGACTAATTAACCACTGTGGTAAATGAGAATAGATATATCCAATAAATGCAGGCTTAAATCTGTATTTTTTTCACTAAAAGCTGCTGGATTTTATTTATTTGAAAAAAAAAAAAAAAAAATTGGCTTATAGATTCTTTTAAAATGACAACATGGACTTTGAACGAAGTGGATGCACCCCGTATACCCTCCAGTTCTGGTATTCAAAGGCGAAAACCGCCACTTACAACCGATGGTCTCTATCCATTTTGTCATAAGAACTACCTCGACCCTGAGATGAAAGTTGCCCATTCACGAATCGACATACAAACGAGATTGTTGATACCTGCTGGCGACTTGGATAACGCTCGTTGACAACAGCGTGATGGCACTTCAACTTTACATTCAAGATTTCAACGACAGGGACAGTCAAAAATCATCACAAGATTTGACCTAATCAAGCTCAAAAACGTTACCTTGAACCCAACCAAACCAACCTAACAGAGCCAGAACCAATTAACGACTCATCAATTGGATGAGCATTTGACGAGACAGAAAATGGAAAAAAGATATTTTCTAATGTAATATATACAGGAACGGATACTAAATTTATTCTTAAACAAACAAAAAACGTGAGAAAAGTTATCGACATTTTCTAATCCAGCCTTTTTATTTCATGCTGTTTCGTATGGCAAAGCTTTGGTTATTTTTTTCTGGACAAACTGGAATAATAATGATAATAATGATGATGATGATCATCATCATCATTATCATTATCATCATCATCAAAATCCACGGAATCTCTTGATTTCATCCTTTCTGATTACTAGACAGGATGGTGGGAGACCGTAGTGATTTATCCTGTCCCCCACTTTACAAATAAAGTGAAATATTTATTAATACCAAATAAAAATGGCGGCGTTGACAGTGTAATATACCCGCCACACGGACACAAACTAGACGAACTAGCTCGTTAACCATCAAGACAGCGTTGGTATTTATTCATTTCCCAACGAGGGCCGAATATGACTCAGGGTTTTAGTTTAACCTGGGTATCCACAAACGTTCATGTATGTAATGCCAAAATAAGGGTCCAATTTCTTCAGCCTTTCTTTTAGGCACACCCCAGGAATCAGGGATCCATACCTTTCGGTGACATTGTGCTGGGTAAACACCGGGGTAGACGTTCTATATACTATATAGGCACACATATACCCTAATGCAAAAGTTAACAAACACAATTCGCACACGATTTCGCGAGTGTAGGAAGTTCGATTCCCTAGCGTGGCCTTGTGCCAGACCTAGCCAAGTTTTATAAACAGGTGTATATAAGAGAAAGGTTTCTAAAGATGACTTTGTAACACTTAACCTTTCGAGCATCTAAGATGACGCTCTTTTTACACAAAGTATGTAATTAATACTTTCGTGTCCATTCTTGATCGTGGAATCAGTTACAAGATGATTAAATTAAACATAAAGAAGATAAGCACTAAGTAGTTAATTACGACCAATTTGGTAGATACTTTTTGATGACAACTAGTGAATCGATTCACTGATTAACTGATAATTGATATGTATGTGTGTTGGTACGCGAGCACGTGCAAAAACAAAAAGATAGACGATCATGCAAAAAAAAACAAACAAAAAAAACAAAACAAAACTAAACAAAAAACGATAGAGTTGGTGCGGATAGAATGCGTGTAAAACAAATGAAGCGAATCTTTTCAACTTGTATCATTGGAAAAAAAAACACGGATAAGAGCCTCATTTCCGCTTTTCTCAATCCTTCTCTTTCCTCATCAACTTCTCGATTACCGGAAAATGAGGAGAAACAAAAATAAATAAAATAAACAAATAAGAAAAATCCAGAAAACATGTAAATGATAACAAGTGAAGTGTCATTGTGAAGTTGGCTCACGGGGGGGGGGTTGGGGGTTGGGGGAAAAAAAAAGAGATTATCGTTTAGACAACTGTACGAAACAAGAAGTAACTCCCTTGTCATGAAAGCGTTATGGCGACAAGCGGAGAGGTCATCTCAGATGCGGCACAGAGCGACAAAGGGCTGTCGGCGATATTAATATACAAAATGGAAGCCGTATCTCAGTTGGCATGTTTCGAGAATATAGACGATGGTTTTTCTCTGAATGCCTTTTGGCTTCATAGGGAAAACCGAACACATAAATACAAAAAAATTAATAAATTGTAAAAGATTAACGGAACAAATAAATAGATAAACATGGCGCACGCAAAACAAATCAAGCGCCACGTTGATTCTCAGACGGCAGAGGTTCAAGACGAATTGATGCCATCTGATTATAAAGAACAATATAGTAAAATGTAATGCTGTTATCCCCCTGTAGTGCTATACAGATTTTTTTTTTTTGTTTTTTCGTTCGGTAACATGATTTTTTTTTGGTTCTTTGAGTGTGTGTACGTAATTCCAGAGACATCGTAGAAGAGAAGAATCGTAGGAAAATTAAGCTCTCTGTAAAGTGATTTGAATGGAGTGTAATAATAATGTTCAAATAAACAAATCTTGAATACGATCACGTTATTAGAAAAATAAATTGAAAATTATACAGTAATTATTAGAAAATGTAATACAGTAAAAAAAGGAAGCTAAAAGTTCGATATCGGTGAAGTTGATCCTGTGAATTTAACAATCTCATTCGGGGTAAGTCTGCTTATATTATCATCACTTATACACAAGAGAGGGGAGGTATTGATCCATATCGCCGCGCTCCATTCCATCGTCAGATATCTTGACGTAATCGCAATCGTCTCGTCTCGTCACTGGTGTGTCACGATGGATAGCGGAGAAGAGAGTCGTCGAGCGAACATTTTTCTCCCATGATTATCTTACCGCTCAGACAGGAGCAAGAAGCAGTTGAACTCCCATTCAACCTCAGCAGAGGCCATTTATTGTAATATTCTAAATACAGAGAGTTGCAGGATTACTGAGAGAGACATCGCATGCAAACAAATTAAGAATCAGACGATGGGATACGTACTAGATATAAGGAAAAGGGATACTCGCTGCAGTAGAAGGAATACTCCAAAGACTGGCCCAAAACAAAGTTTTCAAAGTTTAATGTTAAGAATCGTGTAGCCCCAGACCCCCATCCGGAATAAAAAAAATTTTCTGGGTGCAGGGTGGAAAATTGGGGAAGAGGGCTTCTAGAGGAGGATGAATTTAAAGAAAAATCAAACCTGGTTGAAATTGCGTTTCATAGCATATCACCTACTGAAATGAGCTTTTTATGAAAAAAAAAAAAAAAAATTCGAAAGAATTTCTTTCTCGTGCATGTAAGCATGAGAATGTACGAGAATACATGAAATTTAGAAGGTCCGCAACGAAGCAAGATTAAAAAGATAAAAACGAAGAATTTCCCAATGCACAAAGAACCATGCTTTCCAAAACAACGAAAGTAAATTTTACAAATACTTGAACGGAGATATGAGACGGAACACAATAACAGTCGCCACAGCCACACACACAAATTAAAAAAAAACAAAAAACAAAACAAATGAGCTGGGACGAAATAATATGGGGACGCTAAAAAAAACACAATGAAGCACTGGGATGGTTAGAAAACATTTAAAAAAAAAAAGAACCTTGGGACATATCCGAGGGAGAATGGAAAGAGTTTAGTACGATCAACATGAAAACATTATCTGAAAATGGGCCTGATGGGATTCACGAGTATTTATTAGAGAAGTTCACTATGCAGCAAGGTAGACTGGCCCACCAACTTCAAAGTTGCCTGGATAAAGACGAGGTCCCAGAATAGGTGACCAGAGGCAAGCAACTACAAACTGATCACGTGTCTATCATTAATGTGGGAAAATTTGCCTGACAAATAGCAAGGAAAATATATCTCCATAGAAAGAAGAAGACTGTCACCAGAAGAATAGAAAGGGCGTAGAAAAGGATTCAACGGTCCCGATGACCTGCCCTACACTGACCAAATGATCGGGAAAACAACAAGAAAAGGAAGAAAAACGTTGCAACTGGATAAATGAACTACAAAAGAGCACACGACATCATCTCACTCGGATGTCTTAAAATGTTCAAGATAAGCAAACCAGTATTGAGATTCATAGCTAACTCTCAGAAAAAAAAACAAAACAAAAAACCCCCAAAAACAAAAACCAAAAACAAACTGTAATGTAGATTCAACAACCACTGGAGAAAACTTTGCAGAGACAAGCATAAAAAGAGACATTTTTTCGGGGGGGAGTCTGTTTCTCCTTACTATCATTTATCATAGCCATGATACCACTAGATATAATCTTGAAAACTGCAAAGGATATCAATTCTCCAAAGCAAGAGGGAAAGTGAACCACTTCCTGCACGTGAAATGCATAGAGCTATTTGCGAAAAACACGGAACAACTTGAAATGTTGATATCCGATGTCGCCGCTGAAGTCTTCAGTTTTGTTTATGTTGTTCAACAAAGTTAAAAACTACAGCGACGAGGAATCGACTTACCAGATAACAACCCATTCAGAGCATTAACCATACATGACCGATATAAATATCCGAGAGTTCTCGAATGTGACTCGATAAAAGAGAAGGAAACGAAAGAAAAACAAAACAAAACAAAACAAAAAGGAATACCGTAGGAGGATAAGAAATATATTATAAATTAAAATAAATGGCAGAAATCTGAGTAAAGAGATGAACACGTGAGAATTATGGGTGGTAAGAAACACAGGTTTTTTTTTTCTTTGATGGACGAAGATGAACGCAAACTAATGGACCGGCGAACCTGGAAACTTACTACCGCGCAGATGGCGCTACACCCCAGGGATAGAGATCTGCAATGGCTGATATCCAGCCCGTAGTTTTTTTTTGTTTTTTTGTTAATGTTGTAGGATCCAACCGTAATTTTTATCACGCTCTTCGACCCGGACACAGATCCACAAGACTCTATCCAGAGGTGACCTTGTCAGATTATATGCAAAGAGGAAAGAAGGCGGTAGAGGACTCATCAGCATAGGAGACTACGTATTAGTGGCCAGAACGGGATTGGAGAAAATACGTACAAGCATCCAGGGAAAATATAATGAAATTCGCTCGGAACAGTGCAACAAAAAAATGGAAAGGTGGCAAAGGAGAGAGTAGGGGATAATATAGCTAGGGATAAAAGAAATTAATAGGAATTGAAAACACCCTACAGAGAATTTAAAAGGAAAAAAGAAAATATTGCAGACGAACTATCAGGGATATGGCTACACAGAGGACACATGAAAAGAGAAACAGAATCCCCACCATAGTAGCTCAGAACAAGGGCATCAGGACAAACTACACCAAAGAGAAGATTGATAAAACCAAGAAAAACAGTAAATGTCGCCTTTGAGGAAAAGTTGAGTCAATAAACCAAATAATCAGCGAATGTAGTAAACTGTCCAAAAAAGGAGTATAGACACGTCAGAGTAGCGACGTCAAACCCTGGGAACTGTGCAAATGGCCAGGGTTTAGTCATGTAAACAAAGGATATCAGTATAGACCAGAGACTGTCCCAGAAAGTAGAAGTCATAAATTATTCTGTGATTTTGACATCCAACCCAACCACCCTGTCCGGGCAAGAAGACCGGATCTCATAGTTGTGGTTAAGGAAGTTTCATCACAGCCTTCCTGAAGATGTAATAACAGCACCAAGTGTGAACATGTCTAAGGAAAGGATAGATGAGCCTTCGAAGGATATTAGTCTAAAGCAAAGGAATAACCTACCCCAGCGGAAAGGATAAGTCTTACGAGCTGGAGTATAAAAAATCATTATTGCTAATAATAATCATCCTATTATTGACTCTTGTTTTATGTTTGTTACAATTAAATGTTCTTTTTTAATTTCTTTTCCACGCTGGACATTGCCTCCCCAAACACCCAAATCTATTTCGCGATGAATAAAACCTACCATCTTCCATCGCCTGCCCACTAAGACCTCATCAGGGCGAAACTTCGGTTTGGATGTTGGTGTAGATTTTTCGTCCAGAATCCCAAACTGTTTCAACACGGAATTGGATAACTAGTTTCACAATGTAATGAGTCTCATTATACTCCTGACAAATGAATTTGATTTTTTTTTAAACACCTTTTTAACATCCATTCCCTTTCCCCTAAATGCGACATTACTTTCCAAACAACCTAGTGGAAATGGCGTGTCGGGACAACTCAAGGGTATAATGATTGAAACACAGAGAATGGAGAACATTGAGAGCCAGTGTAATAAACTGGAAAAAAAGATAATGACTCTATTTGGAAAAAAATCTGGAGAAATAGAGTGCATGACGTTCTGATAATCAAGCGATCTTCTTTTTTTGAGGGAAGGAATGAGATAATTTTAATTCATCAATTGAAATGAGACAATTTCTGAGTGGGTCAGGTGCGACCGATTGTAATTAATCTTCGAGACAAGCAATCATTTGAGAATTCTGGGTGGCTGAAGATGCTTCATCAGATTTTGTCAGTCAGACTTTAGTCTGCTTGCGAAATTACATTAAAAGAAAGAATAAGGATTCATTCTAGGACAAGAAAAAAAACCCATCCTACGGGGGTAATTTTCAACTACTTCTCGCTGAGAGCTTAAATGGGGTCCTTGATCACAAGGGCCGGCCTAAAGAGCTGTGGGGCCCCCTGATCAATAGTCATGGTCGGTAGAATCATAGAAATATAAATAAACTTTATATGTCTACGATACAATGAAAAGCAATCGAAATTCGCGCTTGAAAATTTTCCAGAAAATTTTTCTCGCTCACCTGTATTTGATTAACTTTATTCAATTCACGCACAATAAAAGATCAAAATATAAACAGTGTAAAAAACACAACTGCCTATTTAAGAATTTGGAAGAAAATTAAAATCGTTGTTGTTCTCTGTGAAACCTGCAACGTAGCAATAGGTGTGTGTGAGAATATATTGTTGTGTGTATTTGACAAGAGTAGAAGATTCCTAAACGTAGGATCCCTAAGGCGCGGGGTCCAATTGGCTTAAAACCAGTCCTATTAGTCACAAAAAAATTGTTTTTTTTTACGGGTTCTATAGTTCAACACCTCTGGCTCTCATGCTTCGTTTCGGCTACTTAGATGTCACACACAGATAAACGGAACCAGATTTCTTAGTGATGCAAATCAAATCATTATTATCGACATAAGCGCAAATGCAGACCATTCACTATTACTATTCAGTTGCAAATCACCCAGATTGTTTTGTATTTCACTAAGTTTTAAGGGTATTTTAATACAATACCTCTAGCTGCAATGCATCGTTTTAGCCACTTGGTCACAGGCCGATAGAAACAGAATCAAACTTCGAGCATTATATCGACAGATGGAAATCTGATCATTACTATCGGATTGAGCGATAGCACTCGTAATATCTATTTGAAGGGTCAAGTTCCAGTCTTTTGCATTATTTCCAATGGATCGTCTTTGACCCTGAGCTGAGTTTATTTTTGTACAGCTCGTCAATTAATTGGCTGCATTGATGTCTTATTTATATCTCAGCGCTGGCGACATTTGGTTGCATCTTTCCATCTGTCCACACGATATCTCCTAAAATGCTCAATGGATTTCAATGAAAAATTTGTGGAAGGATGGGTGGGAAATGGAGTGAGGAAAAGGTGGTTAAATTTTGGAGCGGATACAGGAATTAAAAAAATTTTTTTTTTGATTGAGAGATATTTTCCCGTTTTTTTTTGCTTTTTTTTTTGTGTATTCTCTCATGTTTATCCACACCGTATCTCCAAAAGTTTCGATTGAGATTTCGTAGGAGGCTGGATAATAGACTACGGAAGAAGTGATTAAATTTTGAGTGTGAATCCAGGTACAATTACCCCCCCCCATACACCGCATTTATAGGTCAATACCACCTAATTTTTGGGTGGATAAATGCACAATTACCTCCCCTGATCCCTACCACTCGATACGAGTATGACGGCTCCTAGCTGAGTACACAGTTACGTATAGTCCATGAAGCAGTGCGTGCGCGAGAAAGGACCGGGTGCACAGTCCAGTCCTAGCCTAGCAAGATGCTCTGTTAATCATCGATAGACCATAGGCCAAGACGGCCACAGAACAATCACGTTGCTGCATAAGGAACCTTTTTCCACCAAAAGTTCTCATCTCGTTTATTCGTCTCTTTCAACGTGATTCAAGAAATGGACATCTTTGGTCCGACAGAATAAATAATAAATCGCATATTATATAGAAACTTATTTGAAATGATCTCCCGTCATTAAACAGTTAATATATCACTCAATTAAGACAACATAAATAGAATAAACAATTAAAAGAATCGAACCTGATACAGATAGAGTAGCCACTTCGACGTAGCGATGCTCTTACCATTTAGCCAATGTCCATTTCTCAAATACATAACTATCGCGTTGAAAGAGACGAATAGACCGAGAATAAACAAGTTTTGAATTTGGGATGAAAGCAGTTATTCGGGCATTCACATTACATACGGAACCTTATCCCAGACGGTGACACATCAGGGTAAAAACTAGGCTTGGTATAGTTCAACTTTGGTGATCGTTCAAGAATCAGTGTTTCCAACATGATTTGGTCCTTTACCACCCCTACATCGTAGTTATAAGCATATACCACAAGATATCACCAAAAGTTCATGCCTGTCCACATGATACCTCCAAAAGTTATAATGAATATCCACGAAATTTTGTGGAACGGTGATGGGCTAACGAAGAAATTAGGGGGCGGATCCATGTGCAATTACTACCTTTCGTGGTATCGTTGGTGCTCTCCGAGTGCTTTCTAGTTATTCGCCCGTGTCCGATCTTGAATCTTGACCTAGATATTCCTAAAGAAATATTTCAGGTTGTTATTAATAGAGACTCAAACTCTTACTATTGAGTTTTGACTATTTTCATACGTCACAACATTGACGGATGGCAGTGACCTCACCAAAACCCAGAGACGTCATGCCCGAATAACAATGACGTACGCAAAAACTGGTGACGAAATCACCCCAACTTCCAAAGGAGTTGAAATAAGACACGTAGTATTGGAATTATATTGTAAGGAGAAATGAATTCTGTTCTGTTAACCTTTTAGATTTGAAAGAAGGAAGGGTGTTTGGCCCTAGCACAGCCAAACTTGTTTTATTGTCTGTATCATTATTATTTGCCATCTCACACCAGTTGCCTGGTGTTTACCGCTGGAGGTTGAGTGACAGCAAGTCTCCTTAAGTCTCCAGCCCTCCTCTCCTCATAGACCAAAGTAATACTGTGGTTTACAGTTTCACACTGGTTGCCCGGTGGTCATTGCTGAAGGCTGAGTGATAATAAGTCTCCTCAGGTCTTCAGCCAACATCTTTTCCGAATTAAGTTATGTAAGGGTTAGAAGTTACTAATTTTGATGTCACACTACAAGCGAACATTTTAAATGTCATCATTACCTGAGACTGAAGAACGTCACCCCATTGCAAGAAAACGCCAAGTTTTGAGTGGTTTACTGAACCAAACGAGTCCAGTGGTATATCGGTGAAATAAGGGAGACGGGTAGGAAACAATAATAACAAGAAAAACAAAAGGCTACCTAAGTAAATAAGAAACTAAATACTTAACCGCAAATAATGGCGTTAGTCAATGAACGGATGTTTCTGTTAAGCGCGCCTCAAGTAAGTAAATACGTGCGTAGGTAGGTATATAGGTAGGTAGGTACTGTAAGTCAAGATATGTGAAGCAGTTATATGGGGTACTTTGGTGTCAATGTGTTTCCTCTAGAAATCCATTCCAGACAGTAATGATAAGTGAGAGGGTGGGAAATGCTGTCTTGGCGTGTAAGAGACAGAGGGATTGAGAAAATTTTAAAAAGAGTGAAAAAGGTGCTGAGGAGTGAGAAGCGTGGGTATACCTTTCCGCACGCTTTCCGCACGCTTTCCGCACGCTTTCCGCGTTCATTTTCGGGGTGGGGGGTGGGGGTCACCGACAAGTACAAAAAAAAGACTGAGAGAGAGAGAGAGAGAGAGAGAGAGAGAGAGAGAGAGAGAGAGAAGTAAAAAAAATAAGAAAGGAAGTGAAAGAAAACTGGCTGGTTATGGCCCTTCCCTCTCCGCCCCCAAATATCATCGGAAACCGGAAACACGAATTGTAAATTGGGGGATCATTCTGAGAAAGAAGGTGGGCCAAAAGAGAAAATGGTTTCATAATTAGCTGCCTCTTTCGTTCGAGGTCCTATTTATAAATGAAGAAAAAAAAAAAAGCCACAAGTCTCAACACAAAAGATTCATAAAGACGGAGATGAAAGGGCGGGGGGTCCCAGAGAAATGGGGTTGAGAGAGAGAGAGAGAGAGACAGAGAAGGTGGTAGTAGCGGTGATGTTGCAAAAGGTAACGGTGTATTTTCAGGTGAGAACTCGGTGCTGAGGAAAGAGGTAACAGGAAAGCGTGGAGAGGGGTGCTGTCACCAAAACTCAATGAATAAACCAAACGGCACCTGAAAGGGAGGAGGAAAAGATGGGTGTATTTATCATCTTCATCAGTAGTGGGGGGCATTAGTGAACAGTAAATAAACATTATCCTATTTTCCGTAATCATTATTTTCGTCTTTATTTATGTATTCAGTAATGTGTTCAGCGATTTCAATACTGCAATTTTCAGGAGGAAAGAAAAAAAAGCAGTCAATCTGCTGGTGTCCGTTTCATATTCTGTTGACCAGTCGGATGTCCGGGCCCTCAACCACTGTCTGTCTCCATTCATCTTAAGCCACCGCCTTTTCTCTGGCCAGTTGATTTGGCAGTTTTGTCGTTGGGAGCCTCAAGACATGTCAAACGTTGGTTGACTCAAGGAGCTGTTCTGATCGGCCCCTGCCTGTTCTGTTTGACATATAATCATTCCATTTGATGCCCAAGATTTTACGCAGGCACCTACTGTCAATGGTGTCCAATTTCTTCTTCTGGGTGGTCGTAAGTTGCCAGGTTTCGACGTAGAGAATATCATGGATCTCACATTTGAATTATAGGACCTCATTTTGGATCTAAGGGAATTTTCTCGTTGTTTCATACGTTGCTCAGCAAGTTGAATGCTGCTGTTGCTTTTCTAATCCTACCATTCAAATTGTGGTCAAGGTCAATAGTGTTATTTACGGAAATGTTCAGGCTTTGATATACTTTCAACATATTTGTTCTGGAAGGTTATTTCCCAGGCATTAGTATCCCTTTTCGAGTGTCCTTTGTGCAACTCAGCCTTACGGTCTTTTTATCTGAAATTCCTTTAGTCTTTTATGTTTTCCACAAAGTTATAATTTTCTTCACTCATATTTCTTGATCTCTTAACAAGAGAGGAACATTTTGTTAATATTCCGATGCTTACGAGGGATATTTCAAAGCTTTGATGATGATACAGACAAATATTGAAATGTCAACAAAATTAACATTTTTTTGTTTGATCATCAGATATCAATTCTCTTCAAGTGGTGCAAATATCTTGCTAAGTTTCATATTTTACAAAACGGAAAGGAGAGGAGAAAGGGGACACCTAAGGTAGAATAGTGTGGCACTATGAAAAGTTTTTTTTTTCTTATATACAACAGGATGAACCAGGGCACAAAGGATGCCAATGAAAGGTGAAACCAATTTGCAAAGGAAGTGAAACTGAAGATCACAGAATTTATGGGAGATACCAAGACTGAAATGAGAACACACATCCACTTTTAGATGTCTAAGAATTTAAAAGCAAGAAAAGGTTCTGGTTAGTCAATCAATAGAAACCATAGTGAAACCAACGTCTTTAAGCAGCATGCAGTGTTAGGGGTGATCAATTGAAAAAAAGAGGTGATCAATAGATAAGTTATCTCCCTAGCCTTTTATTGGGCTGTGACCTTAAAGTCTGAATTTTAAAAAAAAGCAAAAAAAAAAAAAAAAAACAGTTGTGAATACTCTTGGGATTAATTTAGCATAAAATTAGATTGCAAATCGACCCCCCCCCAGTTAAAAACCTATTTAGGTGGGGGACTTTGAAAAAACAAAACAAAACAGTTTTTTCTAGATATCATCATCATCAGTCTTTTCTCGTCCATCATTGGACATAGACCTTCCCCAGGATCCGCCACATTTCTCTATCATGGGCATCGTGGAGCCAGTATTTTCTGAATTCATCTACTTAATCTCTCTATTTTGTATTCTGTCGGCCTTGGCTTTGCAAGTGATCTTTGGGGATCCATGTTATGAGTCATGATGCCCATTGGTTGTCTGCCATTCTTGCAACATGACCTGCCCATTGCCATTTAAGTTTTCTAACAGATGTTATGATGTCTTGGACTCCCGTTTTCTTCCTGATATACTGTGCATTCTTGTGATCTCTCCATGTGAGGTTGAGTATGATTCTTTCATTCGCACATTGCATGCTTCTCAGTTTGCGGGTCTGTATCTTGGTTAGGTTTCATGTTTCAGCTCCATAAGTGACTATCAGGAGATTGCATTGGTTGTATACTCTTCTTTTTAGGATTATTGGGATCAACTTGTTTGTTGCTCTGCAAAAGGCTTGCCATCCCAGTGTGAGTCTCTGCTTGATTTCTTCTTCTTTTGTGGGCTTCATAGAGATTTGTTGTCCTGGGTTGATGTCAACTTTCCCCAGTTTTGCATCTTCGATTTTGACAGTTATGTTCTTATTCTCAATGTGATTGTTGCACGTAGATATATATGATAAAGAGTAATTTTCAGTTTTCAGCTCTAGTTCCATTATTGCAGCCTGCGTGCATGATTACGTACATACACAGCCAGACCAACTTGAGAACTGAAGAAACCTATCACAATAGATTTGGTTGACAGTATCTAATACAGGAAATGAATATACAGAAAAGCAAAGTTGAACCCAAATCCCAAACTTAGTTTCTTAGTTATAAAGAATGGTTTCGATGAGTATCTTTATCTTTGTTGTTTTTATCACAACAATTACACCTGAAAACTTTCCCATGTGTACTGAACTTTGGCACTTTTTTAGAAGATGAAAAAGATAAGAATACAGAGTAACTTCTGAAAACCACATGATGAAACACACATTTGATGGAAGCCCAAGATCATACTTGCTAAAAAGTGATAAGAATAACAAAGATATAGATAATAGTTGGAATAATGCGTAGAAGTATTCGGAAAAAAAAAAAAGAAGGGTTATCCCAGAACTTGTGACAATATTGGGTTGGTTAAAAAACATATTAGCCAAAAGGTTATTTTTAAAACAATAGCAAAAATACTTCAGTTAAGAACTTCATTTAAGGTTCTGAAATTTCATGGATATAGGTACACTCATAAAAATAAGGTACTGCTGGTACAGAATTCAAAGAAAAAAAACAATTTTCTTGAAAGCAAAAAAGATGGAATTATGGAACTGAGTTCAAATTCGGAGAGAAAATTAAATTGGTCTTTGAAACTTCTGGAAATTTTTCAGTTTTAAGAAAAATTTAAAAAAAGTTATAGATGGTGTGTGTTCTATTAACAATGTAACTGCAAAGCTAAACTGGACCTTTACTCTCTGTTTGTTGTGGAGGGTATCTTTTATTTAGGAACTGAGTTGAGCATAGCAGAATCAAACAAAGCAGCTTGGGTGAGCTGCGATGGTGATATACAAATAATCTCTCCTGCCTGTTTTGAAAATGTCTACATATGTGAACAAGTTGAGATTTGTGTGAAACATGTGAAGTCTCAGATTCCAGATTTGTAACAATAGCGACAGTTGTATCTTTGATGAATCAGAAAAAGACCCTTACTCTCTGTTTGTCGTAGGAAATGCAGATGTGAATTTCTATTTTTTCTCAGAGCTTATGCCAGTTTGGCAGTAATTTGGTTTTTCAAAAATCTGACCACAAAGCAAAAATGAAACATGTTTCTCTTTCAGTCCCAAGTGTAACAGAAATGTGACAATAAAACCTGGACACTGTTCAAATCCAATGGTCAACTAAGGAAAGCAAATGACTAACACTAAAACTGCGCAAATGAATTCTCAGATTGGAGGAAAATTAATTTTTGAAGGTTCCAAGGTGGATGTGGGCCTAGGTCGGTATGCATGGGTATGTGTTTATAGGTAACAGATACATTTATATAACTAGTTGATAACATTAAGTCAAGGATATTTAGAGGAAGCAACTAATCGTGATCACTTTAAATAAAATGTTCAGGACCGATTAATTTTGATATCAATATCCATGATTATAATAAGCAGCTCCTCATATGCATGATTATGAATTGTATTATATTATGCTGAAATGTATCATTTGGCCAAGACAACATAAATAGAATAGGAAATTTGAGAAAATTTTGTTTACATCATCTAGGAAAAATGATAATAACGGGAGATCATTTCAAATTAGAGTTTCAAGATAATATAACGCTACTTATAATCATTCCGCCAGATCATATAGCCATTTTCTTAATAACATACATAAATATATATACATAAATATATGATCAGTTTATCGAGGTGGATCACAATTTATCAGACAGTATCAGAGTGAAAAGACAATTTAGAAGACCATGTGGTGTGAGAATGAGATTTCTTCAGTTTATTTTGACATTTTGCCTGTCCATACAGCCTTCCTCCAAAGAAGAGATGCAGATACAAGATGTGTTACTTAGTAAAAGCCAGTATGGAAGGGCAGAAAGTTAAAATGAACTAAAAAAAATCTCATTTATACACAACATGGTCTTCTAAATCGTCTTTTCACTCTTACATATAAGTATTCAAGAAAGAAAGTGAATAAAAGAAAGCCAAACTTTTTAGTTATAGTTTTAAGGTATAATTATTTTTAATAAGCCTTAACCTGTTTCATACATGTCTTCAGAAAGCCCTCTAAAGACAAGTACAGAACTGGTTAAGGCTTATTGAAAATTATCATACCTTAAAACCATAACTAAAAAATTTGGTTTTCTTTTTTTCACAAATTTATTCAACCCTTACTGTGGAATCTATCAACCTATTTTCGCAGCAGACTGGATACAATTTTTTTACTCACAAAGCAAAGCTCCTGATGGTGGACTCAGGTTCCACATCAAACCTCTAACCCCTAAATGCACATACTCACACAGCACACACTACTGAAGATGGGAATACCTCTCGAAGCATGTCTAGACAATTAACAAAAAAAATATCTACAGATAAATAAACCTAACTTCAAAACACTTTACTCCCGAGTCTGTCTCACTCTTTACAGTTCATATTATATATATATACATATACATATATATATATATGCATAGATATACATTATACATGAATGAATAGTTATATTCAATGTTTGAAAAAAATTAATGTAACCATCTTTCTGTGACTTTCTGTATTGATAGAAATTTCTCTTCTCCTCAGATACACTGCACTAAGAAGTGAGAAGAACTGTGGAAAATAATCAGAATATTAGAATCGAAATGAAAACCAAATGTGGAATCCTAATCCCATGTGAATCAATCCTCTTCTCGGGCCATTCCTTTAATCGAAACAGTATTAGGGCCATTTGAAACAGTCAAATTAATGAGCAACAGATGGAAAGGACTGAGTATCCATTTACATGCATCTGCTATCAACTACACAACAAGCAACGCAATCAAACAACAGCACACAACAAAATTACAGAAAATTGAAGATAACATTAGACAATGAAGCATGATGCCTCTACAGTGACGTTCAAGAAAAATATAATCTGATACAATATTAGACAAGAAAACACTCAGAAAGCGTATACCTTTGCCAACACTTCCCACCAGCCCAATCGAAAGAAAATTCCCCGGATCTGCCTCCAAATTTAAACATGTCTTCCTCACACCCTTCCACAAAATTTCGTTACAAACTTTTGGAGATACTGTGTCGATAGACATGAGCGATTATATAGAAGGAGGGACCTCATTGTGCACGTATCAACAGACACATTCCGATAGAGTTACAGAGTCCGCAGTAAGCTCGTGTACTGCGTGACCGACCAGTGTATTCCCGATGACTGAGCAAGTCATTTTTCAAGTCTAATTCACAGTTATTTGGCAAAACATGTGGCTCCCCGCGACTTCTTGCTTTTCCCAAAGAAATTAAGGAGAATGCAATGAGGCAGTTGATGGCGATCCCAAAAGGGGACTTTGCAGACTGTTTTGAACAGTGGAAGGGATGCTAGGATAAGTATGTGAGATCTCTAAGGGAGTACTTTGTAGGGGGCAAGAACGTAATTGCCATTATCATTGATAATTAATAGCTGGATACTTACCAGACATATGGACCTTTTTTGTGTGTGTATATATATATATATATATATATAACAACAGACAATACAGAGTTGATTTATTACTACTCTGACTAATTTCTTGTTTGAAGCTCTGATCTCAGTGTTTTGGGAAGGTAACTTTAACACTTTCACATCAACCTTTTGCTTCGTAAAGTAACCTGATGGCGGCAGATTATTCAAAGAGGAGTTAACACTCTGTGGTGTGCATAATCCAAGGTATAAAACAATTCATCTATCTTCAAGGGAACACCTAAACCTTAAGGAAGTTTTCCACATTCACCATCCTCAATTATCTAGTCTATTCAGGTACTTGTAAAATCTTAATTCTTTAAATCTACAATAGAGTTGAGTGAATAAAACTTCATTCTGAATTTAAAAATAAAAACAAATTGAAAAAAAAAAAATGCTATCCGAATGAGAAAAAAAGTAGGAAAAGAAATAGACCATGTCAAATGTAACAAGTAAACTGGAAAAAATTTAAGGTTTGGCAGAAGTCTACGAAGAAATGAAGATCTTGTAACCAAGTCAAAATAGATGCTCAGGTTTATCGACAAACTATCACAGGAACATTTCAAAGTTTATTTCTGGGCATAAAAAGCCAGGGCTGCTGTGTTCAGAAAGGGATGTGGGGAAATGTTTTAGCTTTGAGATGTGTATTCCGAGTTTTTCTTTTTAAATTGTTTGTTAAAAAAAAAAGTGAAGACTGCTCAAACTTTCCTTTAAAATAATAAAAAAAAAAATCACGGGAAAGTATGCGATTTTTTTTTTATTTGTATATTTTTTCCCAGAGAAAAGAAAAAAACCTGTAGTTAACAATTTATTGGTTTCAGAGATTGAAAAGAATAAACTGAAGTTATATTGTTCGGAAAAACTTGTCAGCAGATTTGATAGCTAGGATGAGGAGACAATTGAAATTGAGGAGGAGTTTTTAGTGTTGGGCTTTATTTGTATCTTTTTTTTTTTTTTTAACCAAGTTTGGGTTGACAAACAAAAGCGAGAAGAAGGTTTGAACATAATGAAGAAGCAGACAGTAAGTCTAGCTGAGTGTTAACTTGGAGAAGAAAAAAAAGCGGCTACCCGACAAACAGACCCACATGGAAATGCACTCTAGCTCTGAGTAAAAGAAAAGTTAAGGAAAGAAATGAGAGAGAAATCACTTTGACAAGCTATAATAGTGGAAAAAGTCAATTTTGTTTTTTGACACTCTCTGCTAACTTTTTTTTTTTTTTTCTAAGGAGAGAATCTGGTCCCCGTTTTTTTTTTTTCATTTTTTAATTCCAGGTTATCCACCCGAGAAATGTGCATGAAAATGCACTTGAAACATGAAAGGGATAGATGAAAAAAGGGAAAAAAAATAAACGGATATTTTCTTCTTTTAAATAAAAAGATTTCTATCTTCAGTTTCTAATAGAAGGCAGGGTCAACAAGGTGCTTTCAAAAATCTTCATTCTCTTCTTATATATATATATGTGTGTGTGTATGCAAACTTTTGTGAGGGGAGCAAAATGCTTGATTTGCCCAAAAGTTTTTCACTGATTTGCGCATTGGGGAGCATTTTTCCCCGGACCCCTAGATTATATATGCATGTATACTAATACTGAAAACTTCTGTGAGTGTGTTCATGTCACTAGCATGTTGGAACTACAAGGCCTATTGATGTAATATTTGGCATAAAGATTCATAAAGCATTCAGTTGTGATATATGCTACATAAAGTTGATCTCAGAGATCATTCAAGGTCACCAGAGATCATATATAGTTAATTGAAGCGATAGTGTGAGACGTCGGAGTTTGTTAAAAAGTATAAAAATGATTTTCACCTCACAAATGGTAGGTCAGTAAGGTCAAATTCAACCTCCAAGGTCACCAGAAGTAATTGGCATTAAAATCACTTTGTAGCCTTTTATCCGAACATCAAAATTACTATTTCCTACAAGGTACTCCGCACCCCCACAGGGGATTTGAAGATGGCAGATGAACCAGAGGCGGTTGTGCATTGCATCGCAAGGTTTCATGGGCCGACAAAATCCTGAGCACATCTACCACATGGTGTAGTTCAGGATTGTATGATTTGTTCGTTCCTGCTTGTTTCTCTGGTCCTTGGAAGCACATTTGGTGATTTCCCCAACAGTCGAATAAAAAAACCCTCAAAAACATAGTATGAATGGATGTGTTTCTCCAATTTGTGCTTTGTTTGTTCACAGATTATGAAAAAGCAATCATTTGAATGTGTGCCACAATTTGAGAGAATAATTTTGAAATGACCTAAATCTTCTTTCAGAATTTGTGACAAGAGGTAAGTCTATGATTCATGTTAGTTTTAGGCACACCTCAAATATGAATATTAATCAAAGCTATCCACAACAAACTGATTTAAACAATTTAGGTTATTCATGTGCTTTGTCATTTATATTTATCTATATACTATGCCCAGCCCTAACTGTTTATAGTTGAAACATGAAAATTTTGTACACACACACACCCTCGATGAGTAGGTTAAATTGTTCTCTCGTTTTTTCAAATCCCCACCTCCCTTGATAAGTATTCAGTGGGTGGTAAGGGATTCATTTTGCAATGTAAATATATCCTAAATTGATCCCTTAGGTTTAGTCCACCACTGATTAATTTATGTGGTATAAAGAAGCATATATGGATGGTGGTGAGTCATAATTTCCCTTGGAATACTAGTATGGATAATAGGGTATCAAGTATCAAACATATTTACACTGATTAGTACATGATCGTCCTTTTTTTTGTCTGAATTTCTGAGATTAGATGTTTTTACTATTATACATTGATTCTTTCAGATCAGTTGCCTGATCATTTTGACTGCCATACTCACCAGCCCTTGGTAGGTATTGTGAATTCAATCCCTTGGTCAAAAATATACACGGGCTCACTAGAGAGAGGGAGAAAGAGAGAGAGAGATCGGCATCATAAGGCAGTACTGGATGTTAGGATTTCAGAAATTCCTCAGGAAAGATATCCTACATAACAAGAATATGAATGAGACCAACATTCCCTTGTAAATCAAATGAGAAGTTTGATTGGATATTTCCTGGTCGGGTACTGAGCGCAATGGACACCTTAAGTAGTCTGGAGAGTACAGCAGTTGAAACGTGATGAGGATAACAAAAATGAGGAAGCAGAGGTCCAAAAGAATCAATGTATAATAGTAACAACACCTCTCCTCAGGAATTCAAGCAGGAAAACGACAGAAATAACACGATTGAAACATTGCAATAAAATTGAGAAAAACACCCTAAAAGAATCATTGTATTAAAACTGATCGTTCTTGTGTTGCCTTTACGGAGTTATTAACAGAAAGGATAGATATAGTCTGTCTCTACTCACAGTGATGGAGAGATAGTCATTGTTTTTGTGTCACTCGAACATCCTCCCCATAGACTGGTTTAGCAGGGAGGATATTAGAGTGATCCCCCTTCAGGGAGGAGAATGTTTAAGTGATCCCTCGAAACATTTGAGGCATCAGATTTCAACACAAAACCATTAATCATTCAGTGAATTCTGATGGAATGTATACGCAGACTATCAAGTCATATTGGAACAAGTGAAAGTCCAGAATTAAGGAGGTACGTGACTGTAAGTGCAACTTTTTAAAGTTTACAAGAATTCATGTGGTGTGACGGATCTGGAGAAAATGCATTTAAAAATTTATGTTTTTATATGAAAAAACAATATTAAATCACCGCAGCCCCACAAAAGATGTGCCTGTTCAACCAGCTACAGATTCTTTTCTCTTTGCTTGTGTGTGTGTCTGTGAATGTCTTTTGATTGTCCTGATCACATTTTGGGGGCTCCAGTTTGAATAATTGCAGTTTCAGTAATCCAAGGTATAAAATAAATCATCTATCTTCAAGGGAACACCTGAACCTTAAGGAAGTTTTCCACATTCACCATCCTCAATTATCTAGTCTATTCAGGTACTTGTAAAATCTTAATTCTTTAAATCTACAATAGAGTTGAGTGAAGGCATTATCTGGAAAAATTTTTTTTTTGGTTGTCTATGGTCATCTTTGACCAACCAACAATGCATAAAGATAAGACATTTTTTAAATTTTAGATAAAAGATCTTTTTTTGAGATAATCTCAGATAGAAAATCCTTTTTTTTTTACGGATAATTCTTTGGATAATCCTTTTGATAGACATGGGGATTATGCAAGGTATAGATATCCTCTTTAACTTTATCAATATAATGAAGCATTAAGAATTGATTTTGCTTTAATTTTGTCAGCAAAACAAACCAATTCCTGTCTTTCCTAGCATCCTTAACTTTCTGTAAATTACGACGGAGGAGGGAGAATATTCGACAAAACTTGGGAGGGGGTCCAAATGGTTTCTATCGTGGTGATATTGAAGTGATGTTAGTCTCCTGTCTTTGTCTATGCCTGGAAAGTTACTGAATACAACCGACAACTGAAGAAGCTCAGAGGATAAAACAGCCAGAAGTTGTACTAAATACAAAAAAAATTAAGAGACAGTTTAATGTTGCAAGAGTTTAGTTTTATAAATAAATTCTTGTACGTGTTGAGTTTTTTCTTTCACCATATACCTACAAGCAGTGTGCTATGGCTGAAGACCAGAAGTTCTCTGAATTGACTCTATCTACATCTTCTCTGGTTTGATCTTTCTTGAGCATTATACGACCAAGTACCTTTTGTGTATTTTGAGATAAAAGCCATCTGGAACTTACCAAGGAGAGGACAAAGTAACTGGGAAATACAATTTGCTAGAATAACACTGGAGGAATTCGATTAAAACCAACACAACCCTCCCCACAAAGAAGCAAAAGAGGCAGTCAGACAGTCGAACAGAGAGAGAGACATATGAAAGAGAGATTGTGATAAGCCTGAATGTTGTAATACAGATGGCAGACCCTCTTCCACACCTTTGCCAGAAAACAAGATGCTGGGTCTTTTGCAGAAGGTTTTAGATATAACAGATGCTACTGGGAATTTGTACTTAGTATGGTCCGGCTTTGGTTCTTTATTTGCGTCTTGGGCTATCAGAAACTCATTAGCTGCGGTTGTAGGGCCTGTGTGTCTTTGATTTGATGAGCACCCATCAAGCTTTCTATTTATATAGGCCACCACCCACAGCTCATCAAGCCGGTAGCATCATCATCATCATCATTGTCAACAGGGCTAAGATAACCAAATCAACGAAGCTATATAATCTTACCATCAAATTTCTCATGGCCAGGTGAGGTGCTTAAAAAAAATCCATCACAGAGGTTGAAAAAAAAAAAAGGAAAAAATTCAAGAAGATACAAAACAAAGAATACAAAAAATATCTACTAATGTACAGGTTAAAAACAAACCAAAAAAAGGTATAAAAAAGTAGATTTAGGCCTAAAGCCTCAGGAAAGACAAAAAAAATGAATTGAAATAATCATTTCGATAAAGAACAATGACAAGAGATAACACAAAAACTTACGACAAAAGAGTCTAAGATAATTGAAAAAATGTGACAAACATCTCTAGTTGAAAACTTTTCTTAATATTTCATATAAAGTAAAAATTAAGAAAAAACAATTAGAATGCAGAGATCGAATTTTGACAGTCTGCTTATGTTCTCATAGGGCTAATGCTCTTGGGATAATCATGAATCTACTTCTCCCTGTGCTCTGTTCCATTGCCAGATATCTTGACAAAAACTCTCACATCGCTGGCACCTCATGATGGTTGATGGAGGAGAAAGTGGGAGAGTAAGCCCTTGGGAAAACCACTCTTCCATAACTACTGCTCAGGTAGTGCAAGCGTCCCCTCTTATGAAATGGGTATTGGGGTCCAAGAAATCCAACTGTCTTATAACCAGGCCACAATAACAGTGTGTTTGGTGGGGGCATAAGCAATAATCAAAGACGTCTGATAGGTGAAAGACAGTTAACATTGTCTACCAAACCAAATAAACAAAAGTATTCATTTTTAAAAAATTAAATGATACGACCAAAATAAACCAATATACTACAAAATATACAAAATTTCAGTGGCTAAAAACATTTGCACCAATGGCATTGCTGAGACACTATTTTGCAATGTTTACACAAGGCAATATTTCAACATACATTTCAAATGACTTGATACCTTGTGGAAAAACTAAAATACATAACTGAATAAAATTACCTATCAACGAGCATGCTGATCTTAATCCCCAAAATATCTTTATGGAATGTCATAATCTTGAACTCAAATGCTGAAATCTTGAAAGATCTAAATTCGCCAGCTCGATTATATTGCATATACAACCAAGAACTGAGTTAAATTTGATAGACCTTTTCGTATCCAGTTCTTGATTATTGAATTTATTTTAATGAAATAATCCAGCTTATTTAATTTCAGAACATCTCAATCAGGTATACCCCAAAATTTTCACAGGGATATCGACACCGGAGAGAAGAAAAGCCGTAAACTAAAAAAGACAATTTTACCGTCAAAATCTTTGTGTCATTAGCAAGAAGAAAGACTGGAGAAAAATTTCATAGAAACTTTTTGCTGGTAAACTTTAAAGAACTGGATATTTCCCATAAAATTGACTTCGTGACAAGTTTTGTATCTGTTATGCTATAATCCTGCAATTAAAACCAGTGGCGTAGCAAGAGTTTTCAGCACCCAGGGACAGACACAGCAACCAGGGGCAGCTGTGCTGTATCCTTGAGGGAGGAGGCATAATCATTAATTAAAAAGTATCATAGGCCAGAGAGTAAATTTTGCACCCCGTTGCATATGGGCTTTTCAAAAATATTTAATTATTACATTAGATTTTTAAAAAGATCTTGACAACATCCGTGGCTGTATGTACTGCACACACAGTTACAAACACATTCGTTTTTATAAAAAGCAAGCAATGAACATCTTTCTCGGGGGGGGGGGGGGGTTAGCCAGAGACAATGTGTTAGTAAACAACCAGTCTATTCCTGGTCAGGCCTGAGTAGAAGTGGAGGTATAAGACATTCAGTAAGTAAAAACCAGTTGAGACCATGGGTTGCGGTGATTATTGGTGTGAGCAGGATTTGAAGGAAAAAAAAACAAACAAAAAACCTACAATGATAAAAGAAAGAGCCAAAAAATATCCATACTAAAAAAAAAAGGCCGCTTACACCCATAAACAACCCACACTCCACCCCACCCAAACCCTAACTCAAGCCCCCTCCACCTACGTCCAAACTTCTCCCTACCTAACCAAAGCAGCTACTCAGATTAGATCATTAACCATCCTCCTCCTCCTCCATCTCCTAGATGGGGGCGAAGTGGGGGGGAGGAAGTGACTTCCACCAGAGATTAGATTCATTGTGACATCACACACATGGCATTCTGACTAGTCCACGTGTAGTACCTATGTGTTTCAGGAGGAAGCGCTGTCGGGGTAGAGAAGGGTGTATGCCGACGGGATGGGACTATCTTCCTCTTCGTGCCTCTTTCTTCCTCTTCTTCTTCTCCTTCCATCATATCCCTTACCTTGGTACACCCGACCACCACCCCTTCATTGTTATCTCTTGTTGCGCAGTCAAGGAAGTACTTGTCATCTTCGGTTCTCGCACGTGCAAATCCATGCTTCTCAAGATGACAGTTTACTGGGAAATGTAGAGCCTGCTTCCTGTAGCCTCGCGAAGCCTTTTGCCCAAGCCCGACACCCAACCTAGAATTCTGATGCCTTTACCCTTCCAATACCCGCACCCCAATCCAATGGGCCTAACTTTCTTTGTCTACCAAAATGAAATTTAAAAAAAAAAAAAAAAAGAGAAGGATTTTCATCTTCCTGATGTTACTTCACATAAGAAGAAGGTGAAAGACAAAAATAAAAGGAAAGAAAATGTGCTCAGAATCAGAAAGAGAAGAAGAAAAATAGGGAAGGAAGTTTGAAGAAAAGAATAATGTGAAGGAAAACGTAGGCAGATTAAGGGGAAAAAGGAAGGAAAAAGCATTTATGCAGGGAAAAGTGATAGAGAAAAAGCTTAGTCATTTGGTAGAAACTATCACGTGACCCACGTGCATTGGAAGTGTGTTGTGTTGGGGGTGATCGATTAAGAAATTGGAAAAAAAAAGGGTTGATCAATAAATTATTTATTTCTCTTGACTGCTGTTGGGTAGATATTACCAAGAAATAGTCTAAATCTAAATCTAAAAAACAAAAAACAGGAGTAAACACAGCCAGGCACAATTCTAAGGGACCAATTTTGCCTCCAATTAAAAATCCTGTTGGAGATGCATTTAAAGAAAGAAATGTTTTTCTAGACATAATACCAAGTAACTATTCAAATTAGCAGCCTTCTAGCTCCGTTGGCGCAAACTGTACGCGTCATACATATATACATAAATAGCCGGGAAGGGAGCTGCAAACTGAAGAAACCTTCGTTGACAATTTAGTTTGACGGTTACTAATTAAGATTGAGAATCTAAACAGGAAGAAGAAAAAAAAAAACTTTGAAGAGGAAGAATGAAAGGAAGGAAACTGAAGAGAAAGAAAAAGAAGAATGAAAGAGAAGGAAAAAGAAGAAAAGGAGAACACTGAGGAGGAGGAGGAAGAAGAAAAGGAGAACACTGAAGAGAAAGAAGAAAATGAGAACACTAAAGAGGAGGAGGAGGAAGAAAAAGAAAATGAGAACACTAAAGAGGAGGAGGAGGAAGAAAAAGAAAATGAGAACACTAAAGAGGAGGAAGAAAAAGAAAAAGAAAATGAGAACACTAAAGAGGAGGAGAAAGAAAAAGAAAATGAGAACACTGGGGAGGAAGAAAATGAAAAGGTGGACACTGGGGAGGAAGAAAAAGAAAACTGGAGAGGACGAAGAAGAAATGAAGAACACTGAAGATGAAGAAGAAGAGAAGGAGAACACTGAGGAAGAAGAAGAGGAAAAAACTGAAGAGGAAAAAGGAGAAAAAGAGGAAAAATGATGACAGAGAAAAAAAAGAGAAAATCTGATGAGAAAATTGTGAAGATGAATAAAAAATAAAAAAAGAATTATGCATGAAAATAATGAAATTTAAAGAGAAGAGAAGAGAAAAACTTTGTAAACATTGAAAAGGAAAAGGGAATTTGAAGGAGAAAAAGAATGATTTCTAGCACGAAGAAAAATGGTGGAATAAAAATAGTGAAAAAAACACCAACAAATCTGAAACTACAGCACATCTTGCCCTCCCCTAGAAACTCCTGTCGCTATTCTACCATCTGTTTTGTGGAATCTGTTGTTTGTACTGTAGGCGCTTCAAGTAAATGGTTACCGCCCTTGCCCCTTCACCTTCGGCTGCCCAACCCCACCCATCAACCTCTCCCACTGACAAATTTGCCCCTCCCTCTATCCCGACCACACCCACGACCCGATCCCAGATCGCTTGTCTTGGTGACCTTTTCTTAGTATCACAGGAGAATTATGCCATAGTGTACACCTGGACTTCCTTTGGCTCTGTTGTATTAAAACCAGTTGATTAGATGGAAGAGAAAGTATATATATATATATATGTTACATAATCATATCTTCTGGTGGTGTCCATTTCTATGCATCCTTTTCTTGCAATTGCGATCATAAAATAAACAGGTCTGGTTAGACACTCAATAGAGACCATCAGTGAACCAACATCTTTAGGTAGCATGCAGTGTTGTGGGTGATCAGCTAAAAAATTGGAAAAAGGTTGATTAATGATTTAGTTACTTTTAACGCCTTTTCTTTGGCAATGATCACCAAAGAAAGTCAGAATTTTCAAATTTGCACTAATTTAGCATTAATTTATATTGCAAATTGAACCCCCCCTTCCCCACTAAAAAAGAAACTATTTTTGGGTGGATTTTGGAAAAAAACAAAACCCTTTTCTTCTAGACATAATAGGGTGTAAATATTTTAATTTTCAGTACTCTAGCTCCATTGGTGCATACACGCGTACATTTTTATAAAAAAGCATGCAATGAACATTTTCCTTGGGAAGTAGCCAAAGATAACGTGTTAGTAAACAACTGGTCTATTTCTGATCTGGCCGTGTGTGATACATAGCCAAACCAGCTTGAAAACTGAAGAAAGTTTCGGTTGACATTTTTTAGTACATGAGGGTTTACAAGTCATGGGTCATGAGATGAGATTGTTGCTTCTATTGCCAGCAGATTTTGCGTTATTCAAAACCGACTCACCAGCTGCAACAAATCCTGTACTTGTAAAATCTTCAATAGAATCAGACAGAATAACTTCCAAGGCTTTTCTTATTAAGGCTTCCAATAAGATGAGACCAAGAGTGATTCAATTGGCTTTGTTGTGCAACAATTAGGAGCAACACCTTTTATAGTTTCAATATGGATCGCTTGTATTGAGTACTTACTTGAATAGACTGGCACAAGGCCACAAGGGTGAGGTATCTGGTAAGGATTGAAGCCAAAAATGATCAGTGAGACCAGCTCGTGACACTTACTCATTGGCAATATTACATCTAATTTTAAGTAGTCAGTGAGCGCAATTAAAGTTCTGGGATTTGGTTTGTTATATTGGTGACTGGACAAATAAACTGGAGAAATAGCTTTGGAATAGATGGACAACAGTGAAACTACAAGGCTTGGTTCCAAACCCAAGTGTCTTAAGAAATAAGATATTTTACCAATTTAAAGAAAAAACCTGGAAAAAATGTATGCTGCAGAGTATTGAACTGGATAACATTGAGGTTTTGAGTTTCTCGAAAAAAATGAATTGATCCTTCATGACAATTTATCAATCATTCTTTCCCTTGCTAGAAGAAAGAATCCTTGTGAAAAATACTTATACATTATCCCCAGAGGAAGTTTGGGGGTGTAGACCACACAAGGTGACATTATCTGAAGGAGAGACGCCAAAATTACTGTATGTAAAATTTTTGCAATGTTTCAACAGCGTGCAATGTTTTTATCAAATGTCAAGATGTTTTAGCAACAATATTGTGGTAATTAGTGTTTGTGAACCTATATCAACTTTTCTAAGTATGCAATAATAATCAAGGAAGAGAATCAAAAAGGCTTCCATCCAGTTACTGATACTGTTGTAATTCAATACAGGAAGATTTTACAAAACATTTTAGTTGTTTGCATTTATATAATCAAAGAAATATTTCCTTTAAGCAATTTAAAACTATATTTATCACATGTTATTGAATCACCATTGCCCCACAAATATCCTGCCCAACCAACCAACCAACCAGCCAACTAAGTGGGCTGCAGATTCTTATCTCTTTGCTCGTGTGTGCGTATGTGCACGCGTGTGTCTTCTGGTACTCCTGGTCACATTTTTGGAGCTACAACATTGAAAATTTGCATCAGTACACCACTAGGCACCTACAAAAGTAGATATATGCTTTTTTTCTTAAAAGATTGCTTTTTTTTGTCCCTATGGTTATTTTGGACAAACCAACAATGTACTGTCTTTTTTTCAAGATAATTCTAGATAAGAGATCTATTTTATTTCAGATAATTTTAGATAAGAGATCTATTTTATTTCAGATGATTTTAGATAAAAGATCTCCTACATTCCAGATAATTTTTTGGTACACGTGCAAAATAAGGATATTCCTTGATAAAATTCGTAACTTTCTTGTATAACAATTTAATGTTAAAAATCAGTTGAAATGAACATTATTTTGAAACAGTTCTTAAACATTTTTAGTTTGAGTTCTATTGTTTTCTTATGGAATTCTTACTTTAAACACACAAAACTATACAAATGTAAAAACATTTAGGCTGTACACAATATTATGATTAAAAAATGTACTTTCAATTTTACTAGTTGTTTGAGTCTCTGTGGCTTCAGATCTTTCTTTCTTTGCTTGTCTGTGTGTGTCTCTGGGTGTTCCTGGTCACATCTACTGGGTAACAACCTTGAAAAGCCTAAGTTCACTACTTGGCACAATCTGAAAACAATTTTTTTTTCTTCCCAAAAATGTGCTTTTTTTGATCTCTATGGACATAAATGCCTAAATCTTGCACTGGTATTTTTTTAAAGAAAATTTTAAGTGAGATATGTATTAATTATAGATAATCTTTTAGATAATTAGTTCAGGTACAAATACAGGCCATGGTGATTCATTTATGCAAGATACAGATATTGCCATTAAATTCATTCATTTACCGGAATTATGACTTACAAGTAACATTAATAAAAAAAAACATTACTAAAGATTCTGTATGATATAGTACAGGTGAAGGTTCTGTGGCCTGACATCATGAGTTACCACACTGGGTGACATCAATTACCGATTTAATTCTTTCTTTACAGGTGTGAGGTTTAGGCATTTCCTGATGTCTGGAATTATCACTGATGTGCTTCCAGTCAATTTTCAAAGAGGATGTTCTTTCTAGCTTTTAGCCAGACTAAACTACCAAGAACAAATATCTACCTAAGCTATTCAATCAAATAGTTGTCTAATTCTCACGTTATTTCTGTCAAGAGGTGGCTACATTTTTAATGAAACAGACAAGACTGACGATGTCATTATTTTTGAGAAAACATCCCAAAGATAGTATGAAAACATCCAAGATTACTACAAAGAAAAAAAAAAAAAAGACGTAAAATGACAGTCAGAGAGAAACAAAGAAAAAACGGTCTTGATAGAGTGCCAGTTGGCAAATTCCTTGTTTTGGCATATTCTGCTGGGGATAATTGAGATTAAAAGACAATCAGATTGGCGTTGATCCTTTTAGAGAAGTTTTGGTCCCATGGAATGCTGGGAAGGTAAAGAAAGCCAATTGTGGAAAGGTGGGTGAGCTGGGTAAACCATTAATTACAAAGAAAGCCATTGATTGGACACAATCTTCGAGAGAGTAGAATAATATCAATTTCACAAAAATCCGAAAGAGGGAATTTTTGATTAATGAGGATCTTGTTTGTCTTCTGGCAATGATAGTCTTCGGAAATTTCTTTATTTGGTGGGCGTAAAGTGGCAGGGGGATTTTTTTTATTTATTCATTTCTTTTTGTTTTTTAGCATTCCAATAATAAACAAATCTCTCTGTAGACAATGATAATGAATTTCTTTGTGGCAGTGATAGTTTGGTGCCTTTCTCCCAAGAAATAAACTACTTGTTTTTAGAAAATAATGAAGTAGTTAACATTTCTGCAACCGATCAAAAGTAAATATTATATCCGTACCATCACCCTAGCCTGCAGGTTAACCATCAGTTTACCAATGAACATCCCCCCCCAAAATAGACCTTTTATTTAAAATTCTCTAAAAAGAAATAACATTACAAGATTTGAGCATTGTTGGTCCAAAATTACCACAGAGACCCAAAAATGGACTTTTCTGAAAAAAAACCCCAAACATTTTCAGATAGTGCCTTGTGGTGTGCTCATGAATATTTTAAGGTTGTAGCCCCCAAAATGGAACCAGGACTGAGCAGACACACAGACAGACACACACAGAGCAAAGAGAGAAGAATCTGTAGCCAACTAATCTGGTTGGACTGGCAGGTCTTTTCTGGGGCTATGGTGATTCTTTTATAAGTCAAAATTCTGTAAAAAAATAATTTCAAGTTTTATATTTCTCGCAAGTACTATTTTGATATTTGTAAAGAATTTCAACTTAATCCAAAACATGTCTTATAATGAAACCGAGCCTACAAGTTCTAAGATGTTCTTTCAAACTTAAATGAGACATTTTGCCATTTTTCTCCTAAGAGCTTATGGCCGAGAAAACTCATAAACGTGTTACCACTATGAAAAGTGCTAGACAATCTGCAATCCAAATGGATAAAACATTTGTCTATTTATTGTGAAACTGTTAATTAACACCTGCACCAATTAATTAGAACACAATACAAGAGTGGGACACCCTATTGCCAAGTTGTGAAATTCCCGTAGAAAAAAAATCATATAATTAAAAAGGCGATGGTAAGAATATAAATTGAAGAATGATCCTTTTTGCAAAGCTGTCAAATTCTGCGGAAACGTAAAAGCCACAAGAGACAAAGGATCATTAATAAATCCAGTGTGTTGAATAAGCACAGATTTTGTTTCCCAATCAGGGGAGTACCTGATGATTTTCATTGGGTGTTACAGGCCCCTAATTTACTGACAATGTGAACATGTCCAAAATT
This sequence comes from Thysanoteuthis rhombus, assembly GCA_963457665.1. Lineage (NCBI taxonomy): Eukaryota > Metazoa > Mollusca > Cephalopoda > Oegopsida > Thysanoteuthidae > Thysanoteuthis > Thysanoteuthis major. Next base: position 30,521,581 of record OY735228.1, on the reverse strand, counting down.
ATCGGGGTGGGTGGGAGCAGTACACCCTCTCCCATTTGGTGTGCCTCTGTTCCTGAAAATTATTTATCTGTTTATTTAAAAGACCAGTTGATTCTATTTTGGTAATATGAAGAAGATCAAACAAGGAAAAACTGCTTTGGATTTTGTTTGATAATTTGTATCGCATGACGACAAAATCTGGGGCCTACTTCAAGACCACTACTAAAGTCAGGCTGAGAATTATGAATTGACGATGAACTGGTCAAAAGAAAAGCTCTGATTTTGCATCTAAAAGACAACTAAATTGAAATATCAAAAACTGTCAATATAGGTTATTTCAGTTTTTAAGAAGGTCTGGTTGGATGGCTGGCTATGCATGTATGTAAGGTGCATGTAGCAACAGGTTTGAAAATTTAAGCATTTGCTCTTAATTATATCTGGAAAAAAATTTTTCCTTTTTTGTTGAAAATTTCTTTCCCTAAATTGGTATTTAGTGGGGGTCCAGTTTACAATGTGAGCTCATGCAAAATTGATCACTCAGTTTGTGCCACCTTGTTTATTTGAAAATTCAGACTCTTTCAGTTATCACCATCTCAACAAAAGGCAAAGAGAGAATTAACTTATTCACTGTTTATTCTTTATTCCAATTTCTTAATTCATCACCCACCAACAAAGTATGCAGCCAAAAAACATTGGACATATGATGGTTTCTAATGAGAGACTGATCAGACCTGTCAGTTTTAAAGATTTTTTCTGTTAGAGACATTTCCTAATTAATAGCTTCTTAACTTGTAGAAGAACCGGATATTTACAAAACTTTGGTTAGAACAGCACAATGCCATACAAGAGTAGGAATATCAAAAGTTGTAATGTTATCATTTGGATTAGTTTAGGGAAGAACCATTACCAAAAACTCAACAAGGAAATCTCAGATTTCAAAGCAGTGCTGTAATACTTTACCACTTTACAGTTAGTTTTCTAAATGGTAGATTTATCACTGTGTTGAAGCACTGAGCTGATGACTTGAAAATTAGAAGTTGTTCTTTTTATATGAAGTTGCTATAAGGCTCCTTTATCAAAAGTTTTTTTTTCAAGTGAAATTAGAAAGAATATAACAGTAATCTATTTTTTCAGAACAATAATTCAGTATTTGGAATAATGTGATGTAAATCACAAGTACGATAATGTGATCAAAATCAAAAAGACACTCTAATATCTTGCATTATCAAACTAAAAAGTACAAAAAGATAGTACAACTCTTTATTTTTCAGGGAATGTTATCAGTTTTTTTTCATTTTATAACTCACTGTACACTGTAGTAAGTCTAGACTTCCCTGAAGAGCCACAAAAGTGAAAATTACCAAGGACAAATCTGAGAAGAGATTTCAGGGATGGTTCTCATTCTGGTTAACTGTTCCTTGAAAGTGATTACAAAACAATGTTTAAAGTTAATCTGTCAAAACAAAACTAATCAGTTAAGGCTAATGATGGTTCAAGCTGATATTTTTGAAGAATAATAACCTTGTTTAACTTTAGTAGTCTTTCATATACCCGAAGTAATGAATGAGAAAAAAGAATTCTTTTCTTCCCTTGGTAAAGTCAAGATGAGAGACTCAAATTTAGAATGTGGCCTCCATGCTCAAAAAATTCAACAAAGAAGGAACTACATTTATTTACACCCACAACTTAGTTGCTGTTACATCACAGAATGTCAAGTGTTTTATCCTGCTACCATAAGCACTGCAAAAAAAAAGTCCTTTTTCTCAAATTTGGCAAAAAAACATTTTCTTTCTTCTGAAGATAATCAAGGCTCACTCATCAATCCACCCACCTCTCCAACAAAAAAAAACCCAAAACAAAAAATAGTCGGTCACTTCTATGCTGAAATCAAGAGTTGGTCAGAATTACCTACAAGTATTTAAATGTTTACCTGGCCTTGCGTGACCTGTTTTGACAAAAATGGTCTTTGATGTTTTTTTTTTCTTCTCAAACCTCAAAAATGGTTTCCTCTATGACTGCGCCATTTCTTGACTGAACAGGATTATGATTTCCTTGATGTCAGTGTTGTGCAGTCCATGTTGTCTGAATTCTGAGATTATTCCATTTGTTTGAATTGGGTTTCTCTGACCTTTGGCCACTTCTCTCGACCGTTTTTTTTTTATATGTGTTTTTTTTAGCGGCGAATAGTTTTATTCATTTTTTTTTGTTTTTTTTATTCGTTTGTGCTTGTCCACTGCCTACCCTTTACTCATTTCCCATAGAAAACACCCCGTGAGAAGCACCATATCAAATCTCTCTCTCTCCCTCTTTTTCAGCCTCTCCCAGGTGTCAGGCTGGGCAGGAGAGTTCTATGCAGACCACAAAACATGGAAGCCGATATTTTTTTTCATTTTTTTTTTTCTTTATCCCTCTTATTTTTTTTCTTTGATGAAGAGTTAGGAAATTAGCCCTTTTTACAGTCTACTGTGGTTTCGTACACAACAGGATACAACCACTTTGGAAAAAAAACAAAAAAACATTGGAGATGAAAAAAACACGCAAGGCAAAAAAGAAGAAAATAAAGATTAAAAAAAAGGAATGAAAAGGAAGGAGAAAAAAAATGCACCGAATTGTTTTTTTTTTTTTTTTTTGCAATTCCTATTTATCTTGGACTTTTGCACGTTATAACTTGACAGATTCTTTTGAAGTTATGGTGGGAAGGTTTGTGCATGCACGTGCATTTCTGTATGTATGTGTGTGTGTGTGTGTGTGTGTGTGTGTGATGTGTGTGGAAGGGTGTTATTGTTTTCATCATTAACAATGCCTTCAGTGTATATTTCTATCTGATCATGAGAAAGGAAGAGCAGTAGAGATTTGAAAAAACAAAAGCCAAAAAATATCTCAAGATAAAATGTCAAGTGTTTCAGTTCCTTTCAATTTCTCATCTTTTTTGAGAGAGAGAGAGAGAGAGAGAGAGAGAGAGAGAGAGAGAGAGAGAGAGAGAGGCGGAGAGTACACAAGGGTGGGGTCTTATGAGTTACGTTTTATTTTCCCAACAACCTGACTTCCCCCCCAAAAAAGAAAAAAAAGCAAAGGATAAGGTTTGGCTTTGAACTCTTTGAAACATATTTTATTTATTATTAAACAATTTATTAACTTCATTAACAAAGCTCTTCTAAAATCCTGACACATTGTATTTTAAAGATGTTCGGAGGATGATGCTAATAGACATTGAATCGTTAATGAAATCAACCATACCTGTTTGTTAATCAAATGCTGAATTCCTAAAAGCATCCTTCTCACAGTCAGCTGTACCTTTCATGTACTATGTTTGAATCATGAAAATAAAATTAATTTTGGCTCAAAGAATCCTGATAATCAAAGCACCTTTTAGAAATTCATTTCAGATTAATATACAGGCTGGGCAAAAATTAACTCCTCATTTAAAATTATATGCAACTTTATATACATGAAACAGTTACACGTGTAATTTTCTTTATAATGATCCTAACCTAAGCTTAACAAAAACTGCTGCTGATATCAGACGTCTGCTCAATTCTCTCCCTTTAATGAGAAGATATGCACCATAACACTTGAGAGGAATTGGTTAACAATGCCAGTGCCATCATTGAAATTGTATCATCCAAAATAAAGCTAGTTTGACAACAATCAACCTATAAATCATGGAGTTATTATCAATTTCCAACAGGGAGTTCATTTTCACCCGCTCAGAAGTCTAACTACATTTATGTTGGCTTTCTAAAAAAAGAGCATTAATATCATTTTAAGAAATAAAACCATACTCACGAGATGACGATCACTAACCTAGAATGATACCTCCTTATTTCTTAATCAAATAGTAATTTCCCACAAGTACTGTTACAGCTGTATACAATGATATTAACTCAAGATCAAGTACACATCCTTGTTAATCAAATATTGATTACGTAGGAACAGGTTTTTAAGTTACCTCCTTCCTTTGTAGACTCCCTACAAAATGAATTAACCGAGCAGTAGAAAACGCATATGGTTTATTCATGAATGTTCTTGATTCAATCTTTAAAATATCTAACTGTAGAATATTTATAAATTATTATGATTGGACCCTGTCAAGGTTCACAAAAAGGATTAAGTTCTTTTTGCTGCTACTACCTTTGCAAGTAGTTATAGGAGAGTGATTTTCCCAAATACTCCCCTTTTGACTCTTCCCTGTATCAACTATCATGGCATGCCAGTAATAATACCAATTTATAATCTTATTGGGAGGTATGTATAATAATTTTATCAAGATTGTTAATCTCTCAACAGCATTCAGTATCACACTGACAAACACCTGTCTTCCCCTTTTAATCCTCGGGGTTTATACAGATCTGATATGGCGCTCTTCATCAAGGAGGATAATTCTGTGTGTTAACACTATCTACCTTGGAAATTCAAGGACATTACCTCAAAATAGTTAACAAGAAAACTGATGATGAGACAGATCAAAGAGAGAGGTTGATAAATGCTTTTCATCAAGTGAATATGAAGAGATTCAACCACAATTTGGACTTGTTTGCTGACACCTTTTTTTTTGTTGATAATAACCATTATGCTATCCAATACTTCCTACAAATCATGTCAATACATTCCTACTCAACGTCTCTTTCAGAAAATATTTGATTCAAATATTTCATATCATAACTTACAGAAAAGAAAACTGAATTCTGATATTTTACAGCAAAAACAATTCCTTGAAACATCAAGAAGAACTTTATCATTTTCCTCATGTTGCACATCGTCAAAAAATGAATACAATCATTGTATTGTTTTTATTCTTCAGTTATCTCCCTTGTCTTTTTTTGTTTTCTTATCACAGCATTCAACTGTTGTACACCCAAGCCTTCTTTGAGTGGCTGTTTTTTTAAAAAAATTTTCAGAGTTGAACACAGCATATAACTATCAAACTCATACTGATAAAAAATAGAGGTTGTAATAATGAAATAGCAACAGAAAGCAAATTCAAACAATTTATCACTTTGCTAATTTAATCTTTATTGTAAAGGATGTACGAGAATTACCTTCCTATTAGAATTGAATGGCCTTAACAAAGCCCCAGCCTTATACCCTATGACTTCTTCCTGTGGGGTGGATGGAGGTAGAGGTGTACTGCACCAAACCACAAACACTGGATCAACTAGAGAAGTGCATTCAACATGTCATGACCAACATACTGCTGGACTTCCTGCAAAGATCTATAAGGCCATATCAAAATGTTTACAGAAATTGGTGCTTACATTGAATTTCAACACAGCAGGCAAATTCTACCATTGTATGGTCCAAAGTAAAACTAGTTTGAGTACAATCGACTGATAGATAATAAAGTTATTACGAATTTCCAATAGGTAATCTCTTTTCACTCACTCTATATAATACATATCAGCTCCGTAGCTTACCAAAATAGCTTGAATGCTTTCAACAAAACATGGAAATAACTGCATGTAGTTCAGATAATTTTTTTTTAAAGACACTGTTTCTTATCTGCAATCTAAGTGTCTTTGTATCAGGTCCTGTCTCTACCCAGAGTATTTCTCCATTTTCCTTGGCTCTAATGTTGGGTACTTTTATCTCTGGAGGGAAATTGTTTTAGAGGTTTCTTAGTACATTCCCATCATACTAATCATCCTGAGAATTTGAGCTGACCCTTTGATGGATGGGTTTCCCCTGTCTCATTGAAAAAAAATATTCTGAATCGCTTAGTTTCAGGTTTTTGCACTCCAGCATTCTCTGCTACCCCTTCTAAGATTGTTCATATCTTTCTGTGAGTTTTCTTTTCAATTCCAGATTCTAAAATTAGAAATTTATACAAAGGGAGGAATACCAACACTAAATGAAGATGATATATATATATATATATATATATATATATATATATATATATATAATAAGATTTACAAAGATATACACCAGGTGAAGGTCAACATTTTGTGCTTAACGCACTCTTCAGCAACTGGCAACGTATTTTGTTCTTGTAATTATGAAATCAAAAAGCCTATTTTCATATTTTTGTATAAACCAATCAGATTTAATTGTTTTTGAAAACTAGCAATTCTATTCATTATTGCTATGCCTGGGGATGATCCTCCAGGATTATCTCCCTTTTCTTGAAAATATGAAAAGTGAAATCTTTCTACCCAGTGGAAAAAAAATACATATCTCCCAATAATGTTATTGATAGGGATCCAAATAAACTGAATCATTCACCTGAAGAAGCCCCAAAAGGCAGCAGCATAAATATGTTTGTGCAACAAATGCATCATTTCATCATATTTGAAGCTCTACTCTAACTCAATGTGTGAAATGAACTCATCACACATTTAATATTGAATTATTGATTTGTACTCTGGTATTTACATTATATATATATATATATATATATATATATATATACTAACATAAAACCTGTGAAAAATAGTAAGTTCTGTTATCAAATATTAATTAACAAATATCATATAATAGTAATCCATTAGTAAGCTCTCAATCCATCCCTAATTTGTTGCTCCAAGTCGACATGATTTATGATTTTCGGTGACATGAAATGAAAGATCACCTTTCTGTCTAGATTTCTAACTGAATTAAGTGATAACATAAATAGTTTTGCTTTACAGCAAAATAATCTCTCTACCTCTCCGCTTCCCACTTTTTACATTGGGTTAGTTGGGGATTGCCCAGCTCCTATTTGGAGATTTCTTGCTTTTTTATACTGTGGGTAGGGGGTTGCCATTAAATTGCAAACCTCTCTCTCTCTCTCTATATATATATATATTCATATATGTATGTATATATTGGAGTGAAAATACAATTCAGAAGATCATGTTGTGTTCAAATTTTAAGCTTTATTTTGACGTTTTGCCAGGTTTGTTATTGGTTCGCAAACTGAAATACCGAAGTGGGGAGACAAATAATGCTGATTTGAGCGGCCACTGCTAGGGGTTAGGCTTATGATTAGTTTTAAGACTGTTCAATAAATCTTTTTTATTAGTTCCTAGAGTATGTTCTTCTAAATATATGATGATAAAAAAAATGTTTAATTGTTTTTTCTATTGGTATTTGCAACACAAAACCTAAAACTGACCCTAAAACTAGGTTATATTCTCCATAATTAAATTTGATAAAATACAGTTTTAAATGGTCAAGTTTTCTGCTTTCATTTACTCTTTAATACATGAGTAGAAGCAGCTGCCCAAATCAGCATTATTTCTTACCTCCCTTTGATATTTTGGTTTGCAAACCAGTAACAAACCTTGGCAAAAATTGCTTCCATTATAATTTTACAGTGGCTTGTTGCCAGGGCCTCTGAGAGGAATTTCAAACAGCAGTACAAAACAGTTTCAGCCCCTCCCCCATCAAGATGCACATACTGCACAAACTCCCTCGTCATTTAGCCATACCGATTTTATCTGCTATAACCTTTTTAGCATGCCACACCATACCATATTCACTTGCTGGTAAACAATAGACAACCCATTTTATTTATGGACTTATCGTATTGACTTGAAAGTTCAACTTTTGTGCCCCCTTTGACTCTTTCTTAGGCCCCTCCCGCTTTGGCCTGGTGCAGTGCACTGACAGCACCCCCATCTCAGTGGCCCTGCTTATTGCTGAGGTTTCACTGTCCTCTTTACACTTATAAATCAATTATATATTCGATAGAGGCACTGGCTGGCACTCTAGCTGGTATAACAACGAAACAAAATGCCGAGACTATCAGTATGTAAATCAGAAACAAGGGGAGGGAGGTTAATCTTTTCTTTTTTTTTTTTTAAACTTACGATAAAGCGAGAAAAAAAAAACCAAAACACAAAAACAGGAATAAATGTATTACCATAAAGCAGCTAAGAGTTGAAAAAAAAAGAAGGAAAAAAAAAAAATGGCACAAAAAATCTAGCATAAAAATCCCATATTTTCCAGATCCTCTATCACAAATAGCATCAGAGTCGGTGATTGGGAGAGAAACAGAGGAAAACTGAAAGAGAGGGGATCATCTGATTATTTTTCAGAGAGACTTACTAATCTTCGTGTCCACACCAAGCCGTGATTCTAGGATCAGAAGGCTCGCTAGCTTATTTCTTTATAGTTTTTTAAAATTCTATTGTTGCTTGACAATAAATACCTACTTATCTCTTAAACAAAGATGAGACAACTGATCATCTAATCTTTATTCAAAATTATTTACGCATCATAAGAATGCGCAGAGATCTAATTAACAAGTGGCAAAAAACAAATCTGTCCATAGAGAAAAAAAAAGAATGCAAAACCTGAAAAAGTAATTAAAAAAATAAACCAAATACGAACAGCAAATTTAATTCCAGGTCGATATTGATACAAAGCAGTCATAGGGTACTAGAAAATAAAGCTTCAGTTTTCATGAAATAATATCAAACAATATCCGTACCTTGCATAAATGAATCACCATAGCCAGCACATGTATAAGAGCTAATTATCTAAAAGATGCCTGCACAAGATTTGGGTATTGTTGGTCCAAAATGACCGTAGTGACCACAAAAAGCACTTTTTCAAAAAAAAAAAAGAAGAAAAGAAAAATGGTGCTTAATGGTGTTGTCATCCAATCTTCAAGCTTGTAGCATCAAAAACCTTATAATGAATGCCTGGGGACACATACACATAAGGAGAGAGAGAGAAGAATCTGTAGCTCACCTAGCTAGTTGGTCAGGTGGGCCATTTGTGGGGCAACAATGATTCAATATTATATACAACACTAAAATTTTGCTTAAAAAATAACTCTGTAACAAAGGTTATGGTTTGAGATAGGCCAAAATGTCAAATTGACTGATATCTCTACACTTTTATCACATCTGAAAGGCACTGAGACAATTTTAGAAGCAAACACATTCTGCACATTATATGATGGAAATGAACATGTCATAATATATGATATAAAGGTGTTCTTACACTTACAATATAAAACCAGAAGCATAGCTGAGGGAAGGGAATTTGGACTTTTTTAATGATCACTGCACAACAAAGGTGAGAGAAGTAATATTCATTGATGATGCACAAAAAATACAAAAATATTTTAGTGTCTTTAAAAGCAATAGACGGTGAAAGCCTTTTTGGTACAATGTAAAAAAGGTTCTGATTGTAAATTGCAAAGTTCCACATACTTACATGTTAAAAAATGTGAACAAATGAAAAGAAATAAGAGAATTAATGAAAGAGATGAAAAATTTAGATTGGAAACTATAATCCGCTGATAATAAGTGTTAAATCCAAATTCTGTTTTCCATTAATTCTCTGATTTCTACGATTGGGACCACCTTCTCTACATTATATCAGAAAGTCTTTTACTGTCCATTGCTTTTTATAGGCACTAAAATGTTTTTACGTTTTTGTGCATCTATAGCACACAGCACACCCAAGATACAAAATACCATGCGCCACTGATCTCAGAGCGCTTGTGAAACTTAAACGTACACTTGTGTAAGGATACCTCTGCAAGATATATCAAAAGCATCAATCTGTAGGCACAACTCATAATTCTATCAAAGGATAACATAAATACTTTCACACTTCACCTTCAGGATATCTACAATGGAAGCAATTGTAACCTATTCCAAAAGTAAATCGCGTTCTAGGTTGGAGGGAAAATAAGAAAAAACAAGACAAGAAAGGAAAACAAGACAAAGTCTATGAATATTTCAGGCTAGTATTCTTATCTTTGTTGATTCAGTCTCTACATTTCAGCTGGTGCATTCTCTGGCCTTCCACAGGTGTATGATGCATTCGATGATCTTCAGGATCCTCTACCTTCGGCATTTTTTCTCTTCTGGCTAATTCACAACGTCGTTCTAATCAGTATAAATCACAGATGGTATGACCGGAATTTATTACACAAAACAAAGATGACGATACTCGTCCAAGTTTTTGATAGAATAATGACAATGCATCATCTTAGAACTCCAGACAATAATTTGGCTAAATTGATGAGATTGAAACAACAAAGATGAAGATAATAGTCTGAATAATTCTAGGAATAAAGACTATCATTATATCACACCTCAGAATTTCATACAAACTAAGAAAAAATATCAATAAACAATACTAAGATACTACAAGGAAGCAAACTAACATTCTTGGTTGGTATGAAAAAACAAATTCAAAAATAAGTACTACAAAAATCTACATCAGTGAAAGTGAGGTACGATTATAAAATAAAAAATATGACGAGGAAAACCAATATCAATTAAAACCAAAGAAGAGGCTCCAAATATGAAAGATTGAAAAAGTTGAAATAAATCAATCAGAAAAAAAGTCAAAAGACAATGAGGCAAAAGAGAAGAGAAGAAATATTTGATGATACAAAAATTGTAAGGTGTAAGGAAATAATATAGAAATAGCTACCTCCACAAAAAAACAAAATAATAATATTCCAGGTTGATATAGAAACCATTTAGTAAATAATATATATATTGTGTGTAACACTTCAATAAGCACATCAATTCTACACTGGTGAGATACACTTTGATCCTGGGTAGAGCTTACAGATACTATGGTACAAGGCAAAGAGCCACGGGGAAACATATACTCTGATCCTAAGCAGAAGTGCAAATCTATAAGTAAATAATCCTATCATTATTGATGAGTACTATGCTAGTTAGAATATAATCTTGGAAGTAAAAGAAGTTACTCAAAGTAATGGGGGTGGAAAAAATAGTAAAATTAATTTTCATAATTCAAAAGAACCCTTAAAACTGAAATGAAAAAAATTTTTCAGGCATGAAATAAAATATTTTCAATAACAATAGAAGCTAAAAAAAACATTTGACAACATAGTAAAGAAAATTAATTCCTCCTCTGCCACTACCTTAAAAAATAAACAAATATATTTCGATGACAATAACCAATAGCTGAGGAAGGAAAAAAGTTTTAAACTTGTCAAGATCTGGAAATTAAAAAGAAAAAAAAATAGATAAAAGATGCTTAAGAAAACAAAACAAATACTAAACACAGATTTATTTTTCAGGTATAAAACAAACAAACAAACAAACACAAATAAAAATTGATAACAAAACCACTTCCCAACTCCTGAAAATGCTATAAGTTGTGTCAACATGAATCAAAGTTCTCAGAACCTCATGAAAAAAAACATCAATACAGAAATTACTACTTTTTGGTGATTACAAAAAAGTCTAAATTTTCAAAAAACACTTGTAAATTTTGCCGCACACAAACAAAGGAATCAATTTAGCATAGATTTACATTGCAAATTGACCACCAACCACAAACACCACCACCACACTAAATCCTATTCAAGTGGAGAATTTGAAAAAAAAACAAAAACATTTTTCTCTAAGCATAGTGAGGAGTAAAGGTTAAAATTTTCAGCCTTCTAGCTCTACTGATGTGGCATTTACGCATGATACATATATACATAGCCAGTCAAACAGCCAGAGCAACTTGAAAATTGAAGAAACCTATATTGACAGTTTTTAATCCTCACAAACATGAGTCTGTCTGTTAATGCACACACAAGTAACACACACACACTTTTGTTATTTACTTAATAGATTTTTGTGTATGACAAAGTCAATTTTGCCACAAGGTCATAGCATCCATTATCAAGGTTGACAATGGGCGTAACAGCTTTTTACGGTTACTACTGCCTGGGTGGTAAGGAGAGCGGGTGACACCATGATGTTTTGGCAGCACGAAAATTCAACATTTATCGCTACTTTTAGCCCTATTTTTCAACAAAAATTTTTGGATTGGCAACACTGGGACTGACAACCTGAGTTACGCCCTAGGTAACTGCAACCCTTGATATGCCACTGACGTTAACCGTACTATATCAAAACCTTCCCTATTCAAAAACCCGTACCATTGTAGGAATCCTTGTTTATTCTCAGCTTCCCAATAGATTAATATGTAATAACGAAACAAAAGGATAAAGACAATAAGACTTGCAGCTAGAAGGAAAGATTCTCATTCAATGGCTGAGGTAGCAAGGAAAGGATCTTTTATCAGCTCGAATAAATTGAAGTAACAGATTTTTATTCCTATTAGATTACTGTCTAAAGATAGCTGCTGATGAATACGTAGCAAACAAGATTATTTTATTTTTATTTCCTCTCATGAATTGGTAGAGAGCAGATTAACAACACCTAATGACTGTCCCTTTACAATGTTGGATGAAAAAAACTAACCACAATCTCAAACATTCAAAGCTTGAGCTACTAAAATGTCTGAAGGTATAGATTATGGTTTAAAGTGGCTTTGAAACTCAAGTATCCCTTGTACAAAGCAAATATTCTGATGAATGGCTCTTCATAGCATTTAGTTGACTATGACAAAAAGCAATTTTTGACCGTTAAAGACCATGTCAATGTTAAATGGATTACATTTATTCAAATTCTGATGTTTGGTATAGATTTGTGTACAATAATTGTTTTTCAATAGTTGTGCAATGGATGGTCTCATTTCTCTGCCACAAGATTCGCAATGTCAGGTTCAGAGAGAATGCTGCGGTGGACGCCCAAGAATTATTTGACGGATCCCCAGGGGTCCATGGATCCCAGTCTCAAAACCACTGGTTCAGATATAGCAAACAAGACAATCTTTTTTATTCTTTCTATTGAACTTGCGGGGAAAAAACTCGAGATTAATATTAAATAACGGCTATCCTTTTACCAATGTGTATCAGCCCAAGAAAAAAAGAAAAAAGCCAGATTTTCTTCTTTATTCAATTCCCAAGACTAAAAACTGTCCGATCATAAAATAAATTGTACAAGAAGAGATAAGATCTCTGATAATCCCCAAATTTGGAATCAAAGACAAATATAGATCACAGCAATTCAATCCATTATTCATGATTAAATTTGAAATGATCTGTCGCAGAACAACGATTCCTAACGGACAGTTGGAAAGAGACGAGATATTATAGTTTGGACCACAATATTAAATCTGCATCACATATCTGAAAACCCCCACCGCTCTAGACAACAATTAGCCAAATGACTACTTCCACCCTCACAGGACCATCCCCCAATGTTCTAACCTCGCTCTTCCAGGCCTTCGTCATCACACCAGGCTAGCTATTTAATGTCTGGCTACGGGTCAAGCGATCCACATGCCATTGGTTCGATAATCAAGAACAGTATTAATTGGTCAGCTGGCCTCTACTTGAATAGAGGACAATTTTTAGAATCTTTTACTGTTGTTATGATCATCCGGCCCTTCAATTGTGATTTCACCTTTCTCATCTTGGGTTTTACTATTCATATCCTTTTTTTTGAAAAAAAATATCAATCAGAGAGTTTAAAAGCAGAAAGATTGAATGAAAATTAATCACAGATATTTTATTAAAATTTATGAATCAAATATTTCTGTTGGTCTCTTCTGTCTCTATTTTAATTTTTATTATTGGTTTTCAATTTATAGATTCCGACAGTACAAAAAAGAAGGGGAAAGAGTGAGTGAAAGCAAACCAGACAGTTGATAACCAGAGGACTGTAGGAATTATCAATGACCAAAACCTTTTTGCTTTTGTTTCTAAAAAGACTTTACCTCATCAAATATCAGGACACACACTCGCACATATGCACTGGCATACACACATACAGCTTCAAAAAAATATAGTATTTTTAGAATCCCAGGTTTAAATGGAGATCAGGTTTTTGGAAAACATCAACCAGAATAGACTGCATAGCTTTCTTTAGTTTTTAAGTGATTCTGTCTGGTTGGCTACCTATTATAAACTGTAAACCAAAAATGTCAACATCAATATAAATTTTTCAGTTTACGAATTTGGCTGGCTGGCTGGCTATGTATATCTATCACACAGAGCTAGAGGGCTGAGAATTTGAACATTAACTACTTATGTTTTAAAAAAAAAAATCAATTCAAGAAAATCTTTTTTTACTTTCTAAGTAAGTGTTTAGTGGGGGTTCAATTTACATGGTAAGTTTTTGTTGAATCGGCTTGACAGCATTCAGACATGTTTTTTTAAGAATTTGAGACTTTTTTCCAAGTGATCACTGCCTAACAAAGGTGAGAGAAGTTATATTCATTGATCACCTCTTTTTCCAATTTTTTAAAAATTGATCACCCCCAACACAGCATACCGCCAAAGGACGTTTTCTATTAACAAACTCCCATTTTGGGGGGGTTTTTAAAAAGAATTTCTATCATCTAATATCAGGGACAACACACTTACACAGATACAATCGTACATGCACAAATGCAGCTTCCGAATAATAATGTGGTATTTTTATAATCACAGGTTCAGATGGACATCGGGTTTTTTTATCCTTAACAAGCATATTGTGGGAAATGCTGAGGGATGCACAACAAACATTGAAAATGAGACACTGATGGGAGAAAAAAAAAGAAACCCCTAAAAAATGATAGAACAAAAACTCATATAATTTCACCATAAACAGCTGATAACCCCAAATCACCAATCTGATGGAAGCACTGAACTGTAAAACAGATTCAAAAGTCAACAAAATGAAAAATAGAAATAATATTAGAATTATAATCGGATAACCGATTACTTACTCATTTATTTTCATCAGTGGCTTTATAGCTGTAATTAATTCTGCACTAATTTATCAATATTTTTATTTCCTCTGATCTGGGATCAAGTGACATTGGCAAATATTTATGCAGTTCCTGAGTAATGGGCTAATTTTAATGCACAGACAGACAGACACACACACACACACACACACAAAAAGAGGCTGAAAGTTTGGTCATTCACAAATTTTAGCTTGTATACAACAAACCCTGAAAAGAGCTAACAGGATTGTTCCTCAAAGTGCTTTTTTAATGATTGAACTCCTTGTCGTTTGTGTTGTTAACATGTTTTGCCTGATCCATTCTACAGCCTTCTTCAGGTGCACTACCTGAATGTTATAGTGGTAAATTGAATTTATTTGTAATGTAAATATGGGATGATTTACAATGGAGAGATAGGCAGACCTCTCAAAGTCTTACTTTATGAGCATAAAAAAACCATAAAAAAAGGTGAAAGAGAAAAATTTGAGATGGCTGACCATATTTAGAGAGGGAAAGGCAAACACTACCCTATCTAGGAACAAGTCCATATTTTAAACTGGGAACACTGTTGAATACTGAGAAAAATGAAAGAGACAGCATACATCAACATGTTGACTGAGTGTACATCAGACAAGTTCAGAGTTCAATCCAATAAGATTTCCATTACTCAACAGGGAGAAGGTATGGAAATCTAAGCTGAACACGGAACAAAGAAGATATCACTTGATTGCAATGTTGTAACTTAACTATCATTGGAAAAAATTCTGTTTATCATCATCACATTTTGATGATATACCACAAGAAGGCTATAGAACGGACCAGCTGAAACGTCCGGTTAACAACACAAACTATACAAAAGAGCTCAATCGTCCAGAAAAATCTTTGAATGTTGATGACCCTTCTCAGAACTAAAGACAAGATTATTCTGTTATTCTTGACTTGAGACAAACAGTGTATTTTCACCTAAAACTCAACAGATGACAAATTATCAATCATCTTTTATTGTTCCTTACCAACATTTGTATGCTAAGGACCATCAACCAAAACTGTCAAGATAGGTTTCTTCAGTTTTCAAGATGGTTTGGCTTGCTGGCAGACTATCTAATGCAATCTGCACCAATGATTGTGGAGGTTTGGAAATTGAAACACTTACCCCTTATTTTGTCAAGAAAAAATGTCTTTTTTTTTCCTTTTAAATTACTCCTCTAAACAGGTTTTTAGTGGAAGGTTTAATTTCCAATGTAAGTCTATGCTAAATTGGTCCTTAGTTTGTACATTCAGGCTTGGTTTGGGAAAATTCGGAGGTTGTAATGATTCACGAATAGATGAGAGAACTAACTTACGTATTTGTCATCCTTTTTCCCCCCCAATTTTTCAACTGATCATCCCCAACATGACATGCTGCCAAAAGATATAATTTGACAGTTTCTATTAAGTGACTAACCATACCTGTTTTTTATGTTTAACCATGTATGTGTACTGCAGTTATGCAATAAGTGTCCACTATTTTTATGCTGTGTATTCTTACAATGCTAATTATCTTAATGTCATCAAATAAAATAATGTAGGAAAAAAATTAAAACAAAGGTACCTATCTTTTAACACCTAGTGGACTCAATTTGAAAACAGTATTTGTTTTTGTTTTTTAAAAATCCAATTTAATTATTTCATTATATTTTAGTTATTTCTAGGATATTTACGTTGAACATGTTTCACAGGAGGGAAATAAATACTGTGGTAATCAAAAATCATGGTCAACCCTGAAGCACTTCATCTTCAGTTGAGCTTATGAAACAAAAATCTCTTTAATTCAAAATAAAAAAAGTTTTGTTCACTGACTACCCAAATAGTTTTGTCTAATTCATTTCATTTTGACAATCGGTTTGCTGCATAAGTCAAATATATTTGTAAGTATTGATGGAAGGGGTGTAACCATTTTCATCAAATAGGCTTAAATTTAATAACTTATCAATCTTTCTCTATGTAGATTCAAGTATAACATGACCTGCCCTGAGTTTTGCTCAGATTTTGGTAAAACATTTGTTATGTTATACATGAATAGATACAGTATCTAATTTTGACCATAGCCATCATGATGCATGAGTGAGTACGACTTTTTTTTATCACTCAAGTATTTTGACCATTTTCTATTGTTTTTCTCATGCTCATTTGCTTTTTGGTATTTTTGTCGCCAAACATCATTAACACTTGACCAAGCAATGCCATACATAAAATTCAACTAATGTATGAAGTCTGTTTTTTTTTTTTTTAGATGTTTCCACACATCTCAATTAAACACTATCCAGTTGGTCTGTCAATTCTACTTATTTTAAACAACAGAAATAGGAAGGATGAAAGAGAGGAGATGTCATTAAAAGGTGCGACACATTGAAACAAAAGCTATTCCGATCAATTTTTTTTTTACTTTTGCTCATGATGGCATAATGAGAAAAAAAGCCAAAAATAGCCCCAAAACACCAAAAATCACCATTTATGATTTCTACTGAAAATGATATTTGCTGAATATTTCATCTTGCAATATTTAACAAGTATGAGAATCAACTGAATCAAAGAAAGACTGCATGCTTTTCTTTCTCCTCTGCTACCACCTCAGATAGTCGATGCATCATTGAACTTATGGTTCTTTTTTTTTTCAATGTTCAACTAGGGTCAATATTGAACCATGGTTATACACTTCATATCACAATGTATCACCTGAATGTGCCTCAGAAAAATAAGCTATAAGTATGAGAAAATTAAGTGAACATCAGCCAGGCTAGTACTTGCCAAATAAAATGGTCAGACAATCACAGGAATTTCAAGAACTCTTTGACCAGACCTAAAGTGGTGCCAAGAAATCAGTTGCTAGAATATTGATGATGTACCAGTTGGAGTAAATATTAATTTAGAAAAATATATATATTAAAGTAATGCCTTATCTTGTAGCTACCAAACTTTAAATGACACAAGTTATGGTCAAGCAATAGGTTCAAGGCTTCAGCTTGACCAGTTGGTGGTAGTTAAATGAAATCAATGGGTGAAAATAAGGAGCCTCTCAAATCAGCCCTGGAGATTACCCTCACCCCCTTCCCACATTTATCACATCTCGAATCATCATCACCATCACTATTACAGCCAATGGCCAATCTTTTACTTAAAGTGTCAGTTGAGCTGAGTAATGACCAGGGTCCGATTTTAGCCACTGGTCAAAAGGGGCCAGTGTTCATTTATAGATGCCATAGCAAGGTCGGAGATCAGTCGTCCAATTCAGAGCCAGGTTGAGCAAGAGTTATTAATTGTTAATTTAATATGGCAACAGAACAAGGTAAATGGTCTGAGTCTCCTCTTTATAGCGGAGTGGCCCAGAGCAAAGCTGCAGCGACAAGAAGAATCTCTCTTTCAGAATTAATCTTCAGAGAGGAACTCAACCTCTTGATCCACGAAAAACAAAGTGGAGGCCAGCTCAGGTGAATAAAGGCCAATTGCTGATCTTCAACAATCTTTGCACGAGATTTTTGTCTTCAGACTCCATCAATCACTCGCAAACAAACACACATAAAAAATAAAAATTATATAAAGCTGAATTTTCAAATCAAATTGCGTCTGAAAGAACTGTTAGCAGTTTCTACCTATATGATTCAAAATTTATCAGTCTTTCTAAGCAAATACATCATAAGGAACTAGTATATATCTCTACTCCTATATAGGCGCTACCCCAGATTTAGAAGAACTTAAAGTATTAATTGGACTCTTCAAAGACCTAAAAAACACATTAAAAAATTATTCTTTATTTCTTGGTGGAGTGATTCCAAGTGTTGAATAAAATGTCTGGTAAGACGTGGGAAATGCTGAATAACCCGAGAAATGAACAGATTGATCTATCCGTTCAAATTTTGTACATGTTATTCAACACTTGTGTGCGTGTATGTGTGTCTTGAATCAAATACATTTTAAAAAATTATTCATTTACATATTCTGATGTATATATTATTTAGAGATGGATGTATAATTCGACAGAATAATTATGAATATGTTATGATATTTGAAATGACCTCCCATTATTTCATGAATAATGTAACATTTGGCCCAGACAGCATAAGCTGAATAAATAATGAAAGAAGAAAAGGCTGCAGCAGGAATTAAACCTGTGACCAATTAGGTAGCCACATTAGTGTTGCTCTTATCATTGAGCTTAACTTCAGCCAAATGATACATTCTCTGTGTAATAATGGAGGTCCTGTCAAATAGAGTTTCAAATAATATGATGCATTCATGATTATTCTCCCAGATTATATAAACCATCTCTAGAAAAATAGAATAGTCCATGATGAGAAACAATTGTGCAGATATAGATAGTGAATAAACAAAAATGAGAACATGGGGATAAAGCAGTTATTTGGGCCTTTGCCTTCATGCTGGGCTGTTTAGCTCAATGGTAAGAGCAACGCTATGCTAAAATGTCTAACTAATCAGTCATAGGCTAGATACCTGCTGACACCCTATTTTCTTTGATTGTTTATTCTCTTTATGCTGACTAGGCCAAGTGACACATTCTCCATGTAATAATGAGAGATGATTTCAAATAATATAAGGTATATATGAGAGTGAAATTACAATATCAATTCTGATATTGCTATTTTGCTCTCATATTGTCAGATGATAATCCATACATCATATATATTTATAACATTCATAAAAATTTTGATGTGAATGCTCCCAAAGAAAAGGATCCATGTATTAAATATAGAGATGTTATTAAACCATATGTGTGTATACTTGAAAGTTCAAAAGCATTGATATATTTTACCTATAAAAATATCTGTATGTTGAATATATAAATGTTTTAAACTTATGTACAATAATAAGTTTAAGAGCATCTATATATTTTAAACAAGAAACATTGAGAGATAAGCGAAAAAATCAACAACCTGTACAGCTACAATAATTTTTGTATTAACCTTTTTGCTTCACTCGTCTCATTGTTGATTTATTACTTTCAAACCAGTGCAATGAAAATATAGACTTCAGCAACAACCTTTTTCCTTTTGAAAGCTTATTCTAGACAAAGGAAAATCATATTTTGGTGTGTCAGGAGAAGTAATTTTGTATGAATCCCTTGCAAAATTTGATCACCCCTCCTATAACCTATTGCCAACTCTTCCACTAATTTAACTGAAATTCATCAAGAACTTTTGGAGATATTGTGTTGGACAGACATGAAATTATGGTGATGTTATATGGTGTGAACATATAACTATAGCAAAGGGAAGGTAATTGTGCATGAATCTGCCCACGAATTCAATCGCTTCTTCTGAAGCCAATTGCCCACAAAATTTAATTCAATAGAGGTACCGTACAGACAGATGGACTAAATTAATATACCTCTCCAACTTGGTTGGCAGAGGTAACAACTGTAGATGATGTGGTCTTTCCTGAACAAAATAAGTTATGCCAGAATAAATGAGAGTCTAAAATGTTGAAATGAAGTTGAAATTTGTACTCAATTTTTTTTTTTACAAACATGCCAAAAACACACGCATTTTATAAGTAAGGTGGATAGAATTGCCAATCCAGATGAAACTTCTTTTTCAAAAAATCCAATTTTTTCTTCCAAAAACTTTTTTGTAAGAGACGATTATCACTAAACAGCTTTTGAATATTATAACATTCTTGGCTTCCATAGATGCCGTTATTCATCGTCAAAATTAGATTTGAGACACAAAGGTGTAAAATTTGGTGACATTCAAGGAAATGAATATCATTCGGAAATTTATTGAAATAAAAAGGTTAATTTAAAATATACCTAAAAATTAACAATTCTTTTAATTCATTTCATCTTTTCTTCCACTTTGTCTTTTTTTTTAATCAATTGCTGAAATTTTAGTAATTTTAAAACAGAATCAATTAGACTGCATTATTTTCTTCTGTTGATCTATTTCAACAGAGCCTGGAGACAAGAATTGAAGCCAGGTCATGTTCATAATGTGATTGATACTTAAAAGGAACAATTTCCTCAGAAGAAGAGAAAAAAAAAAACCTCCCTTTGACAATATCAGTCGTACAAATATAAATAGAAAATTGATTAAAAAATTTGAACAGCTTGACACAGATTCGTCTCACCTTATCAAACGTTTATACATTTGAAACACTTTTTTTCTTAAACACCGAGATGCGACATCATTTTGCCTCATGGCAGTAAGGTGCACTCAACAGCATCCATACCAGAATGGATATCACTTGAATCATTTGAATCCAATAAGGTTGTTAATAATGATTTTATTTAAGCAAGAAAATAGGTTACCATTGTCCCTTGATTTTATCAGATTTTCTGAATAAAATAATGCTTCCCTTATGAAGAAAATCATTATAAAACGGACAAAACCATTTTATTTTTATTTTGAAGAATGAACCAATATCTGTAACAAAAGAACCATGATATCTATCTTTAATGCTTTATAGTGTGTCTGCTATGATCAACAAACTAGTCTCATAGAGAAGTGGTTTGGAACTTTGAAAACTGAAGGACTACTTCTATTAAAGAAATATTCAGGTGGACCCCTATTTTCAGCCTTTTTTTCCGACTAATCAATGAACTACAATAAAAAGACATTTCTAACCTTATATTACATTTATTCAAATTCTAAAGTATGGTACAGCTCAGTATACGGTTATCAAGTTTTTTGTTAGCAGTGCAATAGATGATGTTTTTTTCTGACATAAGATTCACAATTTCAGGTTTGGGGGGAACACTGTTGCGGATCCCTGAACGTTATTTAATGGTCTCCTAATGGTCTGCAGACCTTGGTTTCAAAACCACTGTCACAGGGCATTGCTTCTGCACCTGACTTCAATCCACATTGGGTGGACTTCTTCTGTTGACTTGTGTACCCTACCATCTCCTTCACCAAAGAAGAAAAACACCAAACAAATTGCTTACAAGATTCTGTAAGTAGAATTTACTTTTTGTTAAATGCAGGAAATGTTCAGAATACAATCTGCCATTACGATTTCAAGTCAATGCTCCAAATTGTGACAAACAGTAAAAACATTCAACATTGATTTTTTTTATATAAGTCCCGATTAGAAATTACATGTAACCTTCGTATATCCATGTATTGAACAAGAAATCAATGGGATGTTTCTTTTGAACCCTCTCCTGTGTGCGTGTGTGTGTATATATATATATATATATGTATATATTAGTATACATATAACTGACTGAAGAAACACAAAAAATTTTAATGTGTTCAGTGATTAAAGCAGTAAACCCAATGAGTTGCAGGTTCAATTCCTTCAGCAGCTCCATTTTCCTTAATTGTTTATTCTATTTATGTAGTTTAGGCTGAGTTATATATCATCTGTATAATGATGGGAGATCATTTCAAATGAGAGTTCCAATATGATATGATGCAATTTATAATCATTTTGTCGGAGCTTATGTCCATTTTTTGATACACAATTGTTGCGTTGAAAGAAACGAATAGAGCAGGTATAAAATCAAGAATAAACGAGACAAAAATTTTGAGTGAAAACAGTTAATTGGCCATTTGCATTATTGACTATGGTAAGTGCAACACTATGTTGAAGCAGCTATTGTACTGGTTGTAGGTACAATTCCTGCAGCAGTCCTATTTCCTTTTCTTGTTTATTCTATTTACGCTGTCTAGGCCAAGTGATATACTAACCGTGTAATAACGGATAATCATTTCAAAATAATATAATTCAATAAATACAATAAACAATTAAAGAAAATGCAGCATCCCATTTTCTTTAATTGTTGATTCGACTTGCATTGTCTCAGCCAAATGATACATTTACCATGTAATAATGGGAGATCATTTCAAATAGAGTTCCAAAGTAATATGACGCATATATATATATATATATATATATATATATATATATCTTTATATATATATATGTGCTTGAGTGTATACTTTTGACGCAAATTTTGATCGTAGATAATACTCGAATACTATATAAAATTAATTGTATTTAATGAGAGCAAATGATAGAAGCACTTATAATAAAGTAAAAACATCTCAATCTTAATTAATATCTTCTTTAGTCAAAGTACTGTTATATTAAATGTATTTAATAATTAGTTTGTCGATTGATTGTTAATTAATTATTTAATCACTCAAATTCATTCGATAATTAAAAAAATCCTCCGACTGAAAAAAAACAAAAAAAAACGCTAATGTTCATCATCTTCATCAGTCTTTTACTGCGCATCGTTGGACACAGACCATCCCCAGAATTCACCACATCTCTCTATCATGGATGTTGTGGAGCCAATACTTTCTGAACCTGTCCAGTTCGTCTCCCCATCTCATATTCTGCCGGCCTCGTTTCTGCATTCAATCTCCGAGGATACACATTGAGAGTTGTGATGTCCATTGAGTCTGCCATTCTTGCAACATAGCTAGCCCATTGCCATTTGAGATTTTCTAAATGGTTTCTATTAGGTTTCAGACTTCTGTTTTCTCTCTAATATACTGTGCTATCTTGCGGTCTCTCCATGTGATGTTGAGCACAATTCTCTCATGTGCACATTGCATGAATGCTCACACACCATCGAATGACGTCACTGGAATACTAATAGCAAACGCCAAAAACATACAAGTAACAAACCGCCATCGCCAAATATAACATTGAAAATTATAGAGTGAAAATATTTAACAAGATACAATTCTACCCAGATAGTGAACAGTACAACTCCACCCTGATATTGAAAACGGTAGATAGTGTTGCCAAAAACACTTTATCTTTTGAACAATATCTATATTCATTGAAACCAAAGACCCGTTCATATGTATGAAAACAAGAAAAGATTACTAAAAGATTAAAAAGATACTCAGTGTCTGTCATTTTTAATGAAAGATGTGTATATGATGTCTCTCGACATAGGTTAATGGTTAGTGAGCTGGTTTCCCAGATAATGGAATCATGAATTCGATTCTCACTGGTTGCCTGATGCTTATGGCCTTGTGCCAAACTGAGGCGAGTAGATAACTATCTATATGTTAGTGGATCTATATTTCTGTAGCCTAACATAGCTATTAGCTGAATTTCGATCTGATATTTTCTCAGTATAATGTTCAATCTATATGATTCATAATAACCACTGAATTACATGTATTGACAAGAAAAGTGATTATGTTGAAAAATGAGTATCAGTTGAGTAAAATAAATCATTTTTCTTATCATTACACCACAGATTAATATATTTATATATGTATATTTTTCCTCTGCACCAAGCTCTGAATGAGGCATAATTTGTTGAAATTATAATCCACAAAGTAACCACGCAAAGAATGAAATGAAAGAATAAACAATGATGAATTCTTTCACAAATATACATTTTGGTCTTAAATTCACCAAGATACACTCACATGTATTGAGAAATATTCAAGTTAACATCATGTCTATCGCAAAGTAATTATCCATAAATATATTTATTGCTGTCATATGACCAAAACAATAAAATCTAATAAAATAAAGACCTCTAATTCATTAGAGGTACAACTTCATTGAAAAAAAAGCCCTTGTGTTTTCCCAGCACCCGTTTCCAAATTGATAAGATATAGAAACTAAATCAAATGGTCATGTCTTCATAACAAGACATTTTTAATGCAGAGGGGTTGAAAAAAAAGAGAAACAATGAGAAAGCACGAGCCAAAATGATTCTACAGCCATGAAAACCTACAAAAGACAGGAAAACACAAGACAAACAGAGACAGGTTTTCTGACAGCAATGTCATTTCTGCAGAGAAACAATTACAAGGAAAAACTCATTTGCAATTTTTATTTAGGAGCTCTATCTTTATGTCATTAACAAATATTGTAAATGGGTATTTCATGGGAAAACCCAAGGAAAAGAGAAAATTATAAATACACATATATATATTCCAGTAGGGAAAAAAAATCTATGATACTGAATTTGGGATTTGATGAAATGACCTTATTTATTCACAAGAGTTTGTTATTAGCTTCTGTGGCCCTTTGAGACGAATATGCGTCTGTGTGTATCTGTAGTACATTTATTGCAAATAAATGACAATAAGTTGTCCTACACATATACACAAGGACATACCATTGTAGAAGTAATTATATACATATATCAAGTGTGACCATGCAGTAAGTCAATATTCAGTGATCGTGTGTGTGTGTATATACATATATATATATGTATATATGTATATATATATATATATATATATGTATATGTATATGTATGCACACACAAACTCATATATTTATACTTACATACTAAAACATGTGTATGCACACATTTATATATACGTATAAGCTAGCACACACATTCATAGATATAGGCACACACACTTTAAAGCATATTTCCATCTTAGAAAAGATGAAGATGAGCTTTGTTTTTAGATGACCAAAACATTACTTGTGCATTCATTTCATCTCTGCCCTTCTGTCTCTTGCACTAGGCCCCTACTGTTGTTTTGCCTTCAACCACTGCCCCCCCCTGTCTTCTCTTCCACTAGGTCCTTCTAGTTGTTTTACCCTCAATCATTGTCCCCTCTTCCCCCTCCTTTAGGTCTCTCCTGTTGTTTTACCCTGGGCTTTAATGAATACCATCAATGTCCAAGAACATGGACAGAAATCTTGGCCTAAAAAGATCTTTGCTGATAACAAAAATAATAAAACAGGGAAACGAATAGCATGACAATTATGTTTATTTATTTAACGACTCGGAAAGATGAGAAAATCCGAAGAAAAATTATGATCCTTAATAATGGGATACCTTTAATGGTCGGATACATCAAAACAAGTATAAGACATTTAAGAAAATAAAAAATCTTCTTTACACTGACGTAGAAGTAAATATACTGATCTATATGCTTCGTCCCATTGATAATTATCCATAAATCTGATTTTTTGCATCTACTTATATCTATTCGAATCATTAAGTATCATTAGGTTAATATTCTTATTTATTTATACCTAATGATTTTTTAATATATGATTGTAAAAATATCTAAGAAAAAAAAAAAATATTGCGCTGGTCTGGTTAGTCACTTAATAAAGTCTGTCATGGGACCAATGTCTTTTGGCAGCATGCAGAGTTGGGGGTGATTGATTATATTAAGAAGTTTGAAAAAGGGATGATCAATGAATAAGTTACTTCTCTTATTTTTGTTGAACAGTGATCACTAAAAAAGATTGAATTTTCAATAATAAAAGCATGAAAGCTGCTGGGTACAAACTCAGGGATCAATTTAGGAATAACTTACATTGTAAATCTAGAAATTTTTTTTCTAGACATGAGAAAGGGTAAATGTTTAAATTTCCAGCTCTCTTGTTCCATCGGTTCAGCCAGACCTGCTTAAAGACTGGTGAAACCTACGTTGATAGATACTAATAATTACTTAAACTCAGGCAACAAATAAAAGGACAGAGGCAGAAGACAAGAGATCATAACATAGCCTATTCGGAACAGCTTCGGTAACCTGATTCGTTCAGGTGTTATCTATAAAAGATGTGTTCTTAGGGTAAGGGATGAGAGTTCAGTTTTCATCAAAAGTTACTTCCTTATCTGGGTTTTCTTGAAGTTCGGTTTTGTTTCCTAATGAAGGAAAACTACACAGAATATTTGTTATAGTAAAAATACTTCATCTTGAGCGTTCAACTATTCTTTAAATGATTTGTTATAAACAAGACTATATTTTTGTTGTCATATAAAAACTTCTGGAAAAAAAAAAAGAAGAATACCTGCACGGGTCGTTTTAATTAATTATCATACTACCGATGAATAACGACTTTCGCTAAAGGTAGCTTTACTCTTCTGATGAAGCACAGAAAGAAACAGAATCTCTCTTAGAATACTGTTTTAACTGCAGACAATAGGAAAATATTTTTGGCATTGACTGAGTAAAATTACAAAAAAAATAACAAGAGGATAGATCTTCAGTGCCTTGATCATTTTTAATGAAATGAAGACACATCATGGAGATTAATGGAAGAAATCTTTTTTCTTTCTCAGTCCTAAGGGAAATAACTCCTTCAAACAAATTCAGTTGATATTGAACAACCGTAG
The DNA here is from genome assembly GCA_963457665.1 of Thysanoteuthis rhombus. Lineage (NCBI taxonomy): Eukaryota > Metazoa > Mollusca > Cephalopoda > Oegopsida > Thysanoteuthidae > Thysanoteuthis > Thysanoteuthis major. Next base: position 30,495,000 of record OY735228.1, on the reverse strand, counting down.
CCATCAAAGATGGTTCTATCCTTTGTGATATGCGTTTGTGTGTGTGTGTGTGTGTGTGTTTATGTGTTTGTTCCAGTGTTCTTAACCATACTCTTTTGTTCGCAGATCTGGAATCAGGACTCTATTAAACCACTTCAAAAGTAAAATTAAATTTTTCAATTTTGAAAAAGCTTTCTTGATCTTTTCTAGTCCTTATTCTAATAAATTTATCAATTTGTTTGTTGCAGAACACCTGGCCATACCATTTTGTCTACAAACTTGAAAATTGGCATCAGCACTCCATTATATATCCTCTAAATATGTTTTTGATTTTGGAAAAAAAAAAGAAGTTTTTTTGGCCTTTTTAGGGTTTTCATTCTGACAAGTTTATATAAATAACATCTAAATTCTTTTTTTTCTCTTAGATATTTTTCAGTCGAAAATGCCAGCAAGGTCATAAATAGAATCTATTCGGACCAGATTTATTATTTGATGGAATTTTTCTTACATGACTTCAAATTTTGATGCTATGGTTATTTAATTATTGACTGTGATGGCAAATTTCAAGTATTTTTATAAATATGAATTAATCTTTTTCCAAATTCGAATATCAAGACACTATTCAGGTAAAATAAAGTGACTAAAAACTACATTTTTACAAACATCAAGGCTTCTTGTAAATTTGTCTGCAAAATGTCAACTGCGATAATTCTCACGACTGCTCTTGGAGCCAGATGGTAATTCCTGAGGCCTGGTCTGACCAAATTGTCTTTGATGGCATAGCCATACGCAAAGGAAGGCTAATGGACAACTCCAAGTTTCTCCAGCTGCTGACAACCAGTCTAATGATGACAAGCACCTGGCCCTTTGGAAAGGCTGAAAAACTAAAGGCATCATAAGAATTACTCTACCCCTACTCCAATGAACAGTTGCAAGATCCTTTTTAGCTACCCAGGATGCAACCTTTAGCCCCTAAAGCTGAAAGTTAAAGAACAGACTTGGGTTCCTGTCAGGCTTTCATAAAATTCAGATGGCATCAGACCTGTAAGAAATTATTTGCTCTTATAGTCCACCCAACCTTGAGACATTTCAAAATAAACCGAAATAATCGAAAAAAAAAATGAAGTTCACTTCTTACTTGTGCTCTGGGAGAAAGAACTTGAACTTGATCTTGTAATTAATTGCCCCTACAAGGGTGACAATAGGTCTAGCAGCTTTTTACAGCTATTGCTGCTGGGGCCTATGAGGTAATTATGAGTATGGTTTACTCAAGTCATCACTCACCAACTCTTCATTTCAACAACCATCGTTGCAGGCTAAAGAAAAAACAACTTTCGTGAAGATATCTGGTGATGAGGCAAAGTGTTGGAATGTGGAATCATGCCTTTTCCAAGAGTATTAGCATTAAGTGAATATTCTGGCAACTCTCATTAACAAACTGAAAAAATAGAAACCTGAAATTTCCTGATGGATGATTCAAGAGTTTGATCCTTAATAGGTACCAAATGTTTGTGACATTGTGCCTGACGAAGGTAAACTTAGTAAGTATCCATATAAAATATGGTACCTGAAAGTCAGTAGGGAGTATGCAGATCAAAACAAACCTGATAAAACAAAAACAAAAAAAACAGCATCAATGATTTCAAGACTTCAACTGTTTTAACCTTTCAAGTGCTACTGTCACTGAATTGCAACCACAAAATACCACAGTTACTCGATGATGGTAACAAAAATATGGCAAGAATTCTGCTGTGCATATGACCAATTAGTGGTGCATGTGTATTGACATATTTCTGAAGTAAAATAGCTGTCATTCTATTCAGATTTTTGCCATAATTTTGACGTGGAAGTTTGTTTTTTTTTTTGTAGAAGAAGAAAGTTGTATCAAAATTCAAAAATCCCAGATGGCTGCCATCTGATGCTGTTATATACAAATTAGTATTTTTCCAAACATAAACCTTGTGCCATACTGATCGTTTTGTTTCTCTATAGCAACCTTCTATCATGGACCATTCTCCCTCTAAATCATTCGAGAAACAGTCAAATTTATGGAATAGTCCTCAAAAAACTTGGCACCCAAAGAGTTAATATATGGACATGCAATGAATTAAAGATATGAAAAGATTAATTCATAGAATACAAATGCAGCAGATTTGACAAAAATCTAATCGTGAAAATTCCAAAGTAGATGAGGAAATCCTTATTCTGGCACATATTTGATTAAGTACCTACTTTTTCGGTCTTGTGGCACCTGAGCCATCAACAAGCAATGTTTCAGGTAATGTTTTTAATTTTGTACGTAACTCCAAACTGCACCAGACTTCTCTTTCTTTTTTTTTTTTTTTTTTTTTTACTTCAGGTAGAATGTCAGGTCATTTATGGCTTCATTTTAAACTCCAACAGAGCCAAGTTTGACACAAGGTCACATAACAAGAGCACTAGCATGAAGATCAACTCATGAGGAATAACTTCCTTGAGTCAAATGTATTTTTTTTTACTGAGAAATAAAACAATTATTGATATTTTCTAGAACAATGAAAGGAATTAAACAAGGTTTAGATCAAAGATGCAAGTTTTCCAACTGTTTTCCATCATGTCATAAGAACTGAGCTAATCTACAAAATTGCTGTTGACTTTTCTATAAAGATTCTTGCCGTCATAGATTTCTCAAAAGGCATCAATGATGAACTGTTTAAAAATCATCAATGTCACAAGAAATATCATTCAATGAGCTTTGAGCAAACTGATTTATTCTTTAAAGGAATGCATTAAAAGATCTGTGTGTAAACCTACTTACAGGCCACAGTGTATAAAAAATAAAAGAAAAGCCGAGTAAAACTTGAGAATCCTCTTGCCCCCAAGCCTACACTGTGTGACTACTATTCTGTATCTCCTGATTTACTCGGCATTGATAAGAGACATCCCAGCAAGAGCATAGTCTTACACTTTTAATGTGGTGAACACATGGTGGAGGTTATTTGATAAGAACCTCAAAGCACCTACCTTGAACTGGTTCAAATCAGATGGAGGCAACAAAGTCAAAAAGGAAAAGAAAATCAAACTAACAAGTCTTACCTACAAAGGGGACTGAAATAGTCCAGGACATGGACAATGTGAAGAGATAAGATAGAAAAAGAAAAAAACCAAGAACACACCTCTGGATGTTATTTTCAAGGTGTACACATTCATCATGATCTAAGTGAAAAGCTCAATTTTCATGAAACATACACTTTTATCCTTGGAGAGCGGAAATGACAACTGGACTTACCTTACAGATATCATATTAATTTGTATGAAGCAGATTATCCACTTGAGCAATGACAAATATGCTAGAAAAACCATCAAATCTAAGTCACTGCCTGACTCAGTGCTATTCTGAGAGTGCCCTTGGCCAAACTTGGCATCAAACTAAACAGGGAAGGGATTTTGTTATATATATATATATATACACACACATCCAGTAGTACGAAGCAGGATCGAAACCTTCGCTTCAGACTCAGAGGCCAGTATCGTACCTATGCACCATGGAACTGGACAGTCAGTAAGGTTGAATTAATATATTTATTTACGCATATATTCCCCAACCACCAGCATGCTCTATTCCTATATTGGAAGAGCATTGCATTAGCCTACAATGAATGAGTTACCTCACTTACAGAATAGGTCTGGTTGATGACTCAGTCAAAACTGTCACATGACCAACATATTTTGGAAGCATGTCATGTTGGGGGTGATCAATCAAAAAATTGGAAAAAGGGGTGATCAATGAGAAAGTTACTTTCAGCATCAGTTGGGCAGTCAACAATAGAAAAAGTCTGATTTAAAAAAATAAAAATATGTGGAAATGCAGCCAGACACAATCTAAGGGATCAATTTATCATAATTTATTATTTTGTAAATAGAACTCCTACTAAAATCTATTTTGGAGGGGAATTTTCAAGAAAACAAACCAATGTTTTTTCCTAGATATAATGTATGAAAGTTTGAATTTTCAGCCATCTATCTCATTTGGTATGCCTGTAAGCGCGGTATACACTTTTGGTTGACAGTTTGTTATATATACATTTATAAACATACGTGTGCGTGTATGTATCCAAAGCTTTATGTTTATAACTATTTCTATATAAAAACCAATACTACATATATATATATATATATATATATATATATATATATATATACATACACAGACACGTACACATGCACATATATATGCAGATCTATAAAATATTGAGTTGGTTAATAAAGTCTGGTTTTCATCCCAAAATATCTTTATGGTTGCTGTTATGAGAAAAGTCGAAAGCTGACCACAACAAAAGAAAATTTCACCACAAATCTTTAAAACAAGAGAAAAAGAAAAAGCCTGGAAAATCCTAAATCAGCAGAAAGTGATACATTTTCAGATTTACTAGCAGCAGAGTTTTAAAAGCCTAAAATAAATCAAAAACAAATTGTCCGATTCAAAATGATCTATGCCAATCGGTCGTCCTCATAATTCATGCTGCAGTTGACAAGATGGCCAACATTTGCGTTAGCATAATGAAGTTTGGCTTGTCGTATTTTAAAAACACTCTGGACTTGGGGCACCGAGTTCCCATCAATTGGTAGATTAAAAATAGACGTCTTCCTGCTCGTCATGCCTCTGTTGTCACTGAAGCTAGACTCGGGATGGCCAATGGCATTGCATGCGGTGTTTCTGAAAATTAGTCATGTATCCTCTCTTCCCCTATTCATGCACGTCTAAATAAAGAAGCTGTCTTCGCTTGGGCAATTCTGGAGGTTTCAATAGGAAAATAGGGAATTTCTTTTCAAATTTCAATTTTATCCCAAAGACATCTATGCACACATTAGTGATTTAAATGAAGGCATTTAGATAAGTTGATGTCAATGCTTATATGAGATTTTGCTGAAAATATCATTATTAGTACATATTTGCATGTGATATACATTATATATATATATATATATATATATATATGTATGTGTATGTATCATTATATTGGACAGCTTATGTCCGACAGAATGTGATAATCGTCGAGACAATTTATTTGGAGGGATATTTTGTCTGAACCTGGAATCAACTGAGTAGCAAATTGAGTCCTGCATGGCGCTCATTTTTTTTCGTTCATATATGTTGTCGGCTGTTCGATTTGCTACTTGGTTTATTCTGGTGCCAGACAAAATATGTTTCAAAATAAATTCTCTGCAGTTATTGCAAATGTATACGTACATGTATATATCATAATATTGTGACATTTACGAATATTTATTTTAGATGTTTCTCCATCGCGGCTTCATCAGAAATAATGTTGGAAAATGTAAGTTTTAAAAAATAGTGTTCAGCTCATGGTCTGCCTTGATGTTGTGTTGAACAATGCAGATATTATTTAGTTTCCATTATCTTTGTTTTCTGTGGTGGAGGCCACAATAAAACATCTTGTTTAAATGTATATATTGAAATAGTTCTGTTTTGTATTCTTTTCAGTATCTTCTCATTTCCCATGTCATCAGTAGATAAATTATTTGGATACATTATCTGAGGAGATTAGTTGTATGACGTTTAAGGAAAATTTTTTTCATGTTTCACCATTGTATTCAAAAATTGCATGTTAAATGTGAGTTTATGTATGATTTTTATATGTATCAAGATAAATCGAATGAACATTTAAAGAAAATGGGGCTGCTGAAAGAGACGAACCTGCAATTGATAGCTGTTTCAACTCCGAATTCCAATTTTTGCTCATACACAGCCTATATCTACTCTATTTGTTTCTTTTAACATAACTGATAGAAAACTAATTTTTTTTTACTTGTTTATTTGGTTTATGTTGTCTATGACTAATGATACATTCACTATGGATTGATGTGTAAATGTTAGTCTTGATGGCAATGCAAATTTGTAAAAACACACTTGTAAGAATTATGGGTGCATTATATCATTTGAAACTATTTGAAATGACATTCTGTGATAACATGGAGAATGAGTCATTTGGCCTAGATAGCATAAATAGAATAAACAATTACAGAATGGGAGGTCATTTCAAATGATATGATGAAGTCATGATTATTCTGCCGGATCACATCCATTTCTTAATAATGCAATTGTCCGTGCTGAGAAACAATAGTGCTGATATGAACAGTGAATAAACAAGATGAAATCTGGACATTTGGCAGTTATTTGAACTTCAACTTACCAGCGGGCTGTTTAGCTCAAGAGCAACACTATATGAAAGTGGCTACCAATTGGTTACATGTTCAATTACTGTAAAAGCCCTTTCTTTGATTGTTTATTATACATGTGCTGTCTAGGCCAAGTGACGCACTGTTTAATGACATTTTCTACAATCTGCATTTATGTAAATGTGGATGAGTGTGCATGCCCAGCATACAAAGAAGGAGGGAGACATTTTTTTCAATACATTACTGAGGAAGAGTATGAAGAATTGAAGAACAGTGTTTTTTTTAGAGTTATACCCAGACAAAGCCATGTGCATTTACAGATAAAATATAGATTGGAACCCATGGGTGTCCACAGCAACTTTTCTAAGAAAAGGGCCAGAGGATATATTCGGTGTATGTGTGGGGGGAGAGGTATATCTGAATGTTGGTTTGTCAGGTAAGGTACTAAACTGTGACTTGTTTTAAGCTATCACTGTTCATAGCGAATCCTTGATACCTGGCTTCTATAAGGTCCCAACTAGGTGATAAGGCCTGATCCAGGGGACAGCAAATACCCCTTTTGCACCCGAAAGTGGATGCCCATGTAGGAACAGTCAACCAGAATTGCCAATGTAGGTTTATTCAGTTTTTTATTTTTGTTAGCTAGACTGACTTCGTATTACCCATTCAGGCCACATCAATGGAGCTAGAGGGCTGAAAATTTAAACATTTACTCATTATCATGCTTAGTAGGAACTTTATATTTCTTCTTTTAAATTCCCTTGAAAAAAAGGTTTTTTGAGGGAAACTCAATTTACTATGTACATTCATGCTAAGTTTCTGTCAGGCAGTGTTCAAGCTTGTTTTCGGGAAAATTCAGACTTTTTTCAACAAAAAGTCGGACTAGTGATCTATCCATCGATCATAGCTTTTTCAATTTTTTAATTCAACACCCCCAACACAGCGTGCTTCCAAAAGATGTTGATTTTGTGATGATCTCTATTGAATGAATAAACGAGACCAGTTTATCTAATTATTTATAAAAATATATACATCGACGGCTCGGCATGTATAGACATAGAAATAGAAAATCAGTGTATTCAAGATACATGCCTCCAATCAATACCATATTGCGGATAGGCTCTTTACAAAACATTTGACATTATTTCTACTTGTGGTTGTGTAGCCAGATGGTTGGATCTCACTGCTGGGAAGATAAAAAAAATAGAATTTAAAAAAAAATCACCTGAAAGTAATAATGGGACCTAACACATCACCAGAGCCCATGAGTGAGCAAAACGTGGTAAAAGAGAATAAGAGTATTATAGAAATGCTGATGTCTATTGGTGTCTTATATTCACAAGCACAGAAAATGGATCGGCAGATGGAGTTTAAATTTCAGCTGGGGCTGCTTATTTACATTTCAAACCAATGACCATGGAAATTGCAAGAACTCATTTATTCTTGAGCTCTGTCATCTTCAGATATCTTGACAAAATGTTTTATCGCTGGTTTTCCCTGATGGTTGATAGAGAACGGAGCTGGTGAGTGAGCACTTTGGCAAAAAGCTCCCATAAATACCTTACCTACCTAGGTAGTTTCAGTAATAAGCTGTGTTATTCAATCTCGGCAGAAGTAAATGAGAATGTCTGTAAAGTGATTTTTTAAAATTTTCTCCTATTCCTATAGAGATATTTTTTCTAAAATAAGTTTTTAGAAATTTTGATTTTTAGATCTTAGAAACATCATGATTAATGCCAATTAAGACAAAACAATTACAATATGAGTCCAGAAAAAAAAATAAGCAAAAAAATAAATTCCACCAAAAGACAAATTTTATATTAAACATTTTTTTTTTTTTCATCTGTTCTTTTTAAACATTTTTTTCATTCCCCAACCACCCAGCAAACACATTTTCATCTTTATTTAAATTTGCTCCATTCCTGGCTAACTTGGCCAGTGTTTCATCCTTTCATTCTGCAAGAACATGTGGGTGTGTCCGGAGAGGGGGAGAGAGATCGTGTGGGTGTAGAAGAAGAGGTGGGAGTGGAGCCAGAGAGGAAGGTCTTATCTTTGTCCCTCTCTAATGTGGACTGTGACTTGAGGCATCGGTCAAATTGGTTTTGTACTTGTGCTCAATCGTATGAGGTCCCTTCTACTGGCACCAAGCCACAATGTTTTGTTCAAATGACTTGGTCATTCTAAGTTGATTGTGCTTATATTCTGTCCTAATTATGGCTCGCAGCATTACTGGACCACCAGTCTTGATAGATTTGGAGAATACCCATATTTTGTAAGTACTTATCGAATGCTTCGCCAAACTAGACTCTCTTTGACGATTAAATAAAATGGCCAGATCAGCCTGCTTGCTTGGCTATTACCTTAAAAACTTCCGGGTTATTTTTCATGGTAATTCATAAGTTGACATATGAATTTCAATGAAAAAATGTGCTCTGATTTCAAAAAGTAATACCCTTATAATAAAATGCCACATCAAGTTAATGAGCCAAGGGAAACTTTTTGAATTTAGGATACATTTTTTTCTCTTTTGAATAACCTATTCAGTTTTTTTTAAAGATATGGATGTAAATTGTATATTTTGGGAGCCCCGCCCTGGTGTAGCGGTTAGCAAACTCGTAGATCAATCATGAGGTTTCTCCTTGGTGTCACACACTTCTTGCCTCATGCCATACTGAGCAAATATCTATGTTGAGGATTGAAAATTTAGAAACTAAAAGTTTCGCAAAGATATAATCTAGATGAAGAATAGGAGGAGTGTGGGGCATCAATTTTCCAACTGGGGAGAGTCTGCCTACCAATCTTATGATCAGAATCCAAACTTTTTTACCCATGATCTATCAAGATTGATGACAACAGAGGAAAATATGCAGTTATCTCAGACATAAGGCAGGCCTAAATTAGATATTCACAAAGCTATGGAACACAGACACTGAGAGAAATGGGAATAGGAAGATTGTGTTGCACCAGTCACCCCTGTATGAAGTACCTACCTATCTTGATATTTACCAAGTTTAGCTGAGTACAGAACAAGGCCAAATGAATTAGAGGCAAAAAGATTGAGTTGCACCAATCTTCCAAGTAGGGAGGGTCTATATGCCTTAACTAAGCTTGCTTTAGTATAGCACAGAAGTAAATGGAGGTAGGAAGATTGTGTTGCACCAGTGTTCCAAGTGAGTAGGCTCTCCTACTCTTGATATATACTGAGCTTAGTTGAGTACATTACAATGCCAAATGTTAAGAAATGGAGGCAGGAAGATTGTGTTGCACCAGTGTTTTGAGTATGTAGGCTCTCCCAACCTTGATATTTAACGAGTTTATTCTAGAACAGTACAATGTGAAGTATAGGCAAATGAAGGCAGGAAGATTGTATTGCACCAGTCTTCCCAGATGGAAGGACTTGACTACCATGATATTTACAAAGCTTAATCTAGTACAGTACGGGAGGAAATGGAGTTAGGAAGATTGTGCTGCATCAGTCTTTTAAGTGGGGAAGGTCTGCCTCCCTGCTTTGAAAAACAGAATTCAAAATTTTAGCTTTCAAGGCTCGGACACAAACTACCAATGCTAACAGAGAATTTCAAATTATGGAATGCATGAGGCAGACCCTTACATAATGTTTGACAAAAGATATTTCATACATAAAAACACTTCTATTATGAAGTAGAGAAAAATTTCACTCAAATGGTTATCATATATACCACATAATCTTTCACCTTTATAGTGTGGCGATAATTCACACATATATATATATATATATATATATATATATATATAAACAAAACCTTATATAAAATGACAAACTATACGTATGACATAAGGTACATAATTAGAAAGGGAGGTGGTGTTTGATCAACACTGCTAGGGTGCCATGTTAATCTGTATTATTTTTGAAATCCCCAAAACAGTTACATAGTAAGCAACTGATGATTCCCACAAGAGATAATTTATACATTGTACCAAAATAACAAAATACATGTAAAACAGGAAGAAAACCACTGAAGAAAATTGCTTAAATTGCATTGACAGATATTGGGAAATAGGTAACTGAAGTGACACAAGAAAATCTTTTCAAAGTTTTTTAATGTTTAGTGTCCAAAGCAATAAAGCTTTCTAGACTATATATATATATACACACACAAATGTTCCACATATTATCTTCCTTCCTCATATATATATATATATATATATATATATGAATTATCTTTTTCAGTGGATCATTTGAAAAGGAAAAAAAAAGAAAAGTTTCAATTTCAAATGAAATCCTAATGGACACTTATTGAGATATTCATATATATTCAGATATGGATAATTTCTTGGATAAAAATTAAATTTCCAAGTTGTCAAGAGAAAGTCTAATTTTTTTTTAAACAGGCAGGTATAACAAATTTGTGGAATCTTATGCGAGTTAGTTTTATAGGAATTCATTCATTTTTCACAATTTTATTCATATGGGTGAATGCTAAAGTTTTCAATGCTATATTTGCACAATGTAAGGGAAATCCTAGAAATATCTTTGGAGCTCTTTTGAATGGTATAAAAACAGTCACTCTATAGGAACCATCACACTATCAAACTTTTTTGGCAGCATGCCATGTTGGGGACAATCAATGAATAAGTTACTTCACTTGCCTTTTGTTAGATCACTAAAAAGTTTGAACTTTAAAAAAAACAAGCAGGTAAAAACTAGTGCCCAATTTAGCATAAAATTACGTTGTAAATCGAACCCCCAATAAAAACCTAATGGGGGGGGGGTTTAAAAAACAAGAAGGAATTTTTTTATCTAGATTTGATATGAAGTGAATGTTTAAATTTCCAGTGTGGCTTAAATGCATCATACCCATGTATAAACATAGACAGCCAGACCAACTTGAAAACTGAAGAAACCTATTTTGACAATTTTAGTTGATGGTTTCTAACTTTGCAAAATGTTCTATTCAATACACATCTATCTATCTACCCTTTGAATTCAAAATGGTAAACTAACTTCAACTGTCTCCAGTTAATTTGCTTTCCAGTCTGTTCTCCGTGTAAAAATTGAGGTTTGATTTCAAGATATTTTCAATTTTAAGGAATTGAATATCATGAATAAAGGAGTTTTGCAATACGAGGAAAGCTAATTACTTTTGTTTGATTTCAGTTTTTATTTTGCGATTTTTGAGGAATTTCTGGAAAATCTAAAGAGTTGTTTCTTTTAAAAAAAACAAAAAATACTGAGCAAAGAGCAAACAAAAAAAAAAAGCTAGATCATCAATGAAATAAATGAGAAGAAAAACAGTTTTGTTCTTAAATACTTGAAGACGTCAAAGAGTGTGTGTCAAGATGGCTGGCTGCCGAGACAGTATTATGCATAGCCAAAAGTGATCTGAGCCTAATAATGATAAAATAGATTCAGACTTGAGCCAAACTCCTTGCTCAAGTGATTACCACTTGACTGACTCAATTCAGGGATCAGGGAGATTCGCACAGTTTACAAATCATCATTTTTTTTTCTTTCCCTACTGCTCTCTTGATCACCTTTTTTCTTCAATTCTTCTTTCCTCTTTTTTTTTTTGTCTTCCACTTCTTCTGTACCTTATCAGTTTTCATTCATTTTTTTCTTTTTTTTTGTATCTCTTTGAAAATTTCCTTTCATTTTTCTTCTTTTTTTTTTTTTTCTTTCTTTGTGTCCCTTCTTACATTCCAATTCTGAATTTTTAAAAATATTTATTTGCATTTCTTTTTCTACCTTTCTTTCTCTTTCATTTTTTTCCTTTTTTCTTTCTTTTCCTTCATCTCTCTCTTCTTTTTCCTTTTCCATTCTTTTTGCTTTTTTTCTCTCTGTTCTCATTTTCATTCATTTCCTTTTTCTCTTTTTCACTGTTTTCTTCCTTCCACATTTTTTCTTCCTTTTAACGTTTGCATTCTTTTTCAGTGATTTTTTTCTCTTTCTCATTCTTTTTCTTTCTTTTTCATTCTTTTCCTTTTTTTTTTTACAAGTTTCCATCTTTCTAATCTTGTTCCTTCTCCTTGATCTTTTTCCCTTATTTTCATTTATCTTTCTTCTCACTTAGCATCTCTTTGTTCCTTTATTTTTCTTTCTTTCCTTCCTTCAAATCCCCCCTTGCTCCACTCTATTTTCCTTCGGAAACCACCTTCCTTCAATTTCCTTTCTTTTCTGGCCCATTTCATCCCCACCTCGTGTGTATTTTCCTTCCCAACCATCCATTTCCAACCTTCCTTCCCTTCCTCCTTAAACACAACACCACCCCAGTCCCCATGGTCCATAATTGATTTTATTTGGGGACAGGACCTGAGACTGAATAAATTCCAAAACACTGCCATGGTCAGTTTAGTGTCGTACTGCCAGACAAACTCTCTTCATTCTGATTGGACATTACATACAATGACCACAACCTTGTGTTGTCATCACTATCCATCCATTCAGCTGCCTGCCTGTCCGGCTGATGCTTGCTTGACCCTTGTTCATACTTTGATGAAGCATCACATCCAATTACTCGTTCAGCTCATGAGACTTGGTCATCTTCATCAGAGATGTGGACAGATGGATGATAGCCCCCAGGGAAGGAGGATTAGCAGGCCAGCCAAATTCAAAAGTGGGTTGAATGCTGACTCACCTGGACACACTGGTTGTTACATGATTAACCCTAGATTCTGAATACAACATCATCTTGTGGAAAGTCATTGCAACAGATACTCAGGTCTGGACATTATAGTCTCTCCCTCTGCACAAAATATGTACGTGGAGGGGGTGGCTATATATATATATATATATATATATATATATATATACATACACACACACACATACATGTATAGATATTATGTGTGCAAAGCATACAGCATTTACAAGAAACCCCAGCAGTTGATGCATCCTCAAAAAATGCCATGCTAATTCAAACCACATTAATCCAACTAGGGAAATTATTGAAACCCATGGGAAGTAAAGTGATTAATCCTGAAATTCAAATTTTAATAATTTTTGAGACAATTTTCGAGATGTTATGTTTTTTTGGACAAAAATTATTAGTGCTAAACAAGGGATTTCTGTATATGCAAATATACATAAACACATATACCCCTTGATATAAAGCATAGATAAACTTTATGATATATATATATATATATATATATATATATATGTTATTAAGAAATGGACATATGATCTGACAGAAGGATTATAAATTGTGTTATATTGTATAGAAACTCATTTGAAGTGATCACCATTTATTATGCGGTGAGTTTACCATTTGGCCTAAGCAGCAATCGTTCTGTTGGGTCATATATCCATTTCTTGATAACATAATTGTTGTGTTGAAAAATATAAATAAAGCAGATATAGACTATGAGTGAGAAAGAATGGGATTTTTTCTTGGAGTTGAAACAGTTATTTGGTACTTTGCATTACTGTTCGCTGTTTAGCTCAATGGTAAGAGAAATACTACGTTGAAATGGCTATCCTATTGGTAGCAAGTTTGATTCCTACAGCAGTCCTATTTTCTCCAATTGTTTATTCTTTTTATGTTGTCTAGGCTAAATGGTACATTCACCGAGTAATATCAGGTGATCATTTCAAATAAGACTTTCTATGTAATATAATGCAATTTATAATTACACACACACACATATATATATATATATATTTATATATATATATAAACAGTGTGTGTGTGTGTATTGGGCATGTACTACTTTAAAACCATATTTGTATATTTCTTTCTCTTTATATTTGTACACACCTATGAATATGTGATTTATTATATATATATATATATATATATATACCTACATACACATATACACATGCATCTATGCATTTACACATTAATATTCGTTTATAATTTTCATAAAATATGTCTGTTTCTTCCTTTCTCTCTCTCTCATCCACACTCGACAATAACAAACGAACATGTTATTGTGATTCTGTCACTTCGTATAAATTAAGTTATCTGAAATATATACTTAAATATATATAGTTCTTGCATGCACACATCTTTTTGCATAAGTGTGTTTCTATGTGTACAGGGATGTATATCTACTTTTACAACATCTAATACACCTTACACAATTATGAAGGAAGAACAGTAGCACTGATATCTATTTGTACTTATATATCATAAAAACATCATAGTCTATATACGCACAAACATATTTTATATATCTGGATACATGTGCAGTTATCATTTGCATACCAAGAGATACACTTATCTATCAGCCTAAATCTTCATTTTGTGTTCAAACCTATGTATTTGTTTTTCATCTAACCATATATATATATATATATATACACATATATATGTATATATATCAAAGTACTCATCAGTAATTCAATATCCTATGTGTGATGGGTTTATTTCACAAAGTGCTCTATACACAAACATTTAGTACATGAGTAGAGCTTTGAAATTTAATATATTCAACTTATATATATATATATATATATATATATATATATATATATATATATATATATATATATATATAGTGTGTATGTATATATGTATATACACACACACACTAGCATGATACTTACAAAAAATTGATGGGATTTTAATATTTTAGATTTCGATTTTCAAACTTTGTTTTCAATCACATAGGTTTCACTTTAACCCTCTTTAATCAGTTTTAAAAAGAGGAAAAGAGTGAGGCTTACGTTCTCCAGCTAAACTTATACACAGATGAAGCAAACTGTGTCTGTGTGTCAGCTACAGCAATCAGTCACTCTTTAACTGCTAGTCACACAATTCTTCCTCTCAGCTTTAAAGAGAGGGAAACCTGTCTTCACTGTGATGTGACCAACGAACATATGAACAAACTAGGAAATATATACATATATATATATGCTCCTCTATTCAGGGTTGAGCACTCTTTAAGTGAGGTAACTCATCCATTGTAAGCTTATGCAATGCTCTTCCATAGGAATAGAGCACTCTGGTGGATGGGGAATTTATTCGTAAATAAATATATCGCTTAAATTCAGCCTTACTGACCATAGCTCAGAGGTAGGATATCGGCCTCCGGGTCTGAAGCGAAGGTTTCAATCCTACCTCGTGGTATTGGATGGGATAATGGAAAGTCTATACCCACACTGAAGAGTAATACATTGAAAACAGCTGTCTGTGGATGACACAATAATATATATATATATATTGCACACACCCTCATTCATCACATCAATGCTAATGTGTTACTGCTCTTATTTCCATGTATCTATCTCACTGTCTTATTCCATTGGCCAACACCCACCTCCTTCCTCTTCACTGGCCAATTTCGGCTTTGCCTGATTCTGGTCAAGGTCAATGAGCAGCTTTGAAACATAGAAAATTGACCACTGATGGAATAGATTACTTTATCCATGAGAAAATATATTAGCATCACTCCCTGGAGACAGGGAGAGTACACACCAGCGACGACTGATGAAGACTATTCTCATAATTTCCGCTGCAATCACTGGGTTCTCTTCAACTCTCATTCTTTTCCTGTTGGCTAAATTTCAATAACTCAGCAGATTAATTGTGACAAATATCAGACACCTTCCTTCTTCATGGGATAAAAAGTTATTTTCCCAAATTCACCCTGAGAATCACACTCAGAAGTAACAGCTTACTCGATTGCCTTGCACCTAACTCGATCTTTTTAAAGTAGATATCACATTACTGCATTCAAGCTGTTATATTGTGTCTGGTCTGTGAGAGTGAGATGGGGACATTCCAGGGGTGTCGAAGATTTAGAGGGCAATTTCCAGAGTTTGGTTGACAGAGGTATTTTTCTTTGACAAACGCGGTTTGTTTTCCAACTCTGCCATTCATGAAATAGAGACAACATGACTTATAAACAAATATCAAACATTTTTTTTCTCTATCTGAATGAATATTCAGGACCATTTACTTGTCACATTCTGCCCTTTTTGATTTAAACTTATTGGTTAATAATACAGCGTGAGAGGCTCACCTGTGAAAACAAAATGGCAGCTTGTCTCCAATGACAAATTTAGTCTTATCACTTGAAGTGAATATATATATATATATATATATATATATATATATATATATGATTATAGATCGTGTTTTATTATATTGAAACTCTATTCAAAATGATCTCTGTCATTACACGGTGAATGTATCATCTGGCCTAGACAATGTAAATAGAATAAACAATTAAAGAAAATAGGGCTGCTGTAGAAATTGAACCTGCAATCGATAGGGAAGCCACTTCAATGTAGCGTTGCTCTTATCGTTGAGCTATACAGCCTATGGTAATGCAAAGGCCCAAATAACTGTCTCAACTCCAAATTCCAGTCTTTCTTATTCACAGTCTATATCTGCTATATATGATCCGACAGAATGATTATAAATTGCATTATATTGAAACTCTTGTTTGAAATGATCACCCATTATTACATGGTGAATATATCATTTGGAATTGTTTATCCTATTTATGTTAATACAGGTATCACAAAGTGTCAACCAAGAATGTAAACACAGGTTTCTCCAGTTTTCAAATGGGTCTTTCAGTATGGCTATGTATATTCATATGTGTTCAGGCCATATCTATGGGGCTTGGCCAAAATTTTCAACATTTACTTCGAATTATGTCTATAAATTCTCTTTGAAATCTCCCCCTTTATTCATATTTTAGTAGGGGGTCAATTTGCAATGTAAGTTCAAGCTAAATTTATCTATTAGTTTTGGTCCGTGCTTGTTTTTGAAAAATCAGACTTTTTTTCAGTGATCAAGACCCAAGAGGTGAGAGAAGTAATCTATTAATTGAATCATCCCTTTTTCCAATTTTTTAATTCATAACCCTTAACATGGTATGCTGCAAAAATCTATTGTACACATGATGGTTTCTATTGTGTGACTAATTCAACGTATTCATAAGTATGTTTTTTTTTTATGAAAGTGGATCAAAATAAAGTCTTTAAAGTAGAAATAATCTTTTACTCAATAATGTTCAGTCTACATACATATTCCTCTGCCGGTAATGCAAAGGCCCAAATAACTGTTTTAACTCCAAATTCTCATTTTTGTTTATTCTCAATCTATATCTGCTCTATTTGTTCCTTTCAACGCACCAATTATTTTATTAAGAAATGGATATATGATCCAACAGAATGATTACGAATTGCGTTATATTATATTGAAACTATACCTTAAATGATCTTCCATTATTATACGGTGAATGTACCATTTGGCCTAGACAATGTAAATACAATAAAAAATCAAAGAAAATGGGGCTGCTGCAGAAATCAAACCTGCTAACAATAGGGTAGCTGCTTCAACGCAGCGCTGGTCTTAACATTATATATCTATAATTGAGTACATATGACACACACACACACATCTACATTATGCACATACCACATCCACACACATCTATGTTGTGCACATACCACACACACACAACATCTACATTGTGCACATACTACACACACACATAATATATTCCACACGCAG
The DNA here is from genome assembly GCA_963457665.1 of Thysanoteuthis rhombus. Lineage (NCBI taxonomy): Eukaryota > Metazoa > Mollusca > Cephalopoda > Oegopsida > Thysanoteuthidae > Thysanoteuthis > Thysanoteuthis major. Next base: position 30,477,388 of record OY735228.1, on the reverse strand, counting down.
ATACATCAAAATCACGCACATACTACATACGCACACACAACATCGACATCATGCACATACCACACACAATATCAACATCATACAGAAACCACACACATACACACAATATCTATATCACACATACATACACACGTATGTATATTTATACAAAACTTATTTCCCATTCCTTTTCTAATTTTTAGGCTGTTTTTGTTCAGTAATTCCGAGAAGACTTGGTCACAGACTGGCTTGAAAATCTAGATTCTTATTACTCTTTAATTCAGAAAATAAAAAAGAATAGTACATAATCTCTGTTTGATTTCAAGATTCAAGACCTTTCCTTGTCTCTTGATATCTATTGTCAGTGTTTCAAATCTCTTGGGAAGCATTCTTTGAAAGAATAACCAGAACAAATTGAGCGTGGTAGCAAGATGTGAAGAAATTTTGGATTAAACCTAATTTCCTTTCTTCTCACATGGTAGATAAGCAGAGTGATGATGGTTGATTAAAATTCATATCCAAACTTTCTTCTAATTAAAGGTGATTAACATATTCAAAAGAAAGTGAGAGAGAGTGAGTGAATGTATGCGTGTGTAAAATCAGCCAAGAATATCAAGTTCCTGTCTATACGAGATACACCTAACCAAAACAGCATGAAAAAAAAAATAAAAAAGCATCTTTGTGAAGATTGAATTTATTGATCTAATTATATGTCCTACAATGGTTGTTGATTGTGTAATGAACTCTAAATTCGAAGATGGATACATAGCACCTTTGACATCTTCATGTGCGGCATTAACCTGTTTGCTGCCACGGACGAGGTAACTTGTCTTTGCAAGTCATCGGTCCAGTTCCACAAAAGAGGTATCTAGTCTTAACAAGTCATTAGTTCAGTGCCATTATAGAAATAACTACTAAACAAGTCATCAGTTTAGTGCCACAAAAGAGATTAGTCTCAGCTAGTCATCAGTTCAATCTCACAGAAGGTATAACTATGACTAGTCAGTTCGTCATCAATCCAATGCCACTGAAAGTTGACTGTATCTTTGCAAGTCATCAGTCTAGTGCCACATCAGAAATAACTATGTCGTCTTAGCAAGTTGTCAATCCAGTGCCATATACAATAATCATCTTACGATAGTATCATTCTTATTCTTCATCTTATGTACGTTTATATTCATATTACATTTATAAGATATTTTCTTGTGCATATTAGTTGATTTGTACGAAAATAAAACTATTTCAAGCATGGGGTGAAGGCTTTCTATTTACACCAATTTGAAAAATCAAGCACAGAAGTTATGAAGTTGAAAAGAATAATTTATTTAAAATTCATTTCAATGGATGAAGTATTAAATATCATCATAATACATTTTGGCTATGATTTACCATCATCTTAATCGTTGTAGTTTTTAATTACAATGAAACCCAGGCTGCACACTCTTAAACAGTGAGTAAAAAATTAACTAAATTCTTGTAGCTTTGTGGTAAGTGAGTGAGCCACTCTCTGGTATGGAGGGTTGTGAGTTCGATTCTCACCTGGAATCTATTCTCCATTCCGATCTGCGCTGTTAATTTACTTACTCACTGCTGAAGAGTACCCAGCCTGAGTTTAGTAGTGATTAATAGCAACAACAATTGAGGTAAACAGTAGCAAAGACTAATAACAATGATTAGAAAATATACTTGGCAGCTAATAGGTTAATTACTTAGTCTGAGAAATATATTACTAGTGTGATGAGTAACAGTGGCCTTAAAATCAGAAAAGGTCCAGGTTCGGATAGATATTGATAGATTGAGAAGTACACCAAGAATCCCTAATTTTTGAAAATGCTATGATCTTTCTTCTTATTTGGAATAGGTAAGATTAAACATTATGTTTATATCTTGCAAGCAAGATAACTAATCAGGTATCATCATTTTAATTTTGAATGGCTAAAAGTGGCTAGATTTAGAAAAAGATGGCTATTGGGTAAATGTATCGCTGCTGTTGGAAGAAATTTGATTAAATTAGGTGACAACAGGGAAAAAAGAAATCCTAACCCTAACTACATGCCATATTGGCTCCAAAGTAAACAATATTTTTACAGAGAAAATAACATTATTTGATCAATGGTAAAAATCTAACTACTTTTAGCCATTAGAAAATGGCCAAATTCATAATGGTGATACCAGATAATTTATCTCCCTTGGAGAATATTGACATAATGTTTAATCTTACCAATTCAAAACGCTTACTGAGATAACTTATAACTTGCCACCTAGGTAAGTTGCATATTTCCCAAAGACTCTGCATAAGCCAGGATCCCAAAAGAAGATTTTCAAGTCAAGCATCTCCTTAATTGAAGTACACAGAATTCCTGCTCCATTTCTTCAATTTGGCCTTGAGCCAGACTAAGCTAAGTTGTAGATATCCAAGGCCACCACAATATAGAAAAGCCATTCTAAACCATTTGGGAGCTATGTGCCCCCGCCCCCGAATCAAATCTTACTCTCAAAGCTTTATTTCAATAAAAATATTTATACTAAAACAAGTCTGGTTAATCATGGATGTCTTTTGGCAACATGCTGTGTTTAGGGTGAACAATAAATAAATAACTTCTCTCGCCTTTTGTCGGATCACTAAAAAGTTTGAATTTTCCAAAAACAAACTAGTGACCAATATAGCATAAACTTATATTTACGAATTCAGTCCTTCATCAAAAACCTTTTTTTTTATGGTTATAAAAAATCTTTTTCTAAACATAAGAAATTGTTGAGATTTTCATTCTTGTAGCACCATTAGTGTGGCCTGTATATGTCATACATACATAGCCAACCAAGCTTAAAAACTGAAGAAACCCATTTTGACAGTTTCTAATGTATATTTGTATGATTTATCCATACATAAATTATGCCGTCATTTTTGATGGGTAATATGCTTGTAATAATATATTCTCTTTGTTCATCATTAATCTACAAGTATGTCTTTTGGGAGTTGCTTTCACATCACATATATACCGACTGGCCTCTGTCAAGGTTGACTCTAGGGGAAACAGCCATTTGATATGCCCCACAGGGGAAGGTAGGTAGTTATTGGAGAGGGATTTACACGTATATCCATAAATATATATTTTTTCATGTATACAAAAATGCATGTACACACTCTCTCTCTCTCTCTCTCTCCTGAATATGTGTGCGAGTGTGTGTGAATTTTTTTTTTATAGACAATGAGGAAAACACAGATTGGGTGAATAGACATTTATTTACAGCCGTTTCATTGGGAATGACCCCACATCTTCAGCAAGATGAGAAATGGGTGTGTCAGTGTGTGTTTTCATGCAGAGAGAAAGTGATTGGCAAACTGATAGGGAGAAGAGAGGTCTAGACAGGTAGATAAAAATGACTCGTCAATTTTAGAATAAATGTATATCTGGGGCTGCATGTTTAACAATCAAATCTCACAGTTCCTCTTTTGTCATCCTCTAATGAAGAAATACTCCAATCCTCTTGAGTTGTAACTTTCACTTGTCTTTTTCATCCTAATCCACCAAGCCTACCCCGAGATAGCAAAAGGAAACAACAGAAAACAAACATAATTTGGTCTTCGGAGATGAAGTTAGCCACTAATCCAATCCTTTCTCATCTGTTCTATTGACAGGAGACATACTCTGTTTATACTTGAAAAATCTGTCAGAGGAATAATCTCAGAGTATTGTGACATAATAACAAACACATATACTTTTTTAATCTCTCTCTCTCCCCCACTCAAACTGTCATCTTTTATCTTTTATTTTTGTTTTTAGCAATCTACAGTGGCGCCCAAGACAAACACAACCCATAAAATCTCCAAAAGTTGGCTGAATCACTCCAGAGGTGGGAGGATGGTGGAGAACGGTTTGTGTCCGAGATCCCAAATTCTCACAAGTATGTAAAAAGCAGAGGTTTTTATTTTATGTCATTCTGTGAATCATTGGTATATCCAGAAACATCTTTAGTGCTATGAATTCTTCGGAATTACTGACAGTCAAAGAGGAAGGAGGTTAAGAAGGTGTTCTTTGGAAGTGTCCCACCCATCTCCACTATGTCATTTTGCACACGGTTCCTCATCTCATCAGGCTGATTTCGTATCAGCCAGGAGGGTTTGTAACTTTTACATATATATGATGCATTATATCTAAAAGTGTTTCATCTCCAGAAGATTAGAGCAAAGGAAAAATAATAAATAAATATTGAAATCAGAAGAAAGTACTCAGAAAAATAAAAAATAGGAAGAGCAGTATTAAAAAGGCAAAAAAAAAAAAAAGGTTAATTGTCTTCCTTTTGAAGATAACGTTAGTTTTATTTATTTATTATTTTTTTCTTAAACATTTGCTATATGCCTTTTTTGGCAACTCTTTCACTGACATGACTATTTGGTCACTCTTTTCTTCTATATCATTTTTTTTTTTTTGCCTGAGTTGTTACGTGGGGTTGGGAGAGTGATCGAGAGAAATATGGAAGAAAAGATGCCATAATATTGTTGTACTGATAAACTAGACAAGTAGATCAAGATATAATAAATATGACAGTTAAAAAAGAATTCTTGGTCTCCTTCAGATTTTCATTCACTCAGATGTCTTTTTTTTTCCTGATTGATCTGAGCAGTAATGATTTCATTTCACTTTGGTCTGATTCACTGGTAGGTAAATGAGGTAGAAAGGGACATTTCTTTTTGGCCATTTCGGTCATGATTGCCCAAGGTGAGATAAAAAATGCAATGAAGACAAAAAACAGTTTTAAAAAGTAGAAAAGCTATTTTCATGATTATAATAAAAATGATAATAATTTTGATAACAAGTACTAACAAGACCCATGGAAATATTATGATGTATCATGGCTATTTAGGTATAAATCTTAAAATAATTAACCTATTTTAACCAACAGATATGCTCCATCTCAGCTCCATTATTTAATTCTTAATGCTTCGGTTCTAAAAGCACGAAGTTGTCAGTAGCTAAATACTGGTTCTAGCAAGTATATATGGCAAGGCATGGACAAGTATATTGATATGTAGCTGGTGATCATGATAATGAATAGAAATCTCTTACATTCAATCATCAGAATAACACTAACAATTAGAATAGTCATCACACAAACAATATTAATAATGCTTATAGAAAGTGTAATAAATATTATGTTGCTGGCAAAAAGAGAAAATGATAGATCATATAACAATAACAGTCTGGTTAGTCACTTGGAAAATCAATTGGTGATCAGTAAGTAGGTTATTTCTCTCATCTATTGTTAAACAGTGATCATTAAAAAAAAAGCCCGGGTTTAAAAAAAAAAAATGGACACAAAATAAGGGATCAATTTAGCATGAATTTACAATGCAAACTGAACCTCCAAATCAATTGGTATGGGGGGGGTAAAAACAAACAAACGTTTTTGTACATATAAGAATTATGTAAATTTTCAGTCCTCTCACTCAATTGGTGCAGCCTGTGCACAAGATACATACATAACCAGCCAGACCAATTCAAAACTGAAAGAAATCTATGATGACGATTTTGGTTGACAGTTTCTAATAGTAGAAATATCAATAGCAATCATAGTTATTTGTAGTGAATTCTGCCAGAGACCTTAGTCATTGAAAACCTAGTAAGGATCAAAATCACTGGTATACTAACCATCACAGCATGACAAGTACTTCAGTTGGTGGAATGATAAAATAGAATCATTTACACCATTCAAAAAAAGGATAAAGATGAGAATGATGTTGCACACAGAGGGTGAGGACATGATAATAATAATTAGGTCTAATGATGACAGAAAATAATGATTACTATAATGATAATTCACATATACAAAATGTAATGTGTATCCATATTCATTCATATATTTGTGTGTGTGTGAGTGGGTAACACTTTTGATTGAGTACATAGATAATATGCTCTGCCAAGGATCAAAACACTTCAGCCTTGGATCAGTGTGCAAAGATATTACACCCTGATCCGTGGCAGAAGGCCACCTCTAATTTTTTTGCATCTGTGCTGTTTGCTCAATGCTATAGACTGACTAGATTTGGTGAGGACTTTTTTATTTTTTTGGTTACAGTAGGAAATCAAAGTCATCTCTGGGTTTGGGTCAGTGTGATAAAAAAAAAAATACTAAGGAAAAAGATAAGATTAAAGATAAAGAAGAAGAAGGAGAGAGAGAGGATCTGCATTGTGGTTGATAGTTGCATATTTCCCATGGCAATGGGCAGGCCATGTTGCAAGAATGAAAGACAACCGATGGACATCACGACTCACAACATGGATCCCCAGAGATCACATGAGAAACTGAGGACGACAGAACACAAGATGGAGAGATGAACTAGACAAATTCTGGAAATACTGGCTCCACAACGCCCATGATAGAGAATTGTGGCAAATCCTGGGGAAGGTCTATGTCGAACGACAGACGTTCAAAGACTGATGATGATGATGATGACCAGAAGATGGTGTTTGGGCACTGGTAAAATTCCTGGCTCTTCAAAGGTGATTTTCCAGGCATATAGACACTTTCTACCTGGAAAACTGTTGTGTCACAATCTTCCTAACTATATCTCTTTCATTTGGCCTTGTGCTAGACCAAGCTAAGCTTTATAAATACGAAAAAGATAGAAGAACAAGCTTGGCTGCTGCCGGGTCGAATTCCTTTCCCTCTTCTCTTCCAAGTGAAAATAATTACTGCAACTTCTGAATTGTAGATATAAAAAAAGAATTTTTTTTTTCATAACTTTAGTTAGTATTTATTTATTCATCAGAATGGAAGAAGCCCTCATGTATCTGTAAGATAGATTTCGTAGATAGGCAAGACTTGTCATTTTAGCTCAGTTGGTAGGAGACATGCCAACTGAATCAGTGGGGTTGTGATTTCAAATCATGGTATGGTAATGTTAATTTTTACTCACCTAAATTTAGTGAGTGTTGTTCTTATTATGGCAGAAAAGCTAACTCTAGACTCTGACAAAATGTATATAAAAAAGGAGAAATAAGAAGTACCCATTAACTGATTTAGTTGCATATCATTTGCCAGTTTTACTGTCAGTGTTTGAACACTGATAAAAGCTAGTATGTCAAATGTTGGTTTTCAAGGTAGGCCCTCCCCACTTGGAAGATTGGTGCGACTCAATCTTCCCACTCCCTAATCGGTCTTGCATTGAAACAAATTAGGCTGATGAAATACAGGGCCGTGACGTAACAAGGGAAAAGTGTTGGAGTAGGGGAGGCAAGAGGTAACCCAACCAAATGCAGCTGGGAGTTAGGGAGTTCCAAAAGTGAAACCTCCATAAAATTTTGAATTTAGTGTATGCCCACAGAAATTTCCTTTTTTTTTTTTGCAAAAGGTTCAGGGTTGAGGCAGGCCCTAACGCTCATTACAACCCTGAAATATGCATTAAGTTGTTGCAAAGTACCCAGCATCATCCTTTGCACAATGCTAGGGAAATCTTAGGAGTATCTTTGAGGTTCACTCAGCTCTCCACTGTTTGTGTAGGTACACTCTTTCACAATGAATTGTTTGCAGAGAACTGATAGCTCTGGGGAAAATCATGGCTGAATTCAAAATGCACAATCGACAATTCTTATTCTTTATACTTAATACGAATAAAAGTTCAGCAAAAGTGAGACGATGGACGACTGAAAGTTCTGATGTATTAAGAGCAAACACATGTTTGGAAGGGTTTGCAAGGTTTTTAAAAAAAAAGCTTCAGGACATAAAACGCCCTGGAAACACTCAAATCTTGAAAACTTATGAATCGGAAGAACATTTAGAGGAAGGTATCATACAGTACAAATAGGTCTGGTTGGTGACTCACTACGAAAGCATCACACGACCAACATCTTCTAGCAGTATGCCAAGTTAGGGATGATCAATCAAAAAGTTTGTAAAACAGGGAGAAAAAAAGAATGAGTTACTTCTCCCATTTTTTGTTCAGTAGTGATCACTAAAAAAGTATGAATTTTCAAACACAAGCATGCACACTGCTGGATGGAATCTAGGGACCAATTTAGCATGAACTTACATTGTAAATTGACGCCCCCCCCCTTAAAAATCCATTAAGGGGAGAATTTTCAAAAAACAGAAAAATTGTTCTTTCTAGACATGATAGAGAGTGAATGTTCACATTTTCAGCCCTCTAGCTCCATTGGTGCTTCCTGTACACTTTGAACATATATAGCCAACCAGCTGGACCAACTAATAAACTGAAGAAACTTTTAGAGATGATTTTGGTGTGTGGTTTCTAACAATATGTGAACTTACTGAAAAATTAGAGGTAAATCAGTCAAATAGTTACCTCTGCTGATGAAATTGGAGAGGTATACGTAAGTCTGTCTGTTTGTCCAAACGCAATCTCCAAAAATTCTCAATTGAATTTTACGGAAGGTTAGGAAATTGGCTATTGTTATATGATCTATGATTGTCTGTTTTGCTATCATCAGCAACATAATATTTATTACACTTTCTATAACCATTATCAATATTGTTTGTGTGACGATTAATTTAATTGTTAGTGTGATTTTGATAGTGTAGTGTTTGGGTAGTCGCTGTGGGAGCATATCATCCCCACCCAAAGCGAGTGATCTGGCAGGGCCTTTTGGGACCGAGGACCCAGCAGGAATGGCTGGTATAAGTTTCATAGTGCGGATAAAAAATGTCTATCCATCATCATGATCACTATCTACATATCAATATACTTGTTCATGCCTTGCCATATGTACTTGCCAGAACCAGTATTTAGCCACTGACAACTTTGTGTTTTTAGAACTGAAGAATTCCACTTTGAGGAATACATTGGAACATGAAAAACTTTTTTCTGGGCAAAGAAGTTGACCAATGATTTTGCTGCATGACAATGGCAATCCTCATGTAGCAAATGCAATGACAGAAATGATCATGGAGCTGGGATAGGAAGTTCTTGTACATACAGTACATTTTCCAAACTTGTCATCTTCAGATAATCACTTCCAATATTTCCGAAAGAATTCGCTGCATCAAAAGAGTAATTGTTCTTTTATGATGGAAAGCTTTATTTAGGTGGTAGGTGTTGGTATGATTATTGAGAGCCATGGAAAATACTTTGATGACTGAATAATGATGCTATGAATTCATATCAATGAAGGATTTTGTAAAAAAAAAAGTGCTGGAAACTCTAGCACTGAGCTATTATCACTGAATGCACAATTTAGCTGAAAGATGACATAAGGTCATAAAAAGCCAGGGAGAATATTTTGATGACTGAACAATGATGCTACGAATCTATATCAATGAAAGATTTTGTAAAAAGAAAATGCTGGAAATAGTCGCATCAACCTAATATGGATAGGGAGGGAGGAGAAAGAGAATAAAGTATAAGAAAGTAAAAGAAACATGCAAGAAAATAGAGATGAGAGAGAGAGGGATAAATGAAAGAGAGAGAGAAATAAAGAAAAAAAACACCAAGAAATGTATTAACAGAAGCAGAAAGAAGACATAATTATTTTAATTGCACTCTCTCTGTCTCCACCTCAAGGAAGAGTACAGCAGAGGACCGAGGAGGTCTCCCCAATAATCTCTGTGACATTAGCAGAGTCTGACATATGTTTTATATCAGAGCCTCTCTGGGACTGTGCTAACGTGGGAAGGGGTGGGACGGGACGCCATCAGAGGAAAACCTGAGAAGAAGAATAAGGCAAGTAACATCCCATGATGAACAACAGTAAAGAATTGCCGATAGAGTAGGATAAAATAAAAAGAGAAAAGAGAATTCCCTTCTGGTTTCAGGACTCTGCAAGAAATCCTCCCACCATCCCCCCCCTCCTGACCATTCCTGTTGGCCATCAGCCATCACTGGCACCATCATCACACTCAATATTAAAACTAAGCTTATTCAATGAGTGGCAAACGCATTTACTGACCAGTTGGATTGGAGGAACGGGGGGGGGGGGTGCATGCATCGGAAGGAAGTGTCAAACAACAGCGAAGGTGCCCACCGAAGGTGTCCTTACCGATTTCTAATTGCCAAGCACCTTAGAATGGCGGCATGTTCTTGAATTGCTCGCCGGAAGCGTACAGAAAAATATGAGGAAAATCTTCTCCCATAATCATGGAAATGCAGTGTGTCTGTCTAGGAGGGACACAAGAATAACTTACCGTTCACCTTTGGTTAGGATTCTCATTTTCTTTCCTCTTCAAATTTTGTAATGTGCAGAACTTCTGTTTAGTTTTTTTTTTTTTTTTACTTTTTAAAAAAAATCTCTATTTAGCAGGGTGGGGATGGAGGTGATATTTAGTGGCATTCCATCAATAATGGAAATATATATAAGATGGACAGTTGGGTAAATAAGTAAATTAACAAGTACGTAAATAACTATGTAAAAGATGGTGAAAAAATTCTTTTAACTGGTGGGCAAGAGAACACACACTTGTATCTCCAGATACCATTACATTGGTGCATAAGAACAGGAATACATATTATACTTCGTTGGACATGGACACACAAATAATTAATCAGATGTACGAGGATGGATCAATAAGTTTGTAGCCTTGAATTTTGATCTGAAATTTTCATTGTATACTGTTTGATCTAAGTGATGAGTGAAAAAGTGTTGGGTCAAGGCCATGGACGAGGAAGGATATTATGTTGAAAAATAGATATTTGTTGCAAAGAATATATGCTTTTTTTTTTCTCATCATTAGGCTATGGAATTATCAATGCACCAGTGCAAATAAGTCGAAACATAATTGTGTATCTATGTATCAGAAAATAACACTCTTATGCTTTCATTAGACAACTCAGAATGTGTGTGTGTGTGTGTGTGTGTGTGTGTATATATATATATGTATTTTTGTGTCATCCACAGATAGCTGTTTCGTTGTATTACAACTCTTCAGTGTGGCTATAGACTATCCATTATATATCATCATCATCATCAACAGTCTTTTAATGTCCGGCGTTGAACATAGACCTTCCCCAGAATCCACCACATTTCTCTATCATGGGTGTCGCAGAGCCAGTATTTTCTGAATTTGTCTAGTTCATCTCTCCATCTTGTATTTTGTCTGCCTCGGTTTCGCATGTGATCACAGGGGATCCATCAATATCCGATGTGTGATGGGTTTATTCAATAAAGTGCTCAATACATTCAACTTCAAGTTCAACCACATTCAAATTACCCATATATATATATATATATATATATCAGAAATCATCAACCAGAACTGTCACCAAGTCTATCAACGCTGGTTTCTCCAATTTTGAATCTGGCTGGCTATGTATGTATGAATGACACATACAGGCCACACAAGTGGAGCTAGAGGGCTGAAAATTTTAGCATTTATCCCTAAGTATTATAAAGGAAAAAACGTTTTTTATGATCCCTTCTTTCCAAGTTTTTAATAGATCACACCCAACATGGCATACTGCTGAAGGACATTGCTCATATAATGCTTTTTATTTAGTGACTAACCAGACCGATATATTTATATCTAATTGTAAATGTACATTATTGATTGACAGGCATGAACAAACACACACATTATATATATAAATATATATATATACAAATGCACACTATCGCACAAGCACATCTATGAATATACTTACTAGGCAAATGTTGATAAATGCATACAATATTAGAAATGTATTCTGAAGTACATCTAGTACATATTTATATGATACTTATATCGTATCATTATTAGTTTGAATTTGTGAAAGACTATATGTATACATATATAAATATGCATGTGTGCATACATATATATATATATATATACTCACATAGAGTGGGAGATATATAATGCATACATATACGTATTTTGGTATGTTTATATCAATTTATAAAAACCTCATTATACATGTATGAATCAATGAATATGGTTCCATGTGTATACATATGTGAGAGCGCATGTGCATATATGTAAAAGCATAGAATATATGTATATGCATATAAAGAGAGAGAGAGAGGGAGGTTATATACATATATACATGTATTTTTGCATGTTTCTATCAATTTATAAAAATCCTATTATATATATATATATATATATATATATATATATATATATAGGTGTGTGTCTGTGCATATATGTAGATGCACATGTGTGTCTATAAAGAGAGAGAGAGAAAGAGAGATAATACATACATATATGTACTTTAGCATGTTTCTCTCAATTTATAAAAATCTTATTATACATGTATGTATATATATATATATATATAAATATATATCCATATGCTCACAACATATGTACAAATAAGGTTCCATGTAAATTGGATTTACAGAAAACTATCTGGAATTTCCATATCTTGATGCATTTTATAAGTACATTGTAGATCGGAACTTGACTGAGAAATGAGAATATTCTTAGATCCCAATGAATCAAAAAACAAATAAACAAGCACCTGATGCAAAAATGTAAGTAAATAAATAAATGAAAGAAAGAAAAAAAAAATCCTCTAATAATGAAAACCCTGAAGAAAGCCCGAGAAATAAGCCAACTGCTAAAGAATTCTTTCCCTCCCCAACACGCTCAATTTCCCTCCCCCTTAAAACATTCGAGGTTCCGCCGCCTCCCCTTCCTCCATCCGTATATTTATTTCATCTTTTGAATTAAATGATTGAATGTTTGCCTCTCCTTCCGCTCACATCCTTGTTGCTGAATTTTCAAACTGATTTGGTATTCATGAACAGTTACTTACCAACAGAAGTCTCTAGAAAGAAAAAATGATGGCAGACTGTTCATCAACACTTTCTTGTGCATACAAGTGTGTATAGACATTTAAAACACATGTATGCACAATGGAAAAAAAATACTCAAAGATGTAAATTAGCCACAATATATAACAATACTTACATAGGTTTTAAACAGCTTGTATTGTATGTTTTCTTGTGCAAACATGTGCGTATGGACATTCAAGACATATGTACAGAAAATAGAAAGAGTGCTCAAATGTTCGATGATACAAATTTGCTATAGTATATAACAATACTTACATAGGTTTGAAACAGCTTGTATTGAATGCTTGCTTTCCTGTGCAACCATGTGTATGGACACTCAAAACACATGAACACAGAATAGAAAAAACAATCATATGTGAAAGATTGAAATTAGCAACCATATATAACAATACTTACATAGCTTCTTAATAGCTTGTATTGTATGCCGTTTTGTGAAAACATGTGTATGGACATTCAAAACACAGGTACACACAATAGAAAGAATACTAAAATGTTCAATACAAATTAGCTACAAAAACTTACATAAGTTCTTAACAGCTTGTTTTGGTATACTTTCTTGTGCAGAAGTTAGAGGGTCCACAGACTATGTCCATGGAACCAGACTACATAAATTTATTGGCTTTATTATATGGACAATACAAAGAGTTATATATTCTTTTCTCAATCATCACACATTTTGATTACTTGATCCTTCAAAGTCTTGATGGTAAAGTAAAGCTTCATACTGATATCACTTATGAGACAGGTCATCACATCATCATCAGTTTTTTTATTGTCCATTGTTGGACATAGACCTTCCCCAGGATTCACCAGACCTCTCTATCAAGGATGTTGTGGAGCCAATACTTTCTAAACTTGTCTAGTTTGTCTCGTCTTGTATTCTGCCGGCTTCAGTTTCACATTTGATCTCTGGGTATCCACGTTGTGAGTCATGATGTCCAGTGGTTGTCTGCCATTTTTGCAACATGACCAACCCATTGCTATTTGACTTTTCTAATGGATTCTTTGATTTCTCCTTAGTATACTGTGCTGTCTTGTGATCTCTCCATGTGAGGTTGAGCTTGAACATTTCATGAGCACTTTGAATGGTTCTCAGTTTGAGGGTCAGTCTCTTGATTAAATTCCATGTTTCAGCTCCATAAGTGACTATCGGGAGATGCATGGGTTGTATACCCTCCTTTTTAGGACTAATGGGATTTTTTGTTCTGCCAGATGCTTGCCATCCAAGAGTGTTCCTTTGCTTGATTTCTTCTTTTGAGGATTTCATAGAGGTTCATTTGTCTTGGGTTGATGTAGTGGTCTACTTTCTCCAATTTAGTGTTTTCGATCTTGATCGTAGTGTGTTTATTGCTGACATACTATCAATGGCCAAAAGGAAGAAATAGAGAAAGAGGACACAAAAGAAAGAAGCATAGAGAGGAGACACAAAAGAAAGAAGTATAGAGAGGAGACATAAAAGAAAGAAGCATAGAGAGGAGACACAAAAGAAAGAAGCATAGAGAGAGAAGACACAAAAGAAAGAAGCATAGAGAGAAGACACAAAAGAAAGAAGCATAGAGAGGAGACACAAAAGAAAGAAGCATAGAGAGGAGACACAAAAGAAAGAAGCATAGAGAGGAGACACAAAAGAAAGAAGCATAGAGAAGAGACACAAAAGAAAGAAGTATAGAGAGGAGACACAAAAGAAAGAAGTATAGAGAAGAGACACAAAAGAAAGAAGTATAGAGAAGAGACACAAAAGATAGAAGTATAGAGAGAGGAGACACAAAAGAAAGAAGCATAGAGAGGAGACACAAAAGAAAGAAGCATAGAGAGGAGACACAAAAGAAAGAAGTATAGAGAAGAGACACAAAAGAAAGAAGTATAGAGAAGAGACACAAAAGATAGAAGTATAGAGAGAGGAGACACAAAAGAAAGAAGCATAGAGAGGAGACACAAAAGAAAGAAGCATAGAGAGGAGACACAAAAGAAAGAAGTATAGAGAAGAGACACAAAAGAAAGAAGTATAGAGAAGAGACACAAAAGATAGAAGTATAGAGAGAGGAGACACAAAAGAAAGAAGCATAGAGAGGAGACACAAAAGAAAGAAGTATAGAGAAGAGACACAAAAGAAAGAAGTATAGAGAAGAGACACAAAAGATAGAAGTATAGAGAGAGGAGACACAAAAGAAAGAAGCATAGAGAGGAGACACAAAAGAAAGAAGTATAGAGAAGAGACACAAAAGAAAGAAGTATAGAGAAGAGACACAAAAGATAGAAGTATAGAGAGAGGAGACACAAAAGAAAGAAATGTACAGATAAGACACAAAAGAAAGAAATATACAGAGAAGACACAAAAGAAAGAAATGTACAGATAAGACACAAAAGCAAAATTGTCAAGATATAAAAATTGGTACACGGGTTGAGCAGAACAACCCAGGTGGCATAAGCTGTCTGACATGTAGATACAGAGAGAAGGAGAGATCTGGGTGTGGTGGATGGGGCAAAGTGCAGAGTTGTCAGTAAGAAGAATCCAAATCTGTAGTTTGGGATGAGTTGGGAAATGCAAAAAGAGAGAAAAAAAATCCAAGCACTTAGCATGAAGAATTAAGAAAAAAATGTTACAATGAAGAAAGATCTGCAACAGACAGTGGATTTTGTTTATTTTCAAAAGTTAATGGGAGAGTTTTGTCTTTTTAGCTTCATTCAGATGGTGTTGGGTGGGTGGGTAGTATGGATGTGGGTAGAAAAAGGGTGGAGTGTTGAAAGTGAGAAAAAAAGAGAGAGAGAGATGATTTTATGTGATAAAGATGGAGAGAAACCGAAAGAGGAGATGAAATTTTAAAATACGAAGAAGGAAGATGTAGAAGTTCAAAGGATGAAAAGAAAGACAGATGAGAAAGAAGTGAAGGAGAGAAAGATTAAAAAATAAAGGGAAAGAAGAGGAAGATAGTAAGAGTGAGAGAAAAAGTAAAAAGAAAAAGAGGGAAAATGAATAGAAAGAAGGAGTGAAAAAAGAAGTGTATCTAAAAAAAAAATAGAGAGAAGAAATTAAATAGAAAGAAGCCAGTGAAGTTGAGAAAGAGAGAGAGAGAGATAGAAAAGGGAATAGAGTGAAAGAAATGAAGATAAACGGAGAGGCAAAGAGAAGCAAAGAATGGGGAAAAATAATGAGTAAGAGAGAGGGGAAAAAAAAGAAGAAAGAGAGGACATCAGAAACCCTTTGGGTGCATACCAACTAATAAATCCAGGTAAGGATGCTTTATATTTAGAGAAACCATTTAAAGGTATTGCATTGCTACAACTGGAGTTTGATGGAAAGAATTAGACACAGCAGAAGGAATAGAAGACAAAATAAATCAATCAAAATTTTTTTAAATAGAGACACGAAAAATTACATATTCTGAAGCCAAAACAATATACAGATAAAATAATCACACAAGTCAGAAACACTTTTACATCCAAGAATATTTGTTGGCAAAGGTTTTCCAGGTCCAACTTTGGATTTCATCATTTACAGTTTTCAGGTAGAACAGTCTAGAAATGTAAAGATCAGATATCAGATTTTGGAACTGGAGTGCAAGAATATTCTTAAGACACCTCGTTTCTGGTTCTCACAAATCTGATTCTCCCTAGATTTTATCATTAACAGTCTCTAGTTAGAAGAAGAGTCCAGAAATGTAAAGATCAGATATCAGAATTTGGAACTGGATTACAAGAATATTTTTAAGGCACCCTCTTTCTGGTTCTCACAAATCTGATTCCCCTTGGATTTTATCATTCACAGTTTACAGGTTGAAGAAGAGTCTAGAAATGTAAAGATCAGATATCAGACTATGGAACTGGGGTACAAGAATATTCTTAAAGTACCTTTATTCTGGTTCTCACAAGTCTGATTCCCTTTGGATTTTATCATTGATTCTCACCAAGTCCTGAGGTCTATGACCAAGATATCAGATAATGAAAATGGGGTA
Source organism: Thysanoteuthis rhombus (assembly GCA_963457665.1). Taxonomy (NCBI): domain Eukaryota; kingdom Metazoa; phylum Mollusca; class Cephalopoda; order Oegopsida; family Thysanoteuthidae; genus Thysanoteuthis; species Thysanoteuthis major. The sequence continues at coordinate 30,460,728 of OY735228.1, read as the reverse complement.
CAAGAATTTTTTTAGGCAAGGACCTTTCAACTCTCACAAATTCAATAAAGGTTGAGTAATCTGAAACCATTTAATATCTTTGAAAAAGACATGGATATGTATGTATGTATAACATGAACAAGCTGCGCCCATGGAGCTAGAGGCCTGAAAATGTAAGCATTCACTCAGTATTATGTCTTGAAAAACATGTTTGCTTTTTTTTCCCCGAAATTCCTTTTTCACTTCTTTTTTAGAGGAGTATTCAGTTTATGCTAAATTGATTCCTTACTTAGTTTCTGCTTGTTTCCTTGCACCAACAAAAGGCAAGAGAAGTACCTTTTTCATTGATCACCCCAATAGTTGTGAGACAGTTTCAATTGAGTGACTAGTCATACCTGTTTGCTTTTACAAACTAAATAGCAGTAGAAATATCCATTGTAATTAGTTTTGTTTGCCATAAATCAGAGAAGAAGTTATGTAAACAAATAGCCTGAATCACAGTGTTTATAAAGATACTGTCTGTAGTTTTGAGAAGAGTCATTAACATTCAAAGAGATTTTTCGGACAGTTGAACAACTTGTTTCTGTTGTTGACACAATATTTCTAAGACCATCTTCAGGTATGGTATCAAAATGTGATGGCGGTGAACAAAAATACTTTTTTTCTCCAAATGGTAGCAATACTGTGTTTATCGTTATTGAAAGCTGTGCAAAAATGGCAAATGTCCACTGGCAGAAGACCAGTGATAAAATTGCAGATAAATTGACAAGATGGGCCTTGTATGCTTCATGAATAAGATACTGAGAAGATATCAAAATGGAGAGAAAGAATTGGTTTGGTAAGTAAATAGACAACAAAAGACAGGTATGTAAAAGTCAAACAGGTCTGATTAATCACTCAATAGAAACCATCACATAATGAATGTCTTTTGCCAGGATGTCATGTTGGGGGTGATCAATTGAAAATTGTGAAAAAAAAAGTGATTCAAATGAATTACCTCTCCTACCTTTTGTTGGGCCATGATCACTAAAAAAAAAATTTTTTCAAAAAACAAGTGTAAATGCTGCCGGACACAAAATAAGCGATCGATTTAGCATAAACTTACGTTATAAATTGACCCCCCCACACAAGCACTAAGAACCTATTGAGAATAATTTTCAAAATAAAAAAAATTATTTTTGCAGACGTAGTTAGGATTAAATGATCAAAATTTCAGCCCTCTAACTCGATTGGTGCTGCCTATACATGTGATACATACATATATACATACATAGCCAGTTGGACCAACTTGAAAACTGATAGCAACCTATGTTGACAGTTTTGGTTGACAGTTTCTAATAGATGGGAGAGAAAGATGCAAAAACAAAATAGTGAGAGATGAAAAGAACAAAGACGCAGAAGTTAAGAGTCAAAACAAGATGAAAGGAGAGAGAAGAATAAAAAGAAAGAGAAAGAAGGTAAGACCAAAGGAGAGAGAAAGAGAAAGAGAAAAGCTCAGACAGAAAACAAGATGAAGGGTGAGAGAAAGATTAAAAGAGGAAGAAAATTTCAAAACAAAAGAAGAGAGGGGCAAAAAGAGAGAGAAAGAAGGAGGTTATGAGTGAAGACAAGATAAATGGAGAGAGAAAGAAAGAGAAAAAATGAGTGAAAATGGGATGAAGAGAAATAGAGAAAAAAAAGAGAAGGAGACAAAATCTGCAAAAGAGTAGAAGGAGGGGAATTTGGCCCCTTGCACTTATTTGAAGGTTTCGTCTAAGAACTTCCCACTTTGACTTTTAAGCCATACATATCATCAGATAAAGATGGCAGTAAATAGCATGAAGTGATGCAGAATTTCTTTTTTTTTGCATCTTTGAGAAAAGATGCAGCAGCAGCAACAACATCTGGTGCAGAGAGAGGAAGCAGGAGAGGGAGGGATGCACTCATGCCTTGTACATGCAGCTGTGTTTATAGAAAGAAGGAGATAAAATTTTCGAATGCGACAAATCTTGACTTTTGTTTTGCATCTCATATTAAGGTTTTCATTTACTTCTCTTATTTTTACTTGGTGTTTGTTTTCTTAAGTAAACTCAACCTGGAACCTCTATGATGACTCTCCACAAAGTCAAATATCAACAAAAATAAGGCAAGAAAAAAAAAGTATATACATACATATATATATATATATATATATAGAGAGAGAGAGAGAGAGGAAGAGTCACGTACAATTTTGAGAAAAACACACATATATATCGAGAGAGAGAAGAAAGATAGATTACATTTGTTTGTACATCAATAGATCCAAAGTCTAATGTGGAGAAAGAATCTATTCTAAATGACAAATATTTATTTTTTTAATGTAACCTCCTTCCTTGTCAATGCCCTTAATTCAATGGGGAATATCAATCACTTGGATCAAATATTATTCAGTAAAAATTTCAGATCAAAATTCAACAAATAACTACAAGTCAAGCAGCAGACTTATTGATTGACTTTCATGTATAAACAGACACACTGCACGGAAGAGACTTCAATATGCACAGAATTAAAAAGATTTTGAGATATATATATATATATATATCATGGGCATTTGACAAAAGAAATAAATAAATTAGGGAAATTTTTAACAGAATTTTAAAAAATATACAAATGAAATTAAATAGTTAAAAATTTATTGAAACTGAAATGCAAAATAGAACTTTTAAGAAAATAAAGAAAAATATCAAACCTCAAAACTGAACAAAATAATTTTTGGCAAAAAGGTAAAGGACAAATATTTTGAAACCCAATTTTGACATAACAAAATATTTAATAAATAAAATATATCAAAATGAAACCGAGTTCCCAGTTAGCAATTATCAAGAAACCAACCCAAAGAGAAAACAAATCATTCAAAACAAAAGAAAATTAGAATTAAAAAAAAAACAAAAACAAAAACAAAACCTACCCCAACGAATGAAGAATTGACTTACAAAAGTAAAGAAAATGCTTGTTAAAAATTAAACTCATAAAAGAACTTTTGAAAATTGATGCTTTTTTTAAAAATCTTTTTCTTTCCTTTGCAAATTCAAGACTAGGTGGGTGGGTATTTGAGCCAAGAGAGGGGTTTTGTCAAAAGTTGTGCGGAAAATACCCTGAATCTTGAATAACTAATGGATTGTGTATCTCTCATGGGAAATGATTTCATTCTGTGATACAGATAATATATATTTGAAAAGCAGAAAGCAGAGAAAAAGAGTAAAGGAAGAGACTGCAAAGAAAGAATAATATTTGTGTAAATAGAAACAATCTGGAATAGATTATAAGGTGAATTAGATAAGATGAAGAAAATGAGTGAAAAAAACCTGAATGAGTTTGTATGTGTGTGTGTGTGTGTGTGTGTACACGTGTCCATTTATATATTTATACATATATATATATATATATATATATATATATATATATATATATATATATTGATTATGTATGCAGAGATTTATTTGTTTTAGCTCAGTTCCATCTGTGTAAGCGTCAAACTATGTATGTGTGCCCTTCACTAAGTGATTCTGTAAGGGTACATCATTCTTGGTATACATTCTTCATGTACGTCAGCACTTGAAATGTATACGTTGCTGTGTGTTCAATTCAAATACATTTCATTTGTGTGAGTATATGGATAGCTGGCGACTTCAACCTCCCACCCAAATTCAGGAAAAACTGTCTAAAAATTTTGGGCAAATAAGTGTGATAGAGGCAAAACTGTGTGAAATTTTAGGCAAATCAGGCCCTCTGTTTCCTCCAAACAATGCCTATGAGTATACATCAGAAATTATGAGTCCGTCTTTGTTTCAATACATTGTGTTCGTCTAAGAGTATGCATTCAAGATATATTTGTAACTTCTGCGTGTGCGGTTGCCTCAAAGACTTGGATGTTTCTTTTGTCATAAAATGTTTCATTGGTAATCAATATAATTTCAAAAAATGATATATGTGCAAATAAAGGTGGACCAATAAGTCTGTAGCCTGACATGTAGTTTTTAGCTGATTATTTATCTGAAATTTTCAGTATATAATGACAAGGATATATATGTAATGAACAGTGGGATTATTTCTGTTTGTTTCTCTGTCTGTAACAATAATGAACTCTTTGACTTAAAGGTAACAATTTTGCAGTTAAAAATATCTCCGCCCAACTACTTGAAACAATGAACACTTTCATCTAAATGAGTTCAGTAGTTCCTTAAGAAAAAAAAAATTATCTCATAGAGTATCAAATACAGTTATCCCTTGATATTTGCGGATTTTCTATTCGTGTTTCAGTCCTAAATAATTCAATGGGAGAATTTTCTTGAGTTTTGCGGTGTACCGTGAAAACATGTAACGTAGAAAATACGCTGTGCAGTATAAACAAAACATGGAAAGTTCAGGAAATCATAAATGTACCATAATAATATTTGTGTTATCAATTCATTATGTAAACAATATAAATTTGGTTTATACATGGTTTAAACATTAATGAATCAAATGGTCAAATGGTATTTTAGACAAGATTTTTTTTTTCCAAATCGCTTCACATAAACAAATTCATTTCTTTCTTAGTAGATAAAGTATTACATATGATTTTCAACAATTATTTCCATTTTCATGCTACAATTTACCCTCAACTTGATATTTCTCTTGCTTTTCATCACAATTTTCCATTGGCCAAATAAAATTTTTAAAGAAGCAACAAAAAAATATTGAGATGAATGTAAATAGCAGCATAAAAAGGAGGAAAAAATTGTTTATAAATTGCACGGTAGTTTTATGAAATTTATGCTTTTTGTTAATTAACAGTATGTTTTGTTTTTTCAAGTACCTACTTTTTAACAATCTTTTAAAATACATTGCAATAATTAGATATTTTCTTTGAAAGTGTAATTTTGGTCATAACGACAATAAAGAAAAGCATGAAGTTGGTCCTAGAAGAAAGAGAAAAATACTTTTGCCTACTCACAGAGGATTTCTGAGCAGATAAAGGCTAAAAATGTTGATTAAGCCATAATTGATGGATCTGTCACCAGAAAAAATGAAATCAAGATCGAAGGTTTTTACCATATGACTTACTATATTCATTTATCTATTTGTAGTTCTACAATTTGGGAACAATGAAGTGTTTGCAAATTCTTTATCGTACAAGTTTTAGAGGTTCAGGGGACCAAAATCAGCAAAAATTATTCAAGGATTTTCATATTCATGCGCACTCTCCCCCACAAATATCAAAGGATAACTGAATACCTGGGAAGTTTTTCATGCGAATTAACTAACTGAAAAGTAAATATTGTTATGTAAAACATCTTTCTATCATCAGGCTATCTATCTACCTATGTATATACATGCAAAAATATAAAGACACATATGTAAAAATAAATTCATAACTTTTCCATTTAAAAACCGATTGTGGAAGGCGGTTGAAAAATCAGTAAAAAAGTTTTTTCTAGACGTAAGGAGTGAATATTTCCATTTTCAGACCTCCAGCTCATTGGTATGGCTTGTACACATGATAAACACACACATACATGAATAGCCAGCCGGACCAGCTTAAAAACTGAGGAAACCTATGTTGACGGTTTCTAATACACACAAGCAGCTGTAACTCAATGTAAATCAATGTCAAATCAGTGATAATCCGAACACTGAAATTCAAATTGATCAACATAACTGAACACAGAAATCCGTCATGATCCAGGAGATAGATGGATGACACACTGAAAGTGCTCAATCCCATATCAGTTATGCATTTTCCTGACATCCCAAGACAATGCCAAATATTTGGATTGAAGAACAAAAAATTACTTTAAGAATTAGGAAAAAATCCTTGTGAATTACTTTTCATCGAACTTAATATTATTCACATGTATATAATCGCTATAAGTTTATATATGATACATACATGTTTATGCCGAAATGGTGAAATTGCTTAATATGCAAAGTTTCAACTTTCCTACAAAAAATAAATAAATACATAGTTCTAATTTGATCAAAAGTTTGTTCGATCAAAACAAGGATTAAAAAGAACCATTTTTTAATAATCAAAAGTTTATACAACTAGAGTGAAATCGTTTTTACTAAAAATAAGTAAATACATAGTTTTAATGTTTTCTTAAAAAAATGATAGATGTATAGATTCATTTGATCAAAAAAGGGATAAAAATAATTTTTTTACAATCAAAAATTTATCTAATTAAACTGATATCTGATCTAAAAAAAAAAATAAGTAAGTGAATTTCACCAATTCGGAATAACATACATATTTTAATCACTCTAAGTATGTGTATATATATATATATATATATATATATATATATATATATATAGTTTATTTGTTGGCATATAAGAATCTTTCATTTAAATAACCAAAAAATACTATGCAAAGATTATACTGCCCAACGCAGTGGTGTACTGACTAGGCAGGGCCATATACCGAAGCTAAAAATGGACTGTTATGGGGTTTGGATAAGTTGCACTGAGTGATAATCCCCTAAATGCCTGATTCAATGCCAGTTATCTTGATATTTTGTAGGATAATTGCATGCCAAAGAGCACTGAGTTTATGTATGAACATAAATGCCGACAATTATTCTATATGAGTCAATAAAAATAGAATAGTGATAAAAAGAAATAAGAACTAAGAAAAGAAGATTTGGTTAAAAATTAATAATGACAGTACTTTATCTCCAAAACCTAAATAAATAGATATGATGTCTACTCCTACTACTCCAAGGTATAAACAAACAATATGGTATGGAGAAATTATGATGTGGGAGACTGTAGCTGTATGATTGAATTAAAAATTTGCCAGCAAACAGTTCTCCTTGACTAAATCAGTAAGATGTCGTCCGTATCAGATGAGTCCCTAGTGATACGGGATGTGAGTTCAAACCTCGTATGAGGCTATTTCTTTGCTTCTGATCCATGCTGCTAACATAATTATTCTAGAATGTAAAACAACCAGAGCATTGAGATACAAACCAACAAAAATATAATAGATAAACACGGCTGAAATTAGTTATCATGAAAATGTTTCATCAAAGAAATTTGGACTGAGAAAATAGAAAGAATCAGAGATTAACAATATTGTCAGGAGACACAGCTGAAAGTATAAACATAAAATAGCAAATATCTTTATTCACTTAAAATCACACAAGGAATGTAAGTTTCTTTTGTTTAAAAAAGTTTCCATTTATTTCATCCCAAAAACAAAAAACATAAAACTTCTTAACATAGTAAAAATTTGTTTTAACATGGAATGTAAATATAAAGAAATTAATGAATCATTAACTTCTTCTTATTTTTAACCTTTTCATTTTTCCAAGGAAGGGCTTTGTCCTGTTTTTAATCGGATATTACTGTGTCTAACAAAACCTGGACTTAGTGGCATTGGACAATGGGTTGTGGAAAGAGCCAGCAGGTCAACAAAAAGTAATATTTAAGCACAGCAGAGAACAAAGAAACCTTGAAAAGCTTAAATATTAATAGATACAATAACGGCTCTTCATTTCATGACGAAGGATGAAAAGGATCTGATCTAAAACAATGGTTCCAAATAAAAGGAACAAACAAAATGGCTTCACTTTTTTGAGAATCTGAGATGACCCAAGACTGAAAGATCCATTTGTGCATACTTCTAACTTGGTTTATTATCAGTAATTTTTATGACTACTATTCACCATCATCTGGACTTTTCAGTTGCTTTTTATAGCAACTTTTACTCAGGCTGGCTTTGTTAGGTAAAAGTTGCAATTAAGTTATGAGGATAGATCAAAGAAGCCAGGCATGACTGCATTGTTTGAGAGGAAGACAAAAGGAGACTAATTGAAACTTTCAAGATCTTGAATGGCTTTACAAATTATGGAATTCTAATGTTTAATAAGTTATGCTATCAGCTGGAATATATAGAAGAATTTAGGAAAAATGAATAAATAAAATATGCCAGGTAAATGTTTCTCTGTACTGGTAAGCATGTAAAACTTTTTATTAAACATATATTTTAATGTGGAATATATATTTTTAATGTAAATAGTTTACAAAGAAGCCCATAAAGGCATTTCCAATCGGTAATAAATAAATAGAAAGTAATTGAAAAACTGACATTAAGGTATATCGTAGAAATAAAAGTTAATAATAATGAGTTAGAGTACTTAATCTAATAAAAATAAAAAGATCAAAACAATAGCTGTACTTAACGTGGAATCAAGGAAAGAGAAAAGAAAATACTCCATGCATCTTCACCCTGAAACGTGTAGAGCTCACAAGGGTAATTCCTTTCAATTTCTTTTTGCTAATTAAGCCTCTCCTTTGATTTAAAGTGAACACAGTACAATTGCCTTTAAAAAGTATCAGAGAAATGTAAAACTTCCTGTAAGGTGTTCATTGGAATGATATTAAGATATCTAGGGAGTAAATGTATTTCAAGTTTAATTGAGTTTCAATGTAAAACTTCCTGTAAGGTATCTACTGGAATGATATCAAGACATCCAGGGAGAAAATATATTTCAAGTTAAATATTTGAGTCTAGATGTAAAACTTCCTGTAAGGTGTTCATTGGAATGATATTAAGATATCTGGGGAGAAAATATATTTCAAGTTAAATATTTGAGTCTAGAAGAAAAACTTCCTGTGAGGTGTCCGTTGGAATGATATTAAGATACACAGCAAGAAAATATACTTCAAGCTAAATATTCAAGTCTAGATGTAAAACTTCCTGTAAGGTATCAGTCTGAATTCTACAATTTAAAAGTACCTTCACAGACAACAATGTATGTTGTATATACTTAAACAAACTCATGTAAATCAAAGTAAGTAAATCTCTTCGAATATATGAATAAACAAAAAGATAGAATTCTTCATGTAACTGTATACATGTGTGTTTGTGTATGTATACATTCATGTATTTTCATATATCAATGCTTAATTTCAAGTCTGTGTGAAAAGATGTACGTACATAATTTTAGAAAATGCATTCATAAGTCAAAATGTTTCAATATCATTTTTAGGCACAAATAATGACATTTAATCATTAAGATATCTTTGAATGTGCATTTATATATAGTATATCTAAGTAGATTAATGTATTAAATCTATGATATTATCAATTTATTAATTATATTTAAAATATTTCAAAATGTCTCATGCCTATTCCTCTCAATGTGTATAAGTGTGTATATTATATATACATATATATATATATATATATATATATATATATATATATATATATATATATATATATATAGACAAATAGTCATAAAATTTGAACGTTTAACTGAAAGAGAATTTTAGTTTTAGAGATTTCATAAATTTAGTGTAGTCCTCCGAATCATCCAACAATATCCTATCAGTTATTTTCTAATTGGTGTTGATGTGCTATGTTCAGATATTTTGTGATATACACAGAATATTTAATTCTATTACCATACATATATGAATCAGATCATGGGAAAATGCATTGAAAATTTCATGTATGCATATAATTCTGTCTATTTCCATTATGATACACATGTGTATACGCGTGCAAACACGTGTACACCAAGATAAGTATATGATTTCTCTATGTTTACAGCAATGTGTACTGTTCCAGACATCAGCCAGAGAGAGCGAAACATCTTTTATTTACACATTCCTGCTTTTCTTGCACTAAAAGTGCATGAATATTGGACAATGACAGAACCACCGTATAAAACCTCCTCAAAAATTTGCCTCACCAAGTAGACATTTGCAATCAATGCAGATATAAGAAAAAAAAAGAAACAAAAAAAAATGCAAGAAAAGAAAAAGAAGAATTAATCCGAAGACAAAACGGACAAAAAAAAAAAAGAAAAGAAAAGAAAAAAGAAAAATATAAGATTGAAATTCTAATCAACAATCTTGGGTCATATTGCTGTACTGCCAAAACCCTTTTGAAAAATATCTGATCTTGATTAGTTTATGTGTAATTAAGGGAGAAGTCATTAAGGCCTGGTATATACCTCCTAGTTATTAACTTACATAATTAATTATCCAAGTTTTATGACAATGGGGAAAAACAATCCGACAGTCATCAGCACTGAGAAAACTCGGACCATGCTTGCTCAATAATGTGATGTGCACAAAGAGTTTTTTGCGTCTTGTCCTGGAGCATAAGATTTTCCTGCATATGAGGACTTCTTTCTCTTTCACACATCAAGCTATAGATGCTTGCTTGAAAAAAACAAACAGAATCCAGAAGGTCTGAATCATATAACAATTAGCCAATCCTAAAGGTGATTAAAATTTCTCAAGTTTTTCTTTCAGGTTTACTTCTTTTCTCTACCTGCATAGACAAATTGCACTGAGTAGTAGCTTTGCAGCCACAGTGCTACACTAGGAATCACTGGATCTATGGTTCAATACCTAGTGTCTTGTAGCTTACAAATTTCATTTTCATTCAGCTGAGCTGGTATCTGCCAATAATTTGTCAACTGCAATGACTCTCGGACTAAACTCTGTCACTGGAGGCATGAACATCTAAAATTCAATACTGAATCTGCTCCAGCTACTTCTACACTAATGTGCTAGTTTTGGAAGATATGAATTCAACTTGTTTTGTATTCTGCCCAACTGCTAGACATCTTGACTATCTTTGAAATCAATTCTATCAGAAAGAGAACAATGTAAATGAAATACGAGAAAATTGAGCCCAGAAAACATTGCTACTTTAAAAAATAATAATTCTGGATCCTCATTCCATGAAAATATTTTTGAGAAAGGCATGAACCTGAAAATTCCCTGCCCCTTGTCCTTCCACCAGGCATATATGAAAAAAGAGTTGGATATAGTATAATTCATCAATTTCCAAAATTGCAATAGTCTTACCAGACATGAAAATCTGCACCCAAGATTTCTCAAAATGTCTATACCAATTTCAACCAAGTATCAAACTGTTGACTGGAATATATCAGTCAACTTTGGTTTTAATAACTTGAATATTTAAATCAGATTACTCACAAATGAAAGCAACCAAACTGTACATAGGTTTTTGAAGACAGACTGAGAATCTAATGCACTTTTTCTGCTTCTTAAAGGTCACATACAGATAAATATAATCTGATTTTTATTGATAGATAGATGGGAATTAGATTATTATTATCATCGGGGTGAGTGCAAATGCAGATACCACAGAATAATTTTTTTCGAATCCTTGAGCATTAACTTGATAAAAACATGCATGGGTGTCCTTTTAGTACACACAGAAAATTTCATGAAGATATATTGTATGGTTCTTGAGTTACGCTGTCACATACAGACTGCCATTTGGTGAATTATAGTAGGCGATACCAACATACATGCAGCCTCTATATATAACCGTATATGTTGGTCCAAGTTTTTTCAGTGAGATTATATATATATATATATATATATATATATATATATATGTGTGTGTGTGTGAGTGTGTGTGCTTACATATTATCTATGTTGAATGTGCCTTCAGATTTTTGAATTTTCACTTGCTGCAATGGTGTCTTTATGAGGTTTGGTACTCTATTAATCAGAAATCTGAGCTACCCTCTCGGGGATACAGCACTAAAGACAGAGTAAGACTATCCTCAGTTTGATGAGATCCAGAACCTGTGCTCGTTGATATTCTTGGAGGGACTGCAATGCCCTCAGAAGGAAATCTCATCCTGAGACTGAAGAGCACATAAATCTTCTGCCGAGCTCTGATTGGCTTATAATTGAAGACTTTCTCCCTGGATGTCCATTGGTGGGGACAAGTCTCTTTCCTCTGACCTCCTTCGTCCCATGGTTTAGATTTTCATTTCCCAATATACTTTATTCTAATCATTCTTTCTCAGAGGTTTTGTTTGGCTTTTTTTTTCTCTCTTATTTAGAAAACTGTTTTTAAAAAAAATAGTAATTTTTTGAGAAATGAAAACATTCTTACCTCTTTTCCTAATCTGTGGGTAATGATAGTATTTGAGTGTGCAAGAATTTGAGTCGTCAGGGACATGAGAACAACCCAATTTGTGGGGAGAGTAATCAACAAAAAAGAAGAATCAGAAGTTTTGTGAGATCAAATCCAAACAAGCTTACTTGGTGAAATGAATTAAGCAATAGGAACAAGTTAGTGCCTTAGATATAATAATGGTTTGTGTTCACAACTCCCTGACAAAATTCAACATACACCTGAAAATGGATGGAGAGTATGCCAGCCAAAAGGTGATAAAAACAAGAAAGCTGAGGATACTAACAAAAAAAAGAAGCCGTATTACATGTTATAAGATATATCATCTACGTTTTCATTTTTGGTATGGAACACTTTTTACTCTATCTTATTAAATTAGTGAACATTTTGCTAGTTGGTGTTATCCTTTATTTTAATTGTACAATTTTATCTGTCTCGCTAAAACAGGTTTTCAATGGCAAAAGTAAGTTCAGGGAATGAGATCACAAAAAAAAATTACTCACCCAAACACCAAGTTTCTACCATTTCCTTCAAAGTAGTCCCTTTCAGAGCCAGCACATTCACAAAAAGTAGCATCAAAAGTCCATACTATGTTTGGTTTGTATGTGCTATTCATAGTTGCCTTTTACATAACACATTTCATGCTATATAAGACACATCTTGGTTTTTAAACTAAATTTAGGAGAAAAAAAAAGAAGCAAGATACTTCAAATAAAAATGCCGACTAAGTACTTAATGTTCCCATGCTATTTCAAAAGTTAAATCATATTGGATACATTGGTTCCTGAATGATAACTGAAGTTAAGTGACATCGAGCCTGGTCATTAACCAGATGGGTAATTGTCTGGGAATACCAGGTGCCGTGTACAGCAACGAGATTTCTCTGTCTATGCACAGGCACCAAGTAACAGAACATCTTACCAAGTTAGGACCGGACTGTGCACCCAGTCTTTCCTCATACACAAGTTTCTCCAAGGTGGACACATGACAGTGTGCACTCCTAGGGTGTCACTATATTTGCAGCGAGTGGAAGCTATCATCATTTCAAGTTGCCCCACTGCCATGTTAATACAAGCTAGTTTTGAGTGCCACCAATAATTCACCCTTTGCATAAAAAACGTAAATATTAAATAACGGGCATAATGGAACATAAAGAATATCAATTATACACAAAGTGTTGTTATGATGTAATCTTTTGGACCCTAAAATCTTTACTTGAATTATTTCATGAAATCTTTTGCATCAGCAATATTTTGTTCTGAATTAATGTCTATATTTTTCAAGCTTTTTCTAGTGTTTGCTGAGTGAACTTGACTTTTGGCAGAGAAACAGAATCACAAAATAACAATATAGTTAAACCACAAATCTCCGTCTAATTGCAGGATTTATAGTCACAAAGAATGGTTAACATGGTTAAGGCCTTAATTTCACAGAGGAGGAGAAAACAGTTTTCAGACACATCCTCACATCTTTATAGGACACTTTTCGGTTGGTTGGTCAGTCCCTAGTATATTACATATCAGTTTTCTCAGCCATATCAGGTTGGATTAATATAAAACTTGGTCCAGACCTTCGGGTGAGCTGTTCTCCTTTCTCTTCTTACCATAACTAGTGATGCTAAATATCAATTTTCACTGCCACATCATGTTGGATTGGTATGAAACAGTCCAGACCATCGGGTGGACCATACTCATTTTCCTCTTCCTTCTCCTCCAGCTGCTACCACTACCACAGATGTTGAACCTATCAGAATGGGGTCTATATATATTTACTAAATCTATCCTTGCCTATTACAGGACCTAAATACTAAAGCACCTTATGTGAACTCACTACACATGCAATAGTACACAAAACCAGATTGCCAAGTAGGACTTAATGGTAGACAAGCTTCTGTAGGGTATATATGCAACAACTAGTTGGAATTATTGGGGGGGGGGACACACATTTACTGCGATTCAATTTTTCTTCCGAGTACCTTTGGTGAATTTATTCACAAGGGGAGAGAGGATTTACCATGATGAAATTTTTTCCAGGTAATTTTACGGAACAAATTTCAAACAAAGTAGCGGCATTGACTATATTTACTTAAAAGTCTGTTCGATAATTAGAAGAAAAAAAAGGCAAAAAAAGCAAGAAAGCTGAAATTGCAATTGTGCAGGCTAAAAGGAAAAAGAAAAAAAGAATTCCTCTCCAATATGTAACAGGGACACAAGCCAATACAATATTCAAGCAGAAATGTCAAATAAAAGAAAAAAAAAAAAACACATTGATTGATTTTTCCTTTCACTCATTCCTTCTTTTCCCTCTTTTTCTTCTTTTTTTTTTTTGGCACTATCATTGGTTCATTTGGGACAGCTGGGGTGAGAGAGAGAAATCTCAGTGGACCCTACCACACATGCATGGACAGCCTTCCCCTGCACAGTCCAGAAACTTCCATTACATTATTGACCGGCACTACTTATCTATCATCAAGACAGCCAGGCCTGGTGTTGTGGTCAACGTTGTTATGACCAGCAGTGACAAGAGTCATTTGACTTGAAATTGGAGCATATAATAGGGCAATTTATTAAAGAAGACAGTTCAACAGTTGAGAATAGGAAGGATGGTTCACCATCGGACTGCAGAGTTGATGTGAGTCAACACAGCAGTAATTACCCACAATGGAATATTTTCCAAGGGAGTGATGACTATCATTATTATTATTATTAACCTATAGTGACCAATAAGCTACAGTGGAAATCACTAAAAATAAAAGGAGTTAGGTCCCTTAGACCCCTTCCAATATAGTTTCGGATTGGTACTAAAAACAAATGATGAGCTGGAACCAACAAGCTGAAGCATGGTGGAGAAATCAATAATTCCATTTGTGTTTAAGCAAAGTTTTCAGATGATTACCATTCATGACAAAAGTCACGTTTTTGTCTGGAATTTATTCTCTGTACGTATTTATCTTTACTTTTGACTATCTCAGTAACCCAGTTCAGGGTGATAGGAGTATCACTTGATTTCATTATGAGTGTGTCAAGTGTGAGATGGAGCCTATCAATCTTCAGAACAATCAGAGTTGTCCATTTTGTAGACTAATTACCAACCATAGCTAGAGAGCAAAGAGTGCCTGTTATCAACTCATAAAGAGGAGGATCTATGCCTTTACTAAGGGCATTTGTGTAAAAAGAACACAAACTGCCTTAGAATTTGGACTTGGTTTACCGAATACACTCTCTGCACCGTTAACTGTTCTGCCTCTTGTGAATAATTGTTTGAATCAAAAAGTAACAGAAGGAAAATTTTAATGAATCTACGTAACTTGGGGATGTAAATATACAGGAGACCAATTTACTGTTGAGCAATAATTAACAAGCTAATCTTGCAGACCTTGACAACTTTAGTGAGTTCAATCCTCACCGGATACTCCTCACTTGTAGCGTTGTGCCATACTAACCTCAACTTGGTAAACATGAATAAAGATCTATCAGGTAAATATTTTCATGATGTTGCATCTTCCATTTAAAAGAAGATTTCAACATGGTCTGCAAGTTGATTTGTGTATAAACAATAAGAGGTCTGGTTAGTCATTCAATAGAGACTGTCATATGACCAACATCTTTTGGCAGCATACTGTGTTTAAGGTGATAATGAATGTTTGCCCTCTCTCCATTTGTTGGGCAGTGATCACAAAAATGTCAGGATTTTAGAAAAACCAGCAGGTATAAACTTACATTAAAAATTGAACTATCCACTAAAACCTACTTAAGGGGTAAATTTGGAAGGAAAATACAATTTTCTCTACACATAAGAAGTAAATGCTCAAATTTTCAGGCTTCTAGCCCTATTGATAAGGCCTCTACACAAGATGCATATTTTCATACCTTGTCAGCCAGCCGGACTAACTTGAAAACTGATGACATTTTGGTTGATGGTTTCTAATATTCAAACAAGAATTATGTGGTCTTTGTGCACCCCTGTTGACAAAGTCTCAATATTTTTTATCTACTTATAGGTGCTAGTTTTTGATGAATAAATCCAAATGAATAGGTAACCCATGCCACAACAATCTAAATAATTTCCCTCTGCTTGCCTTCCCCTCCCTATTCTCTTATTCTTCTTCTCTGAGGGGAAAGGAAATCACAATAAATTAATTAGGTATTAGCAATTAACTCATTTTAAGGTCATTAATTATTGCCAATTGATATTCTTTTAAAGAACAAAGCCAATCCACAAAGTATTCAAACCTTGGCTAAAAAAATTGTTCACTGAATAAAAGTCTTGATAATTAAAGGCTGTCTCTCGGGGGAGTAGATTTAGCTGCTTTTCTAATGGTTTTAAAAAAACAACATAGATTAAAGAGAGCTATTTGCATGTGATTAAGTTACTGTCAGTCTTGTTCATTCCTTACTGGTAGAAGTGACCCATCGAATACAGATCAATTGGGTGATAAAAAATCAGTCATGATAGTATCAACAAACATTCGGGCTTCTTTATAAGTACTTAAATTGGATTAACTTTTTTTTTTTACATTGGCGTCATGAAATCCACCCAACATCCTATTTGTATGCTAAACTCAAAACTAAACAATGTAGATTTATAACAGCTTTGGTATCACGGTCAGGGAAGTTTTGATAAAAAGCAACTGAAATTAAGATGAAAGGTATACTAATAAAAAAACTGATAATCATGTAGATTTATGACAGTGATACTTTGACATTACTACGAAAAAATGAAGAAAAATATCTGGGCTATGTGTAGCGTATGATAATCAAACATGCTTGTATCTATGCAGTCCAGTAGATGAAGAGGAATTGTTTAAAACTGTCAACCAAAACTGTCACCATAGGTTTCTTCAGTTTTTAAGTTGGTGTAACCAGTCAAATATGTATTGCATGTGCAGGCTGCATCGACAGACCTGGAAGGCTGAAAAGAGAAGGGTGAATAACCAATGCATCCTCCCAATAGTCACTTATGAAGCTGAAACATGGAACCTAACCAAGAGACAGACCCGTAAATTGAGAACCATGCAACGTGCACATGAAAGAATTATGCTGGGCCCCACATGGAGAGACCACAAGACAGCATAGTACATCCGAGAAAAGACAAGAGTTAGGGACATCATAGAATCCATTAAAAATCTCAAATGGCGGTGGGCTGGCCATGTTGCAAGAATGGCAGACAATCGATGGACATCGCGACTCACAACATGGATCCCCCGAGACCACATGCGCAACCGAGGCCGGCAAACTCTTAAATGGAGAGACAAGCTAGACAAGTTCAGGAAGTACTGGCTCCGTGACGCCCATGATAGGGAAGTGTAGCAAATCCTGGAGAAGGTCTATGTCCAACGACGGACGTTAAAAGACTGATGATGATGCTTCGAATAGGTTTTTAGTGGGGGTTCAAAAAGTAAACTTGTTATCAAGAAAATTTGGACTCTTATAGTGGTCACTGCCCTACAAAAAGCGAAAGAGGTAAGTTATCCATTGATAGCCCTTTTTCCTAATTTTTTTAAATTGATCACCCATAACACAACATGTAGCCAAAAGATATTGATTACTTGAAGGTTCCTATTGAACGACTAACAGGACCTGTTGACATCTGTTATCAGTTATGTCAATCATATTGCAGAGTGGCAGGAAAGAAGTGTTTTGGTTCAGTAAAAAAAGGTTAATAGCCTTAGATTGAGAACAAAAGCTTGCAAAGAAGATAAGAAATAAAGGCATTATGAAAATTCAGCTCTCTTTGACTGGGTAAAATACATTGAGATATCAGTGCGGGAATAGAAGGGATAACACCTTATAGCTTATTCAAAATAATAATCTCCATTCTCATGTAAGGGTCAAGGAGACACCGATTAAAAAATCAAACACAGCTCATCATATAAGATATCTGCTTTATTTTATTGAGTGACAAAAACATCATTTTAATAATTCTTTTGCCACAATGAGTGAAAGGTCGAACAATTAATCCTTAACAGATCCTAACTGATAGCAATATAGCAAGAATCAAGCAACAAATGGTTTCACAATGCTGGAAAGAGATTGGACTTTCCTTGCTTGGGAGTCAGAGTGGTCTCTCTGCTAGACTGGTTGCCAATAAAGGCTAGAGAACCCAGTCTACCCAGTTATTTACCAATGGTGAGAGAAGAAGAGAAGAATTCAGGCTTTATCCCAGGGAATTAGTTCAAAGTGAAGGCCAACAGTCAAAGCCAGATTTTGAACTCAGTTTATAGATTCCATTTTCCCTGCTTATTTTAGGTAAGGCCATCTGTATCAGGACTTTTGAACCTACTTGTTTCAATTCAGATTTCTAAGAAACCATGTACAAACTTTCCTTGGAGACTTCAAAAAACACAGGTTTGGTTACTCACTCAATTGAAACCAATTCATGATCAATATCTTTTGGCACATTCTGTGTGTATGGCGATCAATTAAAAACTTGGAAAATGGAATCATCAATGAATAAGTTACTTCTCTCACCTTTTTGGAGGTTGTGATTTTCAAAAAATGTGAATGCTGCTGGACACAAACTAACGGATCAATTTAGCAAAAACTTACATTACCATTGAATCCCCCCCTCACTAAAAACATACTTTGAGGGGGAAATTCTCAAAAAACAAAAGAAGCTTTTTTTCTAGACATGATTGGGAGTAAATTTTGAAATTTTGAGCCCCCTGGCTTCATTGGTATGACTTGTACATGTCACACATACATAGTCAGCCAGATCAACTTAAAAACTAAAGAAACAGTTTTGATTTGACGGATTCTAGTTAGTTTATTTCTATCAAAATTTGTGCATGAATTACTTATAGCTTAAGGTGCTTTTTGTGGACTTCACAACAGATTCAATTTAGGACACTCTTTTCACAGGTTTATGGCGAGAAAATAGCTGGTATCATCATCAGTGGTGGACTTTTCAGTAGACAGGAAAATAAGTTATATTCTGCAAATCCAAAATTGGCTTAATATCAGTTCTGTCATCTTTGAGAAGAAACAAATATAAATACATTCTATTTGTAGATCGTAAACTTTACATAATTATTTTTCAACTTGTTTTCAGATGGAGAAAAACTTGAAATGAACTAAAAGAGTAAAAACACCTGTTCATTTGAATCTTTCATCTTCATTGCACAGAGAAAAATTTATTTTCATCTTCTTGACTGCCCAAGAATAAAATTTGTTTGGCTCAGCCAAATAAACCCAAGTGCCAAGCTCATTGGAAATTTATCTTAGCATCTTTATCAGCACAATGTCTGACCACATCCTATTCTGATATTAAAATCCTTGGAATGTTTTTAAAAAATAATGCTAAAAAATAACTGTTATGATGAGTGCACAACAACAGGCTTGGCTGATGGCTGCTACTGATACTATAAGTATAACAGATATGGTATGAAAGAAGAAAGGGGAGAAAAGTAAGTTAATTAGTTTAAAAAGAGGGTAGGAGAGGATAGGGGCTAATGGCTGCTATTGATACTATGAATAACAGACATGGTTCTTATTATATATATATATATATATATATATGTATATATAATTATAAATTGTGTTATATTGAAACTCCAGTTGTTACACGGCTAATGTATCACTCGCCTTCGACAATGTAAATAGAATAAAAGATTTAAGAAAAAAATGGGGCCGCAACAGGAATCAAACCTACCACAGATAGGGTAGCTGCTTCAATGTTGTGATGCTCTTACCATTGAGCTAAACAGTCATCGGTTATGGAAAGGCCCAAATAACCACTTTCACACCAACTTCTCATCTTACTTATTCTTGATCTATTCAGCTCTTTCAAGGCGACAGTTATGTATTGATAAATGGAATGTGTGGTCCGACAATGATATAAACGCAAGTACAATTCAAGAAATATGTGTATGTGTATATGCACTGAGATTACTTGACAACTGGCCATTGTATAAAGTTGATAATTGCAAGATATATTAGTCAGTCATTGTGTCGAGTTTACAGTTGTTTGGGTCAGCAGTCCCCAAGAAATATGATAGAAAATGAGTTTAAAAAATGCTGAGTATAGATCATTCATCTAGAATTATAAATCTAAATTTAGATAAAAAATATCTAAATTGGCAACTGATCTAAATTTAAATGTAAAATATCTAAATTGGCAACTGATCTGAATTTAGATATAGAATATCTAAATCGGCAACACTGAAGAAGTATCTGAAATACTACAAGCTGTAGATTTATATGGTTGATGGAAAAGTAAGCGGCTCTGCACACCGTAAAGTCTGGCTCCTTCTGAATACGCACCTTTGAAATGGGCATTGCCATGGTACATATTAATTATCCATCACTCTACATGCAAAATCTTGTGACAAAAAATGAAGAAAATCAAATAGAAATGTGCTATGATTTTGTGATTTGGTAAAACAACAGACATAGAAACGTACAGAAGGCATCAAAGATGAAATGCCTGAGCACAAATCCCAACAGAAACATCTATCCAACAAGTGCTTGCTTCTGCTGTCTTTTAATAATTGTACAAAACCCATGGCCTCTCGTCCCACCCACTCGACACTCCTGAAATAATCATGACAAAATTATAACATCCTTAAACAAAATGTGTGGCAACAGAGTTGCTGCCAAACCCATTTGATCCCACCTGAATAATTGACCGGACATTGGCATTTTGATAAAGAGTTAAATACTGAAGGCATTTGGGTTTTGTTTGTTTATAAGTCAAAGATGAGGAACATTTGGAAGAGAAAGAGAGAGAGAGGCACGGGATGTAGGCGAACTGATTTCCGAGAGTTAGGTTGGAGGAAGAAGAGATGAATATAGAAAAAGAAAGAGGATTTGATGATTGTGTGGCTTAGAAAGAGAGGGTGCAGAGAAAGCCAAGATTCCAGTTTTAGGATCATTGGTAGGCATCCCCGCAAGGATATTTAAGGTGGAGAGAGGGGGGGGGGCGAAAAGAGAGAGGGAGAAAAAGAAGGGGAGGGAAAATAAAAAAAGAAAGACAGGGGCAAGATGGGAAGGAGAAGTTGAGAGGAAGACAAAATGAGAAAGAAATGAATAAAGGAACTGAGGGAGTTGAACGAGAAGGAGAAGGTACAGATGAGGACAGAAGAAAAAAGAAAGAAATAGAAAGAAGGAGTAAAAAAGAAAGATAAGGAGAGAAAAGGAGAAGGTGGAATGAAAATTTGATGAAGATGAAGAGGAAAAGAAAAGAATAAATCTGATGAAATGAGAGAAAAATAAAATGTGGGACAGGAAGAAATTAGCATGAACCTAAGAAAAGAAGAAAAAAAATAAAAAGAAGAAAAATGGCAAATAATTGAAATGACAAAGATGAATAATCAAAAGGAAGGAGAAAAAAGGGAGGAAGAGAAGAGAGGAATTAAAAAATAAGATCACAAGGAAACAAGCAAAAGGAAACAAAAACACACACACAGCAAAATAAAAGCCGAGAAAGAGCAAAAATAAATGGAAATCAAAAAAAAAGATGAAATGAATGAAAAAAATTGATTGCAGAAAAGTAAAGAAAAAGAAATGAAGAAAAAAAGATTAATGAATGAATGAATGAAGACAGTAAAAAAGAAAGAATGAATACAAAGGAAAGACATGATAGACCGGCATGAAAAAAGAAAGAAAAAATAAAGAGCGAAGAAGAAAAAGCCAAGAAAAGGCGTTCAATATCTTTCTACTGCTACTCCAAGTTGCGGAGAGAGAGAGAGACAGAGAGAGGGAGACGTAGAATATAATGAGAGTAGGACTCTATCACTGAACTGGGATCATCTTATTTGGTTGTCTCTTTTGAAAAAGAATTCAGCAGTTGAGGATCTCAGGAATTTGGCAAAGGGAAGGAAGGCCACACGCTGTCACTGACACCAAATCGAAATCAATAGATGCTAGAGAGGGACGAGGGAGACAGCGACTTCGGGATTAACACATTGCCGCTATGAACTGGTTAAGCAGCCGGCCACACTTTATTTGTTTGCCAAGATATTGTCATCATTGGAAGAAGTCAGTCAAGTCTGTCGCTCGGGCCGGCGGAACTGGTTGGCTCTGAGTTTAGAACCTCAACCACTCTCGCCTCTTTAAACTTACCATCCCAATGGGTCCGCTCGTGAAGCGAAATAAAAATGGGGACACAGCCTACAGGACGTGATGAGACATCCTGTTGTCTGTCTGTCTGTCTCTCTTACACACATTTTCTTTCTTTCACTACTTTGCACTTTTACTTCTTTTTCATTCTTCAGAAAAAAAGGATTACAAAACTAAGTTTAATGCAGCCTGAGGGCAAATAGTGAGAAGAATAGGGAAACAAGATCGTGCTGAACCAATCTTAAAAGTCGGAGGGCTGCCATCCTTGAAAGTCAGCATTGGAAATCCTGATTTTTACCTGAGCTCAAATGCCGACCATTGTCACTGGCGGGTAATGTGCCACAACAATCTTATCCTTAAGAGACCACGATGCTATTTTATTCTATCCGTCTCGATTTTCATTCAAATTTCACTCCATTGTTGAGAAAGAGAGAGAGAAAGAGATTGTGTGCGTTTTTTTTTTTTGTTTTTTAGATTCCTCTGTTTTCTTCTCTCATTCTCTCCAGTGAATTTTCTTCAATTTCTCTCTTGCAGATTCTTTTATTTCTAGTTGGTGAGAAGGCCTGGGTCTCTCTATCTCTCTTTATCTTTATCTTTCTTTTTTACTTTGAATTTTAATCCCAAAGTTTATCCAATATCAAATTGCTTTTGTTTTTTTTTTCTTTGTATCTAGTAATGTTGTGTCTTCCCCCACCTTAACTGGGGCATGGAGCCCTTTGGTCCCCCTTTTCCCCTTTATCCCTTAATTGGTTTCTCTTTCCCCAACACATCTTGACAGTTTCTTTCTCACTCACATCGCCTCACCTTCTCTTTCTTGTCCTCTTCCGCATCTTTTCACATACATACAGACATATTTCTATTTCAATCTTTCTACCGTCCCATCACGTCTGTCTCATTCATTCCTTTACAGTCTGGATCGCCCCCTCCCCAGAAATACTTCTATGAAGAATAATCAAAACAAACCACTCAGTTTTACCCTTTCTTCCTCTTCATTTCTTACCCCTTCTTTTTCTTTATGTCTCCCTCTCAGTTAATCAACCATTCCTCCTTTCTCTCTCACTTCTTGAAATCTCACCGCTTCTTTCTCTTTATTTTCACCCTCTCTCAATCGATCTTTGCTTATCTCTCTCTCCTCTGCTTTACTCTTCAATAGTTTTCTTCTTCTTCATCCTGTCTATAGATCAGCGAACTGATATCTGTACGTCTCAATTTCTTTCCCTTAGCCTTTCCATCTAATCCTCCAAATTTTCACTGTCTCCTTAAACTTATTTTCTATTGAATTATTTAGCCTAATTTTATATCCTATCTTCCAATCCAACTTTTTTCCTTTTTTTTCTTCATTTGTTCTTCCTAGTCTTTGTTTTCCCATTCTTAAAATTTTTTATTTAGTTTCCACCTTCTCACATCTTTATATCAGCCTATTCTTTTTTTACTCTATCTTTCTTGAAGCCTTTTCTCCTTTCTCTCCTTTTACTTTTTCCCCTTCTACACTATTTTCTCTAAGTCTTTTTTCACTCTATTCCTTCCTTTCTTTTTTTTTCTATCGACATTCCCTTTTCACTGTTTTTTCTCTTCGTCTTTCTTTTCACTATCTTCTTCTAATTCATTATCCCTTTCAATCTTTCATGCATCAGTCCAATAATCACAAGGAGGCAAATGAAAAGAAAAAAAAAATATCCAGTAGTTAGTTATAACAAAAAGAAAGTACCCAAATTTTGTCTGCAAAAAACCCACAAGAAAATATGTAAAAGACAATTGAAAAGTGAAACTGAAAGTGAAAGTAGGAATGAAAGTTGAAGTAGAACTACAAGTGTAACTGAAAGGATAGGTCATCTATTGATCCCTCTTACTCCTCTTCTTCAAGTTCCTATAATCCCCTTACCCATTGCCCCAAAAGCTTCCCACATGGTGTCAGAAGCTGGACCAGTCAACAGTCAGTCACTGCAGCATCCAAAAGCCCACTAACCCCATGCACCCCTACCACTGACACGTGCCCAATGCCATCACGATAGAATGTGACTCATCCTGTTCTGTCAACCCCCTTGTTACTCATCTCCCACCCCCTCTAGTTTTTCATCCCAACCACATTTTCCCCTCATCCCTATCCCCCGGAGTCTTGAGTCAAAACAGGATGCTTCAACTACTGTTGCACTGCAGGCTGCTCACCCAACCACACACAATGACACATACACACACACACACACATATATATATATATATATATATATATATATATATATATATAAAAGAGTGAGAGAGAGAGAGAGAAAACTTCAGTATTCCTCAGTTGGCATTTACTCACTGACTCTCACTCTCTCTTTTGCGCACACGCACACACACTATTTGATCCCAAGAAGGCTTACACAATAATACATACACTGAATTAGAAATAAAGACATGGTCATATGAATAACAGCACACATATAGATAGATAGATAGAGAAAGATATAAGACCTAGCCCTATCACTTAGTTTCTACAGTCTTCTTCAAAGTAATTCCTTTGAGCATCTATATAAGAATCTCATGAAAAGTAGCAGCAACAGTCCATACGGCATTTGATCCACATACCGTACATATTACCCATAATTTGGGGTAGCAACTCATAATTGTCAATACAAAAACAGGTTCACATACAAAATACATTATAAATATATGCAACTTTCTACATGTAATGCACTCACACACACACACACATATATATATATATATATATATATATATATATATATATATATACATAGGAAATAGTCATATAAAATGAAGAATATATGTAACAGGTCTACTCAATCACCCAATAGAAATAGTCACACACCCAATTTCTTTTGGCAGCAAGCTGTGTTGAGGATGATCAACTTGAAAAAACTGAAAAGGGGATGATCAATGAATAGATTTTTCCTCTTGCCAGGCCGTGATCCCGAAAAAAGTTTGAATTATTGCAAAAAAAAAAACGCATGAATACTGCCAGATGCAACCTATGGGACTCTAGCACAAACTTACATTGCAAATTGAACCCCCAATTGGAAACCCAGAGGGGAGGGAGTAAACCCCAAATCGTTTTCCTACATGACATGATAATTTACAACCACCCACCTCCATTGGTGTATCCTGTATGTGTGGTATATACATGCAGAGCCAGCCAGACAAACTTAAAAACTGAAATAAACCTATGATGACAGTTTTGGTTGATGGTTTATGAGCATGATTTGAAATGTTATGTTAAGAAACATAGAGGTATAGAAATCTGTTTTAGTAAATAAATAAAAACTGCATGCACATAAATAGATATTTATACTAATATTTGAGCATTTTCTTTATTTGTTTGTGCCTCTTCTCTGCTAAAACTACAAGGTTGATTGACCTGATATTTGGCAGCAAAAATCATTAAAAAAAATCAATTTCCCACATAGACTAATCTTCGAGGTCAGCACAAGTCATTCTCTAGCCAATCTTCAGTTTAAAACATCAGAAAAAATCATTTTTATACATGGATTTTTGTCATTCATTCTTCTTCAAATGGCACACATATTTCTTACAATAAAATCAATTTTCAAACAAATTTTAGTATTTTTGGTTGGATATCACTTTTTTGGTAATGAGATAATGATAGACTGTGTTAGCTTTTCTGTTATTAAGTCTGAGGATGTGATTGTTTTTCCTTCTATCTCTTCTCTCTTCTCATTGACACAAATTTAACATAATTCAGTTCATAGTGAAGGCAACATGGTGCAGGGGGTAAGTGTACGGACACATTACTCTGCGCTAAATCAGGTCAGTTTCTAAAATAAAATTATTTTATTATTTTTTCAGGGCAGGGGGATAAAGTATTGTAAGCCATAATTATCAATTTTTCAATACTATTTAGCTTCATCCTAATCTTTTGTTGATTTCTTTGATCATTACTTTTGTAAGGCCATCAATCTACAACAGTAAGCAGCCCATAATGGAAGAAAATAATACTTTTTCATTTGTTGTGTTGGGTAGGACGGAATAAAAAACATTTTCCACTGTTATCTAATTTGAAGTAATGTGCTCCCCAGGTAATGCCAGGTATCCCTGCTGGTATATCTGTAGATAAGTAAATAAACACACACCACACATAAGCACTTATTTACCTTTGCAAATGATTATAGAATCATAACCTGTTGAGGAGAAAGACATGAACATTATTTTTGATTTTATCAAATATACTTTCAAGTTCTAGTGAATGACCTTCCTATCACACAACTTTCAATTAAAATCTTATTTATCTCTTTCTTTCATATTTCTGCCTCACACAGACACACTAAAAGATAAATAAATCACTTTTTATTTAAAGGAATGTATTTATCAAATGAACAAACTTATCAAATACCAAAAATGATCTATCAAAATAAGATTATCTGAAAATCAATTAGGCAATTGTACTTAGATATGCACTGATTTACTTGAACTAGTGTCCTCATCTTGATTGTTCAAGTCACAACGTTTCAGTTGTTATATCCTCCGGCCTTCTGAGAATTTTGAACCAAACCCCTTTATTCAACCAATGGTAGAAGACTGATCATATTCTGCTGTCCATGCTAGACAATATCTTCTATCAGAAGAATTTTTCTTATAAACAATCCATCATTCATACAAAAAGTACTGCTCAAATGTATTCAAACAAGCACAAAATCTGTTTTATTGCCTATGACGGCAAGGGCCATTGAGGATTTTGAGCTGGAGGGATCCTAAATAACTTACGACTGGGGCAACTTTTCCAAATAGCAATGAGAGTTTGTCTTTTCAAACTCGTTGATCAATTCTGATCAAGATTTTTAAAGGACAAATAAAAAATCATTTTTTTTTATCAATTAACAAGTTAATTCTATCAATAAACAATAAAAGAAAATCGGTCACAGGTTCAAGTCCTGCAGTAGCCCCATTTTCTTTAGTTGTTTATTCTATTTCACATTGTCTAGGTCAAATGATGTATTCGCCCTGTAATAACAGGAGATCATTTCAAATAGAGTTCCAATATAATATAAAGCAATTTATAATCATTCTGTCAGATCATATATCCATTTCTTGATTATATATATATATATATATATATATATATATATGTATAAATATAAGATCTGTCAAGAAAGTGTCTGGTCATTTTAAATATCTCAAACATTGCCTTTATGAAACTCAATCAAAGGGGACCTTACTGCGTATGTATGAACAAAAACTCCATGGTCTAACTCGGTTGGCACTGAGATGCCATTGAGTGACCTTATCTACTGTGCAATGATTGCATTCATGATGAATGAGCGAACCATTCTTCAATATCAGCCCCTTAAGGTCAATAATTGGCTCCCTTCAACATCTAGTTTTTCCCAATGAGATTTCATATTGTGGGCGAGATTAATGGTGATTCTGAAAAAGGACTTAGCAAAGTGTTTTGGAAAGAGTGAAGACACTTGGAAAAGAGTGTAAGGTCCCAAGGGTAGTACTTTGAGGGAACTAAGGCACCATTGCCCTAGGTAGGTTATTTTTTTTCTTCAATGATAAATGGTTGGATACTTTCCGGACAGACCTATATATATATATATATATATATATATATATATATATATATATATATATATTCACTCTCACTCACACACACATGCACATATATATGTCTTTGAGTGAATATATACGTACAGAGATAGAGAGGGAGAGTAATGGACAGGCAAACAAAAAATACTTTGTAGATAATCTTGACAGAGCAACTTCATGAAAAAAAACCCTGAGATTTTTCAGAAAAATAAATGTTTTTCTGACCTGTATTAATTTTTCAAGCATGTAAATGACAAAACCAAATAGTTCAGAACTGCAAATCTTATGTTGTGCAATTTTTACCCTGTGACAAAAGTATAAGCCCACTTTTGGATTCAACAGGGGCAATCAATATTTTTTTTCAATATAAACTCAGCAAGCTATCTAATTTGAAATCTTCTGTTGACAAATTGCACATTAATTTCCTTTGTGTGTGTGTAGCAAGACATGTTTGTGCCTGCACATATGCACAGCTTGAAGGGTACTAGGGTCCCAGGTTTGTAAGAGGGAACCAAAGGACAGTCTTGGGTCTTTTTCACGTTTATAGATTTGAAAAAAAAAAAAAAAATTAGGTAAATAAGAATAAATCTTTGTACAATGAAATCAATGCATACTGTCAGAAAATCTGTTATATTCCAAAATATGCACTGAGCTAAGGACAAAAAAAAAAATACTGATTTCGATTTGTCACACGGAAAGGTTTCTTAAAAAGAGGAAACATAAATTGAAAATGAAAAAAATGAAACAGAGTTCATATTCTTTATTGTTTGTCATCAAAAAGAAAAATAAATTTAAAAAAAAAAAAAGTCTCCCCCACCCCCAGAACACCTGCAGGTTACAAAATCAAAAACTAATAAAAGATTGATGTCCATTCACAGTTTGTCATCAAAAATGTTTCTTCAAACAAAAAAAATTTCAAAAAATCAATTTAAACCGTATTATAAAAACAAGCCAATAAAAAGCGAAAACAGAAATTAGTTTTTTTGTTTTTCGTTCTGAATCTGACTAAATCGAAAAATCAATGCTGTTACTAAAGACAGAAAAATTCAGAACACAAAAACTGCCCCCCCCCCAAAAAAAAAATTGGGAAAGAAATGAGGAGGTTAGTATATGAGAATGTTTTGCATTAACCCATAAGATCTCAATCTTGGTAAGGTCTTTCATTCAGGTCGACACACAATCAACAAATCATCGACCTGATAAAAACTAAAAACTAATATAATCCCACAGAAATTGCCTCACACCAGAACAAACATACCTTTTTTTTTTCTTTTCTTCTTCGGACATAGATAACACGGCTTAGGAGGACATGAGACTATGGATAATGACCTATTGGCCAATTAGAACAAGCATATCAATGTTTGGTTCCGGGTGAAACAATTTGTTTTTTATGTATATATATATATATATATATATATATATATATATATATATATATATATATATATATATACATATATATATATATACACACACACACACACATATATATATATATATATATATATATATATATATATATATATATATATATATATATGTATGTATGTATCTATGTATGCATATATATATATATATATATATATATATATATATATATATATGTATGTATGTATCTATGTATGCATATATATATATATATATATATATATATATATATATATATATATATATATGTATCTATGTATGCATATATATATATATATATATATATATATATATATATATATATATATATTTATTCATATGTGTGTGTGTACACGTATATTACCACATAGTTAATAAGATCAGCCTAGTGTGGTATAAGACAAAATAGGAGAATGGATTGGAATAATCGTGCTGCAGCCTTCTTCTAAGTGATAGTTATATCTTGTGTATAGAAGAGAGTTATTGACATTGTCAATCCATATAAAAGCCATACATACAAATTAGTATGTTTAATTGTATAATTATATGGTTGTAAGTCTGTTTTGTGCAATTCCTGCTAAAACCAAAAACCTATAACAAATTGGTCCAGTAAAAAATCGATTGATATAGCTAAAAAAAACAATCATAGGGCTGTAGTATAAAGAGATCGGCTGTTATGAGATAACAATGAATAATATGTCACAGAAATGCTTGAGACTTCAAGTTTGATAACACATCAGAACAGTTCAAGTTGAGTCGAGACTTAAAAGAACTTTAAATTAGGATACTTGAATAATCAAAAATAAATTACCTCATCTAAATAGCTTTAGGCTCCTTAGTGCTGATCAATACACAAATAACACAATCAGTTTTAATGCTTATGTATATATATTTGTCTTAAAATATATTGAGTTTGATATTCACTTAAGTCATCTTATTTAGAACATAAAGTGATGACTAAAGTCACTAATAATGGTTTGCGAGCTTGGCACTATATCACCAAAGCTATGACAGCTGCTTCTTGCACGTCTAGATATACAAGATTCTAATACCTATATAAATGTACACGGGTACCTCTAAGTGTTTGTTATTTGTAGGTATACCAGTGCACAGTGGTGTAGTTCTACCGGAGCTCATGCTCAAAATATTTCCCAATTTGACCTTCAAGTGGAGACAAATCTTATATAAACAAGCAGCATCGTCCCTTTTAAGTGTGCTTTCCAAAGTCAATCTAACATTATGTTACTTTGGCAATTCTCATATTACAAAACACGGAATAATATTTCATCTCAAACTCTCACATCAATTTACAATATATCATATAATGTTACATTAAGTTACAGTACTTCATCTAATGTTACATTTATTCAAAGAGAGTAGATTATCTGGGTATATCAATCAAATACATATTTATACATCATAATGTATCCCATTCATCTACAATGTGACATTTTGAGACACTAGAGTAGAATCGTGTTACGGCTTACTGTAGGTCTATGAACACCATATAAATAAATGCAATATGTCACATCAAAGTTGGGCTTTTTATTGTTGTCACACTGTGTTCTGACAGTGAGTAACATCTAACATCAGTAGTTTGGCTTGCAGTAATGGATTTCAAGTGTTGAATGTGCGACATTTCATGAATTCTTTAAAAAAAAAAACTGGTTAAAAACTTGCAGGAATTTTCAAAAAAAGAGAAGAGAAATCAACTCTTTATACCGAAGGAAGGAAAAAAAAAAATCCTCAAATTCTTGAAAACTGAATGCGTCAGACAGATTAATTACGACGGAACATGACAGTGGGAAAAGTTCCAAATGCAAAAATAGCAGCCAGAAAACTATTTTAGCACCGTTCCCTCTGTGGAAATGGAATCAATCGCTCGGAATCTGCCTCCAAGCCAAAAAAGATCAGAAGTCAACAAAACAAAGAAGGAAAAGAGGGAGAAGATTATCTGAAACAATAAATATATATGCATAGGGTCATTTTGATTTTAGTTTTATGTTCAGTCCCAGATCAAAAACACGAGCAAATGCCAAATAAATTAGTTATCATTAATTGACTCTAATGTCAGTAGCTCTGTGGTAGAACGCAGGACTCAACGGTGAAAAGTCTACAGTTCAACTGCACTAAAGAGTACATGATATTTGAGTACTCTCCTCTTAATATCCAAAGAGAAAAACATCAGTGTCTACCAAATGACATAAACACTGTTAATTTCCCACAGTCCCGTTGAATGGTTTCAGCCTTGGAATTATGTTTCAATCACAAATGAAAGTGAGTTAGGCATGAAATATTTTTGTTATGAATGACTCAGTAAGCTCAGACTCAAACAAGTTAACCCTCATTCCTTACATTATGATGAGCTCAATATTCATACAATCATTGTTGTCCTAACTGAATTTAGATAGTAATTTGCTGGTTAATGATCGACTCCTATCTATATTTCTCACTGACTCTTTTGCATTTACTTCTTAATTTGCATTTTTTGCCCCAATAAAGGAGCCCTCTGAGTCAGTTTTAGTTCTATTTTCTTGACAATGATGTGAACAAACTTTGAAATCGTAGTAGAGAGTTATGCACCATATTTACTACTCATGCAAATCTGTGCAAAAAGTTGATCTCAGCAGAAAAAAATTTAATTTACACACTAATTTTTTCTTTAGAATAGAATCCAATAAGCCACTCCATTCTGATAAATTGATCCAACCAGTCTCTATAAAACCCCCATTTTTTCTACCAAAACAGTTCAGTTATTAGAAGTTGTTACGAGTGATGATATCGAGTTAAAATACTACTAAAATCTAAAATCACCAAGAAGAAATACTGAACAAACTTCATACCCAACAAGAAGCTTTTAGTTCAGTTCACCTATCCCTGTTTACAACGTAATTTGTCTTTTCAATTGTGAATCGTTGCACAAACATCAGAAGGAAATTTCCCCATTGCTGGCATGTCACGATTGCTGATACAGAAGGGAGTGGTTGAGTAAGCATTTTAAGTGAATCATTCTCCCTAAACGACCTTAACACCAAAGCTGCAGTTAGTGAGAACCCCCCCCCAAAAAAAAAGACAAACTGTTACACTTATTTTGAACCTTGCTAGGAGCCAGTCACAATATACTTTAAATCTATCAATGAAAAGTACCATAGGAATGGTTCTGTTGATTCACTGATTTTGTTTGCAAATATTCCTGAATAAAGTAACTGCCCACATGTGTCCTGGCAAAGAATGCAAATATGTACACAATATGTGTACATTGAACATAAGCAGTTAAAAAAAATTAGATCCTGTGTCAGAGGAGTAATCATTTTCTAATCTTTGTTTCTAGACCTTGGGATAGTTGGAAAAACAGAATTTTTTTTTCTTCAGGGCAAGTTTGTTATGCAAATGTATATTTGATCTGTCACATGAAAAAAATATTGATTCTCTGAATATGCACTAACACAAATATATAAACACAGACTCTTGTGAATATGTATATATATATATATATATATATATGTATATATATATATATATATATATATATATATATATATATATATACACATATACATATATACATATACATATACATATATATATATATACATACATATATATATACATACATATATATATATACATATATATATATATATACATATATATATATATATATATATGGTATATTATTGGATCATATCAGGGTTGACTATGGATATCACAGCTATTGCTATTTGGTGCTTGTCTGAGCAGATAAAGTAGTTTGGGGAGATTCCACTGCAGTCAGTCAGTCACTCTTTATCTCTTCTCTGTGTAAAGATGAGTGGATTCATGCCTCTCCCATGGGCATAATCACTGAACATAAACAGCCTCAGCAGAAAATTGAATTTGATTCTGTTTTCTGAATCATTATGCCACACTGCACACTTCCACCTTATTAAGATACATGTATATATGTATGTATATATATATACATATATATATGTCTGCTCAAGTATGATGGATAGAGAACATTTTTTGAATTTTGTTTCCACACAAGAGAACGTATGTTCAGATTCATAGTCTAACAGTTGTCGAAAAGAGTTAACATAACTCTTTTGGTTAAACAACTAACCATTTTAAAGTCTTTGACAATTCCACAATTATTATAACTATGATGTTTTTGACTTGGTCATCATTGTGTTAATATGATGTGTATCAAAAACTTTGAAAACGGCTAGTTGTGTAGCTGAAAGAGTTAGCTATGATAACACTTCTGGACGACTATTACAATTCATGAATCCAAACATACATTCTCTTGTGCAGAAACAAGAAAAATTTAATAAAAATCAACAAAATGTTTCTTGTCTGCCATGTTTAACCAGACATGTATAGATGAAGAATTGCTCCCCATATATATATATATATATATATATATATATACATATATATATACATATGTGATCTCTGAGCGGCAAATTTGAATAAGAAAAAAAAAAAAAAAGAATGAAAGATTCTAAGGCATCCATTGATTAGGCACACGCCCAGAGAACACAAACAAGATTGTCACTTGAAGTATCCATCACTCAACAGAGAGAAAGCACAACAATAATAGGTTTCTACATGGAAGTGGATCAGCGGGAAATGTTCCTGGAAGGACTAATATTTATCTCTGCTGACAAAAGAGGATTAGACTGTCTATCAAAGATTTAGGCTCTTTGATGAGATGAGCTTTTATGACACATTCTGAGATGGTCATTGATACCAAAGGATCTTGAATAAGTGAGATAAAACGTAGCAAAGAATAAAATGACAGGTGTGGTTAGTCACTCACTAGAAACTGTCATGGGACCAACGTCCTTTGACAGCATGCTACGTTGGGGATGATCAATCACAAAATTGGAAAATGGGGTGATCAATGGATGAGTAACTTCTCTCGCCTCTTGCTGGATCACCAAAGTCTAAATTCTCAAAGCACAAGCATGAATGTACCTGGACACAAACTATGGAATCGATTTAGCATAAACTTATATTGAAACCATCACTAAAAACCTATTGGAAGAAGGTATTTAAAAGAACAAACTTTTCTTCTACACTCCATTGGTACAGCCTATACACACCATACATATGTAGCAAGCCAGCCAGATTAACTAAGAAACTGAAGAATCAATGTTGACAGTTTCTAATTACATACATACACAGACCTATAGATGTTTTGTGGAGACACACACCCACAATTATATTTACTTACAAGTCTGTATGAGAGTGTGTGTGAATAATACTAAAGCAACTGACTGAAAAAAAAAAGTGATGATTTAATCTATTCAATAAAATAATTTCATAATTTATTTCAAAATTGGGGAAGGCAAACTTCTTCAATTTTGGATGGCCAGCTGCCTAGGAGAAGGACCCTCCGAAACCCAAAAATCCTTTGGATCTGAAGACCTCTCTGTCATTGTCCTGCCTTGATTGGCCATGGTGTTTGACCCCAGGGATCAAAAGTGGGTACAGTAATAAGCATGCTGCACTCCCCATTAAGCTTCAATGCTCAGTCATAAAGGCCTTCTACATACCAACCTGTGTATCAAAAGAAATTCATACTCATCCTACTTCTCCATTCTTTCACAGCAGCCTTTTTAGCAAGAGATACCTGTCCCTTATTGGCCTCATCAGCCATCTGCAGGCCAGCACTAAAAACAGAATGTTTCCTCAGATCTTTGTTCATGAGCCAAAGTACATTATATATATATATATATATATATATATATATATATATATATATATGTTTCCAAATAAATTGTCTCAACAATTATCACATTCTGTCAGACATAAACTGTCTAATCTAATGATACATACATACATACACACATATATATATATATATATATATATGTATGTTTATTTTTATATATATATATATATATATATATATATATGTATGTTTATTTTTATATATATATATATATATATATATATACATATATATGTATGCTTATATATATATATATATATATATATATATATATGTTTATTTTTATATATATATATATATATATATATATATGTATCTTTATTTATTTACATATATATATATATATATATATATATATATGTATCTTTATTTATTCATATATATATATACACATATATGTAGATAGAGATCAAGAGAGAGATTAGTTTGATGCTAAAGTTCTTGGTGCCTTCTTTTGCACAATGTCCAGGAAAACTTAGAGATGTCGTTGAAGTTTATTCATAGATGTTTATTGCTTACGCAACCAGTCAACTGTAGGATGTTGTTTACAAATCTTACGTAAATTCAGAAGCCTAATCTTAGAAAAAGGAACATCAGTCACCATGTAAACACTTGTCTTTCTTTCCTTGTTTGATCAAGAAACAAGAACCGAAAGTTCAACGATGCGTCCACCGTGAAGTTTGAATGCCATTATTGCCAGAACACGTGACCCTGAGTAGAAGATAATTTCAGGTCAGAAGCAACTCATCAAGGAACACCTTTCTATTGAGTTTCAAAAACATCTGACTTGAAATAGCAGAGGAAATCAATTTTATAACCAAGTTTAAATGCTATAGTCGCCAAAACACCTGGCCCTTGGTGAAAGATTTTTTAGCTAAGAAGTATTTTATCGAGGGACACTTTTCTACCAAGTTTTAAGTAAATCTGACATAAAACAGCCAAGAAACAATAAGGCGACGGATGGACGGACGGACAGACGGATGGTCAGAGCCTCCTACAGTGAGGCGTGGATCTTTGGATAAGTGAGGTGCTAGCAATGAAAAATGGATTTATTATGAGGATTCAAAATGAAAGAATGGTGGCTTGATCCAGGACAACCTTTAACATTGCATCCTAAATGGGATTTATAAAGGAAAATGTTCTCTATGTTAGGTATAGTTCAAAAAGAGGGCTTTATTATAAATTGCTGGAACCTAGACACACTGTTACTGTGCAATATTAAGTGAGAAATTGGTTCATATGACCTTTTTCTGGACAAGTAAGTTAATACCTGATTTTGCTCTATGACGAAGCTCATTCTAAAGTTACAAATATGATGCACCAAATTTAAGTTTAAACTCATGCTTTATCCAAATCAACACAATGTACTTTAACAGTGAAAGGGTATTTGACAGCAAACATGGTGATGTAAGTAACAATAAGATGAGGAAAACTGGTAAAAGAATCGATTATGAAAATACTTCATATCAGAATTCAAATAACGTCATATCTAAAGATCTTCTCTTTACTGATAAGCAGGGGAAAATCAGTCGAGTTCTTTCATACTAACAATGCGGTGAAAGAGTTTCAAAAAGTTTCTCTCTTAATCTGAAACCAGGTAAATAATCAACATGAAAAAAATAAGTTCTAAATGCATTTTTAGCTTCTGCTAATTTGTTACAAATAAGTGAACAAGGATTCACCCAAGTATCAAGAAATGGTCAGCCTGGCTGGGCCAGACGCTAACCAATAGACATTTCGATATTCCTACTTCTGGCAAGGTTAACAAAACACTATTAAGATTAGTAGCATGGAAATCACTTTGCAAAGATTTGGCTAAGAATCTTTGAGATGTTTAAACAGCCTACAGCAAGTGGATTAAGTCACCAAGTTGTTTAAGCAGATTCAATAATCCATGAAATAACAAAGTTGATGGCATCAAGAAATAATAAACAGTAAATTCATAATAGTGACTTAATAATTATACGAATGAAAAGAAAGATCAGAGCCAAAATGGCTTATAGTGGAGAGAATGAAGTAGGTCAGTATGATATGGCACAGTTATATGTATATATGTGTATGTATAGATTCATACAGTGGCATTCCTAGGGTTGGCGTTATGTGGGACGGTATCTCAGGATGCCACCCCCAGTGTTGCCAATCTAAAAAAATGTGCTAAAAAACAAAATACTGTCAGCCATTTTATAGCTGAAAATAGCTGAATATTGGCTAGAATCGTTAAAAAATAGTGTTAAAAGTAAATCTTCAAGATTTGAGCTGCCAAAACATCATATCACCCCTCCAATGGTGTCACTCGCCCCTCCCCCAGTAGGTCAGCTAATACATATATATATATATATATATATATATATATATATATATATATATATATATATTCCAATGAGCCTTTTATTCAATGAAAACAAAAATTACTTGAAATATTTTCAAAACAAATA
Organism: Thysanoteuthis rhombus; assembly: GCA_963457665.1. NCBI lineage: Eukaryota > Metazoa > Mollusca > Cephalopoda > Oegopsida > Thysanoteuthidae > Thysanoteuthis > Thysanoteuthis major. Next base: position 30,423,663 of record OY735228.1, on the reverse strand, counting down.
TGGTTTACTGTAAATGCATTCAGAAAATACTGAGAAAAATAAGGATTTCACTCATCCATGACTGAAATGAGTTCTTTCTAAGGGTAATAACTCTTCCTGGCTAATCACTTGTAGTTGAACCTTCTCCCCTTCCTTTTCATACTTGAGCCAAATCTGCAAGTAAGGAGAGAGATGAAACTTTTGAACCACCAGTCAAAAATCCTTGCCAATCAGCTACCACTTAAGACTATATAAAAATGTTTGCCATAAAAGCCCAATAACTTCTGTACTGTGTTTATAAAGAGATTAACAAGTGACCTCTTATTGTCTTTTAAATTCTGTCTTATGAATCCCCCCCCCATCCCCAGCTGCAACCCTTTTTTTTAATGGATTCTCCGCTTAGGCACTGTCCACCTTGTTGGTCATAAAACCATATGGACCAATGCTGCTCATTTTAGAGTGACTTATGGTCATCAGAAAACCACTTATTTGCTGTGCCAAACCGAGAGACACAATCTTCGAAGGGGGGGGGGGAGAAAAAAAAGAAAGAAAAGTATGCAAGCGATGAAAGTAAAGAAAAAAAAGTGTGTGCACCAAGCGAGGAATATATTTTTCCTGAAAGTGGCACACTGGCAAATGAAAGCTGTGCAAATGCAGATAACTGGCTATGTGTGACTTATGTCGAAAATAATACTTGTGGTGCTATCCAAGGGCATCAAATGGAACCTGTCTTAGGGGATGTGTTGGCCAGAGGTTAGTGAGAGAGAGAGAGAGGGGGAGAGGGAGAAAACGTTTCAATGATCAGATTTGGCAGATTTCTTTATTTACTCTTGGAGGACTTCTCACTGTCCTACTGCATAATTGACTTGGTTCTTTTCACTCTATCAGTGTGACTGTGCATGCACAAACACACTATTGCTCTTCTATCCAGTGAATCACAGTAGCCCCCTAAAATACCCTGCCTGACTAACAAGCCAAGTGGGACACATAGCGTAGTGGTTACAGCATCAGACAAAATTACTGCAAAGTAATCTGATGGTTCTTGGTTCAATCCTAGTGTGAGACAATATAATAATACTACTAATGCTAAGAGGGGAGTGCGGTCAATATACCCCCCTCGGATAAATAAAGGGTTCGGTTTGTTATTTCTCCACACCTACCAGATGATACCTGATGAAGGCCGTAGAGTGCAATGGCCGAAACGTTGTATGGAAAACAACCAAGATGAGGATGGTCCGAATATTAATAGAAATAATAATAATACCTCATCTCAAAAATTCAGAGAGATTCTTCTCCGTTGATGTCTGTGTGTGTATGTGTGTGTGTGTGTGGCTTGCATTGCTCCTGGTCACATTTTGGGGGCTAAAGCTTTGAAAATTTGCATGAGTACATCTCTAGGCACCATCTATGTATGTTTTTTGTTCTTTCAAAAAAAGTGTTTTTTTGGATTGACAATGCTTGAATCTTATGCTGGCATTTTCCAGACAGAAGATCTATCTCTTCAGATTAGTTCTGATACATGTGCGGGCTATGGTGATTCATTTAGGCAAGGTATGGATATTAATTCTATTCATTCTTATTCTGCTAATTGCATCTTGAAGCAGTGCATTGTGCTTATTTACAGATTTGAAAAATGCTGAATTTTTAAGGTATAAGAGATGAACTTTATTTGAAATGTAAACACAATGCTAAATTAAACCCTTACAGTTCTGAAACATTTACTTGATTCCCCTATGAAGGTTGTAAAATTTTTTTGCAAGTAATTTTTTATGATGTTGCCCTAATAAAATCACAATATTTTCTATTTTTGTGATTCAAACAACACTTTATATAACCTGTTGAATATTAAGCTCTTCTGCATGGTCCATAAAATGGAAGCATTCATCCATTTAGTCTATAGACAGGACAATCTTGTTTGTATTAAAATCATAGTTTACGTCCTCAATCAATATCATCGTCATGTCAAATGCACAGTTTCATCGTTGAAATTATTATTCATTTCACCCTGGTGCTCGAGGTTGATGTTCTAGTCAAAATCAAAGAATACTGAAGATCCTTTTTTAGGCAGGTAATCCTTCCTCACTCGGGAGATTGGGAGATCTTCTCCTTGTCTGGCCTCATGCCATACTATGGTCAGTTCAGTAAATACCAAAAGAATCACTGCATTTAATAAACACAAGTATCAGTGTACAAAAGTTGAAAACAAGCAATATTATTTTGAATATCATCCTGAGAATCTATAGATCCATCAAACTAAAAGTATCATCTTTTGTGTGTGCTAGTATCATCATCATCATCATCATCATCAGACTTTTGATGTCCGTCCCGAAATAGACCTTCTCTAGGAATCACCAGATCATAGCTGTCACAGTACCAAGATATCTTGAACCTGTCTAAATCATCATGCCATCTTTTTTTCTACCAGCCATAATTTCACATATGATCCCTGGGGATGCATATTGTAAGCCATGATGTCCAACAGTTGTATGACATTCTTGTAACATGGCTCGCCCATTGCGAGTTTTCCAATGAATTCTATGATATCTCCTGTTTTTTCTACAACATACTACTGTGCTTAATTGTGGTCATTCCATATAGCAAATATTAGTTGGGTGACCAGTGTTTTTTATCCACTCAGGTCCCAAACTGATCCCCCATTCTATATTCAAATATTGGAACAGTTCCAGACTTTTTGGGGAGATAAATAATTATACTTAAGACACTGCAAGAAACTTAATGCACACCCGACTTGCCAAGGTCATTGCTTTAATGCCTTTCCATTAAGCTCCATGTCAGATAAGTCTTTTAATTTAGGCTTTTTGTTTTGTTTTTGCCTGGATTGCAGTTTCTCCTTATAGCTATTTTGAGACAGGAAATCCTTTCTCTCCTGACAGTGTCCATGATTCTGTCTTTTTTGTCAATATTTCTTCAAGTCTTCTTGTTGGCATGCAGTTGGAGCTGTGTCCAAAACATACATGCACAGGTTAAGAGATTACCAAAGGCTACAAGTGATTAAAGCAATGTTTGGCAGCAGGTTGGATGAGGGAATGGTATGGGAATTGATGGAGTGTGGGGAATGCAAACACTTAAAAGTGGACTTGAACTGTGATATATATATATATATATATATATATATATATATTTATTTACACACAGACATTTTTGAATTATCATATTTATAAATCCATGTATAGATAAGAGTATATATATATATATACACACACACACACACACACACACAATAAAATGATATATTTTGTATTTATGTCTCTCTCTCTCTCTCTCTCTCTCTATATATATATATATATATATATATATATATATATAAATACACACATCCCACATTTTTAATATATTTGATACTTTATATCATATAATGATGTATAAAATATTTTATGTAAACAACACACACACATACTTGGTCATCTGTACTTTACTAATGTAGTATTTATACAAGAGAGGAAGCACGAGGAAAATACTTTGGGGATATATATATATATATATATATATATATATATAGACATTGATATTCATATATATATATATATATACTGACATAAAAATCTATTGAAGTTTTTTAATGTTTACTGTTTAAAGCTGTAAAGCTTTCTAGACTATATATATATATATATATATATATATATATATATGTACACACACACCCATATATACACTTCCAGCTCCCTGTTACTCTGTCAGTGTCAGTTTTGTTTTTATTTGTTTTTCATTTTATACTACCTGTAGACATGCCTGAAATAGATTACAAATTTCACAGTCTGTTACAAGTACATACAAACATGAAAACAAAATGTTTACTCTTTCATCAAATCTGAAACCCATTATCGGGCGATCTCAGATATGGTCTAAATCCAAAGAAATGAATGTAAACAATATCTGTACCTTGCAGGAATGAATCACCATAGCCTGTGTGTGTACCAGAACTAATTATCTAGAAAATTATCCTGAAAAAAATAGATTATTTATCTAAAATTACCCAAAGAATACCAGCACAAGATTCGAGTATTGTTGGTCCAAAACAACCATGAAAACAAAAACAAAACAAAACAAAAAAAAAAAGTGTTCTCAGATGGTGCCTAGGGTTGTGCACATGCCAACTTTCAAAGTTGTAGCCCTTAAAATGTAAACATTTGAAGAATAACGAGGTGGGTTCAGTTCTTATCCAAGGTGACTGTTGGAACTAAATTCATCCAGTTCAATACTTAATACTTATCTTCTGATTTATATCTTCTAACTCAACATGATGCTTCCAGAAATAATGTTAGCAAATAACCTATCAGACATTTTGAACTCTTAAGATAAAGTACCATTTAAATATCAGACGTAATTTTTTTAATCTGATCTTTCTTGTTATATAAACATCCATAGAGTTATCAAAATTAGAAAATCAATCTCAATAATACTTGATTCGTACTGACAGCAGCAAAAAAGATAATGAACAATGTTGCATTTATATTTAATTCAGAAACCTTTAAAAAAATGACGATATTAGATATTAACACCCAATCTGTCCCTCGATTATCCGGGGTAGTGGTGCTTGGAGGGGGCCCTGAAAAACATGACAAAAAGTGGGAAAACACTTACAAGCAGACTTTTTCTGCAGAAAAACCCCCACACAAAACCCCAATTACTATTTGATATACTCTCTACACAAAAGTTAGAAAAATAACTGAATCTCCGTTCCTCCAACCCACTCATTACATATACTGGTGACGGACCCATTTTTGTGCTAATGTACCAGTTGAATCGTGTCACACATATATACGCACAGTGTCAAAGGACACAAACATACATTGGATTTCAATAACTGCAACGTATATTCGGTATATGTACCCAGACATTTTTTAAAAATATTTATTTTTATTTATAATCTTCTAACTTCATATTTTGATCTCCAGTATCAATCAAAGTAAATTCTCATTGTTGGATTTCGCATTTGTTCTTATTGTATTCCAAAGTCAATTTTTCACCTAAAAATTAAAAACTTTTTACTAAATTATGGGATAAGTAAGTGTATATACATATTTTAATTTTTTTCATTCACCTTGTATTAGTTCACTTTGTTGAAAATCTGTCTGCATAGTTTACCGATGTTATTTCTTCTGCGCAATAATATCTGTGGACATTGGAACATAATGATGCTTGCTTTGGTTATAGGCAATAAAGCAAACACAATAAAAAATCTGGTCACAGGTATTAAATGTAGATATCTTTATTGATTATTCCTTCAGATGGAACATTGCTTCTTGAATTGGTCCCTTCCTACTGACTGTTACTTTTTGAACTGTGCATGTTGCAGTGTTGTGACTTTTAAAAAAATAATCCATTCTTTTCAAAATTTGCTTTCAGTTTCCCATTAACTTTAGCTTAAAGAAAAACATAACTGCTTATCAACCATCATCATCTGAAATATCCTGAATCTCCATATTCCCTATCTCAACTTCTGAATCTGTTTTTATAACTTACCTTTATTGATATGAATGACATGATTTTCATTTGTGACACCTTGGTGGCTCTATGTATAATTAGCTGACTCCAAACTAACAATTTTAGTCACTGCCAATCTCACACACACTGCATTCAAAAGCTAAAGTAAGACAAAGCAATTCTTTAAAAACATGAAAATCACATCTAAATCCACGATTACTTTAATAGCCAAATGGTTATTCTAAAAGAGTAGTAACACATACATTGCAATACTTTTGGAATTGAGTACGTGTTTGATCCTTTGAGGTTGAAATAATGATAATATTCAGAAAGCTGTCTATCTCACTTTGAATAAAATGTACTGAATCTCTGTATCAATTATCAACTCAACCTAACAATAAGAAAGATGGTAAGGTATCCTTCCTTCCTTCACTTGGTTGTTCTTGTTGTGTAAGTACTATCAGACATACCATTTGGACTAAAACCTCACAAATATCCACTACACTAGATATTTCCTAGAAAGGTTTTTGTTCATTTTTGGCAATTTAAAAGAATCTTTAATCTCAAAAAATCTTGTATCAGCACTGCTGGACATGCCATAATGTCAATGACTCAATTTTTTAATATCTAAGGTTTTTCACTGTTGTGACTCTTCGGCAATTAAAGGTAAAAATACACATTTTGCTCAAGAGGAAATTGATACTGTAAAAGAAGTACCCACCAATAAAGTGATAGTGCACTTGTCTCACAATTTATAGTCAATCAGTTCATTTTGCATTAAATACTTTGACCCAAGAATAAAACTGTTTCAAGCTTGAAGTATTGGGCACACATGATTGAACTTTCATCACCTCTTCTGCATCTCAAGAGCAGTCATTTAAGGAGAAGAAAAAAAAAAACGATGACCAAAGCTAATTAAAACAATTTCTATTTTCCACTCAAAAATAGATAAATTTTTATTTAAAAAAAAAAGAAAAGTGATCCTAATTTGGGAGACAAAAACAGAGCCAATAAAAGATGACCTTCAACACGAACGATTTCCAAGTGCTTTTGAAGCAGAGCAAATTATGAAGCCAAGAAAGAGTTTGTTTCCTGCAGTGACAACATTGCCAAAACAATTGTGGTACCAGTAATCAGATAATGTGATTATGTTCCTGTTGTCAAATGAATTGGCACAAAAAGGACAGTGGCCTTGGACTGACCCCAGTTAATTATTCATCAGACATCTCTTTAATTCATGAAGGACAAGTTACTTCACTGCATTGTACTAAGCGTTCACAAACCCCCTATTTCTTCAGCTAAAAATAGCAGAAACTTTCAACCAAAACTGTCAACATGGGTATCTCTCAGTTTTTAAGTTGGTCTGGTTAGCTAGCTAGCTATGTATATATCACACGTACAGGCCACACCAATGGAGTTAGAGGGCTGAAAAGTTTAACATTTACTCCTCTGTTATCTTGAAAATAAATCACCCTTTTATTGGTTTTTAGTGGGTGGATTCAGTCTGCAATGTAAATTTATTCTAAATTGGTCACTACTTTGTGCCCACTTGTTTTTCTTGGATAATTCATACTTTTTAATGATTACTGCCCAACAAAAGGCAAGAGAAGTAACTTATTCATTCATCATTCTTTCTTCTCTTTTAATTGGACACCCCTAAGAAGGCATGCTGCCAAAGAAATGTTGGTCATGTGACAGTTCGTACTGAGTGACTAACCATCAAAAAAAGCCAAGGAAAGAAGAACATTTTTGCTGTTAAAGTAGGATGAAAAAAATTAAAATCATTTTTGTTTTCACCCCAAAATTCAATTTTCCCAACCCCCCACCCCTATCCATTCAAGAAATGCTTAAAATACACCCATTTATATCAGTTCGGTCCTCATGTATTTATTTCCTTATAGTAATACTGGAGTGCTCAAGGACAAATTTTGCTTATCAGTTGATGATTTCCAGAACTCTAAGCCTCAAAGTAACTTTGGTACTTGGGGTTCTGGAATATTGACATGATGACATGAATTATAGGTCTGATTGGTCACTCAACAGAAACAGTCATGTGACCAATATCTTTTAGCAGCATGCTATGGTGGGGTGATCAATTAAAAATTGGATTAAAAGGTGATCAATGGATGAATTACTTGTCTTGCTTTTTGTTTGGTGGTAATCACTGAACATGGAAAAAAAAAAAGGTGGGAATGCTGCCTGACACAAACTGAGGGACCGATTTAGTATAGACTTACATTCCAAATTAAAACCCACACTGAACACCTAATCAAGGAAGGGGAATTAAAACTAAAACAAACAAAAAACGTAGAGTATGGAGTGAATGTTAGAATTTTCAGTCCTCTAGCTTCATTATTGCAGCCTGTATGCATGATACATGCATACCCAGCCAGACCAACTTGGAACTGAAGAAATCTATGATGAAAGTTTTTGTTAAAGGTTTCAAATTATATCCCAAGATGAACAGAAAGTGTAGCAACCAAAATGTCATCAAAATTAATCTGAATAACAAAGTAAATCAAGACCACATCTAAAAACTCCAGGCAACATTAGAAAGGCCTGACAGCCGAATGGTCAAAATACAAGGTGCAAACCCAAAAGTTCCAAAAACTGAAGATGCAAAATGGCTTCTCCAAGGAAAGGAACAATTGATAGAAAATGAAGTTCTTCCTGCTCTGATAGAGTCATTTTGAGAGATGTGTGAAATGTCCAATAAGACAAGGGGAATGCTGGTCAACTTGACAGGTGAATAGGTTCATCAATTTCTTTTGATTATCCAATCCTTTCGGTAGTTACTCATTTAGTGATGAAAACAACAAAGACAAGGTCACTAGTTTGAATAACTGCTAAAATTCATATATCTTAGTTTGCCAAAACTATATAAGCTAATATACCATATGAGTCTAATGACTACTAGAATTAATGATGGTCAAAACTTTCCAGACAATGGTTTCTTTGTTCAGATCAAAGATTTTAACAAGAAGTATACACAATCATTTCATTAATAACTCAGCATACTAGGAGGATTTATCTATAATAATAAAAATGAGACGGGGATATTTTTTTACATGGTTCTCAGCTTAAAATTCCTGAATTCTTTGGCCTTTACCACTCATACACCAGAATATTCGACTAGCCCTAAGCCTCTTACAGTAATGGAGAGGTACTGTGAAACAGATCTCCAGTCACAAAATTCTTGTAAATTATTTTGCCGGTCTGTATGAAGGCAAGTATGCCAATAGTCAACCAGCCTATTTTGAATATACAGTGATCTTTATGTTTCACTCATGACATGGAATACAGTGCAGTGTGGGCCAATTGGGGAGGAGACTATGTAGATCCAGTTTGAATGGAATGGCCTTTCGGAAAAAAAACAAACAGATATAATGAATTTTGGCACCCAGGAGTAGTTCATATTTACAACAGTATTTAACACTATTTAGTGAAAATTGATTTTACATGGAAAGTGTATCCTAATAGAGATTGGACGGCATACTGTTGCATAGAGGTTTGATATTGATCCCTTTTGAATTCAATTCAGGATACATTCTTAATTTTGACAAGCTTTCACCTTCATCCTAACTCTCAGTTGCTTTTTATCACAACTTTGAATAGGATCATAATCCAATGGCAATGATTCAACAGCGCAATCGGAAAATGAAAAGCAAGTCAACAGTGAGAATTGAACTCAAACCCTCTAGCCAGAGGGGGTCCAGTATCCGCCTGGCCGCTTTTAACCATTAAGCCATGGGACCTTATAGTCTGAATAGCTGAATGGTCAAAAGCGGCCAGGTGTATAATTGACACACTGTGGCTAGAGGGTGCGAGTTCAGTTCTTACTGTGGGCTTGCTCTTTATTGTGCTGTTTAATCTTTGCCATAGGAGTATGGACTAAGACAAAAGAATAAAAAGAAACTAAAAATAAAGATAAGGTGAACCTAGTCAAAATTAATAGTAATGTTGCAATACTTCATCCAGGAACAAAATTTGAAAAATTAAAAAAAAAAAAAAAAAATTGTTGTATTAAAAGAAGTCTAGGATTTTATCATTTGTATTCATTTCACAATGGCAGTCTTCTATAGCATTAGGGAAACCAGGGATTGAAAGTATGGATCCTTACATATCATTACTCATTTTGGGGAAAAAGGATCTAGTATTAGAAATGGTCAGTTGAGTGGTGCCATATATCAAGGAGCAGTATTTAACAGCTCTTCTCTACAAAGTCTGAATAAAAGAAGCAGGTCAAGTCTCAAAAGACACTGAATTCATAAACAAAAGAATAACTGCCTTCTATGAAAATTTATTTAAAATTATATTCTATGAATATTCAGAATGCTGTATATTCATTTAAAACATTTCTTGTATGGTATCAGTTAAAAATGACTGGATTATTTTTTATATGTATGGATAAATTCAGAAATAGTGTATCAACCTCTTCCGGCTTCCCCATTTCCCCCTATTTGGCTTTGTGCAGTACCATGTTCTAGATGTGAAAAAAGGCAAAAGTAGGCAAGTAAGTAAAGCAGTCATTGCATTAACCGTTCAAGTTGCACCTGCTGCTTGCTTGGTCAATTGCTGAATTTTAACTTAATTTCACCCAATATTCATTCTGAGTTAGGTTGGCTTAATGTATACCCTACTAACCCGCCTCCCTCTAGGTCAAACATTCAAATTACAGCAGGGTTTTGTCAATTTTAGTCAGCTCAGATTGTGTAATGGTTTGTACTTTTGTCTCACATGCAGAAGGTGCTGGGTTTGATTCCTGGTATAAGCGAGGAGCTAGGAAAACTCTTCATTAGGACAATTTTCTAGGTGCACTCAATTTTCCATTGAGTACACTCTAAGCTCTATGATTAGGGTGGAGTATCCCTTTGGTGGACTTGCATCTTCCCAACAGGGTGGACATGAAAATTTGTCGGTATAGAGTCCTGGTCTCAACCTGGATTGAGACTTGCATGGACCACCAAGCTAATGCATTCAATAAAAACTAAGACATAGTCATCGGCCTTCATAATCCAATGGGAGTCACAATAGCTTTTTTTTAAGAAGATATATAATTATAAAAATTCTCACCCTGTATTATGGATATTCTTTTTGGCAAAAAGCGAGAATAAAGGAACGGATCCCTACGTGTCATAGGTCAGTGCACAGGGTGTGGGGATCTGGTTCCAGAAACCCCGGCAAGTTGTGACTTGGAAGTGCTACAGATATGGTTGCAGTATCCACCAGCTTTTCTTCCGAAGGTGCGAATGAAATGAAACAGGCCAGATAACAGCAAAGGCTGAATCCCGTGAAGCAAAACAGAAAGAGGAGAGAAACGGATGACAAGTGATGATGACTGCATGTTGGATTTAGTATTCAGTACTTTTAAGGCGTCTTTGTCTATGAAAGATGTTTTTTAGGGGGAAAACCAAAAGCAGCTGTGAGAGACAGATATAAAAGGGGGAGGTAGAGATAAAGAAAAGAGTAAAACCTCTTCTGAGAGAATCGCAATAAATCTCTGCTAACCCCAAAAAAATAATCCAAAGGGGGTCCGGGGGATTCAAGAGGGTGTGCTATTGGGGTCCAGAAGAAGTTTCACGGGTTTTGAAACGGGGTGCTGGGTGCAGTTGCAAAATCCATCAATATTGCCAACTTTTTTGACTGGTGTGTCAAGTGGGGTACACAAAACAAAAAACTTGAACGCAGTGGAGGAACAGTTGGCGGGGTGGGGACTGATAAACTTTTTTTTTACTTGTGTTTTTTCTCTCATGGGATATCATGAATAATAAAGATTAAGTTGTTTTGTAAAACTGTCAAATATTATGCGAAATAGGATAGCCCAATATATATTTCAAGACGGTCCTAAACACATGCATATGTGTATTGTGTGCAGTATACATACAGGTACATGACAATGTGTTAGCACACACACACACACACATATATATATATATATATCAATAAAAATATAAGATATATTCCCAAAACAAATCTGTTTTGTACTTTATTGAGTAAGTATATATATATATATGTGTGTGTGTGTGTGTATTTGTAGACACAGTTATATACTGCAGTTTTGATCATATACATTTGTATATTCACATGTTTAATCTTACAAATATATGCCTGTTTAAATTTGTGAGTATGCACCCACACATACCAAAACTGTGTACACACATACCAATATATATACTTATAAACAAATACATACTGAGCAACAAATATGTATCTAACTGTACAAGACACTCATGTAACTTTTCTTGTACAAACACAGAGCAGAATCTGTCTGTCTCTCAGTCTCTCTTTCTCTCTCACCATATATATATATATATATATATATATATATATATATATATATATATATATATATATATATATATATATATATAAAAGCACACAGACACACAAATATAATGAACAATTGCACTTGAGCCATTTAAGTGACAAATCACAGATAAAAAGATGCAGCTTCTAACAAATAATGCTCCTCAAGAGGGTAGAAGAATTTGCTGAGAAGTCCTCAACTTTCACTGAACCTTTGAGAAATGCTTCACCAACGTCATCATGCTCCTTAGAGAAGTATTGAAAAATGAGAATGCACTAGGAATGCATTCACCACATACAATCATCATCAGTAAGATTTCTTGAGACATGCCAGTTAGTAGATTTCTTCAGCAAAAGACCATTGAAATGCCAATGTTCAGTGTTTATGCTGTTGTTTATTAAAAATGAATCAACATGATAGCAATCATAGAAGCCAAACAAAAGCGCAAGAATTGTATGGCCAACTGTTTTGTTTACAGTTCACCGTATCAGTTCTGTTCACAGTAAGCGCTTATAACTTGAGCGGTAATAGAAATGCATGAGAACTGTTGATTTCTCTGAAGTGCAGACTTCAAGCCTCTTCTGGAACTAGTTCTTTTTGCCATAAAGCTGGTAACCTTTCTCATAGGCGGGTTGAATAAGAAATGTGTTGATGTCATGCAGGCCAAGACAAATAAAAGAAAAATCCAACAATGATCATACAAGGCCATTGAAGCAACTTGTTTTTCAATTACTTCAATGTTTTTAATAATAGGAGTAAATACCAACATAAACTTCTCCATGAGAACTATTTTTTTTTTCGGGTTGGTTGGGTGTAATCAAAACAGACAGGTAGTGGTGATATTGACCTTTTTAGCCATAAAACAATGATTCATTTGAGGCCACAGCAAAAATGAGACCTTTGCTTTATTTGTCAATACTGAATTTTTATACATGGAAAACTAAGAATTTTTGTATGCAACATCGAATTTCCATTGGAGTCAGCAGGCCAGATGAAGTAAGGCCGCAGGCCTGATCTGGCCTGCAGGTCGTAGTTGGCCAACCTTTGTCATAAAGGATTAACTCCCCAAAACAGCATTTATGTAATCAATAATTAAGGAATCCCAAGACATGGAGTGGACAATAGAAGTTGTATCGTAATAGAATTATTAACTGAGTCCTCAATTATTTCAACATTCGTGACAAAAAGTCAGGGATCAAGTTGATATTGATTTAACAGTTAAATCGATCCACCAGTTTTTGCCCAGAGTAAATGTAATCCCTCTTTTCAGTCCAAAGGAGATTTATCTCCTGGAGTTCATTCTGTTCACAGTTTAACCCTTTGATCTGAAAGCCTGATATTTCAAGCTGAGTGGTATTCTCCTTCACATCATAGGCCCATTTGATGACAGAGGAGACACAAGAAATATATTTGACTAATGCAGTAAACCAAATGAAAAATTAGATGAATCAGACAAAAACATTTTGGTAGTCAATGAATCACATGTTTGAAAAAATACACATTTGAGTTTTATCCCCCTGGAGCTCAGGTACAGAATATCTGAAGGTGGTAAACATATTTCAGCTGCAAATATATCGACCAAAGATATTTTAGCCTCATTTTGTTTTTAAAAGGCAAATATGGCTTAATAGATGTAAGTTAGAATTAAAAAACACTGAAATAGTCATGGGCAGGCAGACAGGTAGATGAGTGAAAAGCAAAGAATACCTTTAACCTATGGTTTTCATTGTTCGGTCAGATCTGTTATCGTAGCTAGGGGGTTCAATAGAATCATAATATGTAAATCTAATGCAATGTATTATAATCATATGTTACATGTTTGTAGCCTAGTGTTTCATGAATCTTTTTTTAAACTTCCTATGGCTAATTCTTTTTTTTTTTTTTTAGAAAAGTCAACTAGATTGGGTCAAGATTCGTTCTTTACAAAATGGTTAAAAAATTAAAAAAAAAATTTTCATAAGTGTAATTCCATGAGTGAAAATTTTACATCCATGCACACAATAATGTTAAAATGGCCCATAGAGAGAAAGAAATAAGAGAATTCATCAAAGAAAATAGAATTGAATGAATGAATTATATGCGTGGTCATTTTTGCATTTAAAAACAAAATGAGGCCAAAATGTCCACTGTCAAAATATCTGAGGAGGAAAGTCCTACGACCTCTGAAGACAGTGGGGATAAGAGTTCAAAGGGTTAAAGTTTATTTATATCATCCTCATAACTGTCTAACACTACTCAAATAATGTCCAATAGTGTTTATCTAGAAACATGTTCTACAAAGTTACTTAGTTTCTTGTATGCTTTTGAATTGTGTTTTTATTTGAATATGTTTGTGTGTGTGTGTGTGTGAATAGTCATATTGCATTGATGTGAACTCTCTCAACAGACTTACTGTATTCTGTTCCAGAAACCTTTGTTACCACTGGAAAAAAAAAAAATCAACAAAATGAGCTCTAGTACTGATACTCACGCATATTCACAATCTCTCTGTCTGTCTGTCTCAGTCTCTCTAGTTCTCTATATAGTTTTTCTTGAAACAAAGAAAATATATATTCAATAAGCTTGGGTATTATGAAACAGACAAAAGTTTTGTTCAGTTTTAGTCTCGTGAGAAATTTGTCAAAATTAGTTTTTATCAAATGGGAGATAGTCAGGAAAGCACATTTTTTTTAAAATTAGTTAAATTTGTATGGCTACCAGTACAGATTGATATCTGTTCTTATGTGAATTCACATGACAAATGTGGAAATTTTTAAGATTGATTTCAACTCACCAGACATGTTTAGAGGGTAGATATTGGTTATAATCTTGTTGAGACAGTCAATTGACACAAGGCCTAAATTTTCAAGAAACTACAGATACTAACAATTTTAGGGATTTGAGGGTGGCTGAAGAAAGCTGGAGAATAAATGAACCATAACATTCTGCGAAAAAAAACCCCAATAGAAATAAGCCTGATTGCAGCAAAGACAAACTTCACTCCAACTTCTATTCTGACTGAAGATGATAACTGCAATTTTTTTATTGTACATGTGATAAATGAAGAATCATATGAAAAATATTTTTTAATATTAACGTGTTTATTTATTAGAATGAAATGTGCCATAGCATATTCGTAACATAAATTTTTGTAATTATGTAAGACTTATGAGATAGGCTCAGTTGATAGAAGAGCTGCCAACAGACATGATTTCAAATCGTAGTTTGGAAATGTTTATTTTATTCATCAGTTTGGTCTATTGTGACAGCACAGAATTAGGTGTGGGTTTTTTTTTTTTCATAAGGGAAAAACTAAGTCCTCACCAGTATCTGACTTGGACTGAAGTTCGACCATAAGTACAGGAATCTAAGTATTAAGACTACCTCATCTATAAACTTTGGCCAAAATACAATTTTTAGATGTGTTCACATATCTCTGGTGGACGCTTTTTGGTCAGTCTCAGAAACAGGATGTGATGTCATAAAAGGAACACTATTCTTATCAATTTTTTTACCAGCTGCTAATAATGTCATGATAGAATGTTTAAGTCTGCATTTTTCTATTTAAAGCAGCCAAAAACCGTCAAAAATTGCCACTTATGCTCTATATTGAAGATAATACTTACAGAATATTTCCATATTGCAATATCTTACAAATATGAGAATCCATTGACTCAATGACAGACCACTTGCTCCTGGTTGGAGAACTAGTCTCTGGCCAGAGAAGGAATGGAGCCCACAGAAGAGATACATGTTCTCCTTGAAAGGGACCCTTACAATCAACTACCGTCAGTGGGTTACTGAGGTAGCAGACGGAGACATGGCAACATAAGATGTACTTGGCAACACCCCTTCTTGAGGCAAATTGCAAAGTAAGACCATTTAAAAAGAGGCAGCACTGCAAGGTGGTGGCTCTTCCCCAGCCGCAAGTCCTTTTCCTGCAACCATTGTGGAAAGGCCTGCCTCTCTTTCGTAGGCCTTACTGGTTACCTGAGGGCCTACAACAGATGTTAAATCCATTATCCATTATATCAACACATTAGATAGAGTAATATTTGAATACTTTTGTTGAGAACAGATAGGGAGAAACTCCTTAGAGTGAAGTGAATACAATATTGACAATGATACTATTACATCCGTTCATATACTCTATCATAGTACTAATGTACCTAAATAGATACAGATCATAGTGAAGTTTCTATCTATTTCTACATCTCATATACTGTTGGAAGTTCAATATAATGTCGCCTGAGCATTAATTGCAGAGTCTTGATTGAACCTCTGAACAACGATTGATCTAAGAATGTTGAAATGAGCAATTAATATCAGTCAGGAAAGGTGGGATCACTGCCAGACAACTTATGTGAGCCAATGAGCTGAGTGGCTCTTCAATAACGGAGATGTGAAATGATCAAATACTGTTCAACCTTCTTTGATAGACTCCAAACAGGAAAGAGGGAATAAATCATTTTTTCTTTTTTGGCAATTGCTATAACTAGCAACGGAGAATAATAATTATTTAATTTATGTTGAGTCCTGAATAACTAATGCCCCAAATCTCGAACAAGAAAAAAAATGTACTTTAAATACAAGACAGAATCCCAAAAAAATGTTTCCTTACTTCTCCTTTGTAACAAAGATTCATTCAATTTTTCAAATACTTCAGCAGAAAAAAAATGACAAATTGAAGCTCAAAGACAAAAAAAAAACTAAACCAGTAAATACAAAGTAAGCGGACACTCAAAATTCCTTCCTGAGTCTAAGGAATTTATTTATTTTCTCTGATATAAAAAGATGTAACCTTTTATTCGTTAGTCACCAAATCTTATAATGAAAGAAAAGTTTGATGAACTGCTCTCAGCATGTACCAAACACTACTTGTTCTCCTGTAAAAGTATTAGTATCCGATTGTATACCAATAACTTCTGGTTACTTGAACCATAACTCCTGTCTTCCACAAAGTGTCACTCACAACCTCTTTGATTTTACTCTCCAAATTAAGTACCACTTTACTGCCAACCATCTATACACCCTGATCCGTACCGAAGTGGTGACATCAAAGTAGTAGTGAAAGTTGTCATCATTCAACAATCCAACAAGAACAGAATGACAGTCGACTCCGGGCCAGATTAAGGTTGTATAGGGCATCTGGCTGTAATTCAAATAGGGGCCCTCCTATCAAAATCAGTACAAGTGTAAGTAAAGAAATTCTATTCAATTGTAATTATATTGACATTTACCCACATACTTATTATTACATTGTACATTTACAAACCTTTCTCATGATAATACTTTTCTTTCAGCTAGTTATAAAGAATCACTAAATATTGAAGTTGCCTTTGTTTTTTCCCCCTAAGAACAATGACTATCCTCAGCAAATTTAGGGTAGTAAACTCATCACTATTTTTCTATCCTGTCACATTAAATCAAAGAAGAACATAATTAACATTTCCCTAACATGACTTGAAATCATAACTGAGTGATTGCAGGTGGCTTTATTACCAACTGAGCCAAACAAGTCACGTATCTGCAGATTTATTCGTTATATACACAATTGAAAAGTTGCAGCACTCATTTCAATTGGAATAGAAGTGAGAGTGGAGTTTGACCTTGCAGCAGCCAGGCTTATTTTTTTTTCTGGAGTGATAGAACAAATCTAACCAGTTCAATAAGTAAGAAATGCATATGACGGCTTTTTACATTCACATCTAAACCATAAAAAGTTATATATTTCTCTGAATTCTTCAATCTTCAAGACTAGTTATTTCGCGAGCTTCTTGCTGTACCAACTACAGCCAGCAACATCAAAACTGAAGATAAAACGTTTTTAATCAAGCAAAATTTAGATGACAAAAACTGGTTTGGAATACAAGACAGGATTCAAAAAATGCCTTCCTACTTTTCCTTCCCGAACAAAGATTCATTTGACTTCACAAACATTCCGGCAGAAAAAAAATGACAAATTGAAGCTCAAAGACCAAAAAAACCTCAAGTAACCAGTAAACATTAAGCATGTGGACAAACGAGTTAGATTTCCTGTCCGAAATCCAAGGAGTCCATTTATTTTCTGTGATAAAAAAAAACAAAATCCATAGAATAAAACAATCTGAACGAGAGAAAAAAGTTTCACTCAATGGCAGGAAAGATGAAGAGCAAAGCAGAAATGAATGGGTGCTTAGAAAAGCAAACATTATTATTACAGGATCAACGATAGTGAAAAGAATTTGAAGATGTGTGAATTGATGTTAGACCATTTGTTCGACAAGGAAAGTGAAGAGAAAAAATGTACAGCGAAAGAGAGAAAATGTCAATGTGGATCATGACAGAAGCACAGAAAGAAAGTACCAGGACATAAATACTGCAATGATTCTTATGATCTAATGAAGAATGAAATGATTAAAGCTGAATCATACTGAGGGTGAAAATAATCAGATATACGGGAGCTTAAAAGAGAATATATAAATAAACAAACGAATAAATAAACAGGTATATATAGAGAATTCAGTTTTTTAAGGTGACTCTAAGTTTTATGCCGGTGGTGTAATCATAAATGGTCTGATGATTGCAGAGCTAACATGTAACTCAGAGTCACTGCAAACATCTGAATTTTCTATGTGTACCTGTTCATGCATGCTCTTCATGCTTGAATAACTCTACCCCCACCCCTCCAAAAATATATATATATAAATATACTATAAAAGTCACCGTATCCAAGCTGGACAATAGATATATAGTAGAGGGTTGATTTAAATAACAATTAACAAGTGATAATATTAAGCAAAGAACACACATATGTGTGAGTATGTGTATGGAAAAAAAATGGATCTGACAGAAAGTGGTGAAAAAGTTGACAGAAAAAAAAAAGGGGGAAATACATTTCATATTTTATATTGGAAGTGTAATACCTAACGTACATACCACCTGTGCAAAACTTCATAAAATATACATACAAATGTAAGTATATGGTGTAAATATATATGTATATGAATATATATTTATTATTGTGTCATGTACATATTCATCGATATTATATGTGCATTTATATAAGCAAAGATATATATACATATATGCTCAAATATGTGTATATATATATATATATATATATATATATATAAATGAAGACATGTATATGTGTTCACGTTTATATATGTATGTATATGCATATATATATATATACATATATATATGCATAAGTATGTATTTATGTATAAATTAATATATACTAGCATTTATGTGCATATATGTATATATATATATATATATATATAAATAAACTTATTCACACACACACACACATATATATATATATATATATATATATATATATATATGCATAGAAATATATATACATTTATATATATTTATATGTATGTATGTATGTATAGTTGTGAATATATATACATGAGCATATATATATATATATATATATATATATATATATATATATATATATAACATATTCACATATATATGCATTTGAAAAAAATACATTTGTACATATGCACGTGGATGTATGTACATATATATGTGAATATATGAATCTGTACAGATAGATATATACATATATACATAAATATACATACATACATATATATATATATATATATATATATATATGTACACATACATTTATGTATACATATATACATACGTACATATATATATATATATATATATATATATATATATATATATATATATTTATATATATAGAGAGAGAGAGATAGATACATATATATATATATACAGAGAGAGAGAGAGATACATTAAATATATAGATACATATATATATATATATATATATATATATATATATAGATATATATATATATAGATACACATATATATATAGATACACATATATATATGTATATAGATACATATATATATATGTAGATACATATATATATATGTATATAGATACATATATATATATGTAGATACATATATATATATGTATATAGATACATATATATATATGTAGATACATATATATATATATATAGATACATATATATATATATAGATACATATATATATATATATAGATAGATACATAGATATGTATATATATATAGATAGATACATAGATATACATGTATATAGATACATATACATATATACAATAGAAAATATATAGATACATATATACACATATGTATAGATAAATACATACATACACACACACACATATATATGTATATATATATGTATATATGTACATATTTATATACATATTTACATATATATACACATAGGTGCATTTATACATACATACATACATATATATATATATCCATACGTCAATACACACATATATAGATATATTGATACACATATATATATGCATATATACAATAATATATGTACATATACATGTAGATATACATACACACATATATATGTATATACATGTATGTATTTATAGATATCATCATCATCATCAGTCTTTTAATGTCTGTCGTTTGACATAAACTTTCCCCAGGATTTTTCACACTTCTTGATCATGGGTGATGTTGAGCCAGTACTTTCTGAATTTGTCGAGTTCGTCCCTCCATTTAATATTCTGCTGGCCTCAGTTGCGCATGTGATCTCGGGGGATCCATTTCGTGAGTCGTGATGTCCATTGGTTGTCCGCCATTCTTGCAACATGGCCAGCCCACCGCCATTTGAGCTTTTTAATTGATTCTATGATTTCCCTAAGTCTTGTCTTTTCTTGGATGTACTGTGCTGTCTTGTGGTCTCTACATGTGAGGCCCAGCATAATTTTTTCATATGCATGTTGCATGGTTCTCAATTTGCGGATCCGTCTCTTGGTTAGATTCCAGCTCCATAAGTGACTATTGGGAGGATTCATTGGTTATACACCCTTCTTTTCAGGGTTAATGGGATCTCTTTATTTTTGAAGGCTTCGCATGCTCTGCCAAAGGCTTGCCATCCTAGTGTGATTCTTCGCTTGATTTCTGCTTCTTTTGAGGGTCTCATGAAGATTCGTTGTCCTAGGTAGATGTAGTGATCAACTTTCTCCAGTTCTTTGTCCTTGATTTTAATCTTAGTGTTTTTACCTTCGACGTGGTTGTTGCACATGATCTTCATCTTGCCGATGTTCATGTGCTGGCCGACTTTCTTGTTCTCATCATTTAGTTATATATGCATGTAAATATATATATATATATATATATATATATATATATATATATTTGTATATAAATATATGTATATATATGTAAATGCATTTTCATGTATGTGTATATATGTCTATACATATATATGTGTATATATATATATATATATGCATATTTGTGTATACGTATATGAATATATATACGTGTGTGTGTGAGTGTATATATATGTAGGTTTTCAGTGCAAGTTTGGAGATAGGTTTTTGCTAAATTTGTCCTTCAGTTTGAGTCAAGCAGCTTTCTTGCTTGTTTTTTTTAATTCTAAATTCGTAGTATTTTTAGTGATCATTGCCCAGCACGTGCGAGACATAATCATCACGAACTGATTGATAAGTAGTAGCATTGAGAGATTAATGTTCAAATTGACGTAAGAGATATATTGTATAACTCTATTTTCTTCTTCCACCAAAAACCTAACAAACTATAGACCTGTAAGTCAATAAAGTAAGTGTACATCAATAAGTAGATCTTGGACTTTGATTGAGTCAGTGAGACTGACTGCAAGTGGGATGAATGAAATAGAAGGTACTAAATGAGTGAGAAAAACAGGTTTGGTTAGTCACTCAATAGAAACTGTCACATGACCAACATCTTTAGACAGCATGCCATGTTGGAGATGATCAATTAAAAATTTGGGAAAAACGGGTGATTAAATGAATGTTACTTTTGTTGAGAAGTTTTCGCTAAAAAAGTTCTGATTTTAAAAAAAAAAGCTCAAATTCCACAGGACACAAACAAAGTGATTGATCTAGCATAAACCTGCATTGCAAATTGAAAAACCCAGTAAAAACTAGGGGGTTCAGAAAGAAAAATGTTTTTCTCAGATACAATATAGTGAGGCCTGTGTGCATATATATATATATATATATATATATATATATATATATATATAGCCATCCAGGCCAACTTGAAAACTGAAAAAAAACCTATGTTTACAGTTCCTGATATGATCACTCGGAAGATTAAAAAATAAATATATATATACATCAATAATATGTCCGCCATAATAAAATGATGGTATACAAGCTTATTTCATAAATCATTCACTTTGTTATTGGGGTTTCCAGCACCCCATGACTTTGTGGCAGACTAATCTAAGCTTGTAAATATCTTTAATAAATCAGCCTGATTTGATTGAAAATTTCCCCGTGTACCAAGAATTTCAGCACTGGTAAAATCCAGGATTTCAAATGCTGATTCTGAAGGCAGCCACCATGTAACCTTCTACAGTCCCCCCAAATTACCCCTCCTTCGTCCATGTGCCAGACTAGCCTGAGTAAATATCTATACACATATCCATAGATCAAAAAATTGGAACTGACAGATACAAAGATACCGACAAAAAGGTAAATAGATTGGTAGGTATAAAATGACCGGGAGAGAGAGAGAAAGATAAGTAGACAGACTGACAGTGAAAGAGAGAGGATAATGAGTGGAATATAAATCAACATTGGGGGGGGGGGAGTCAGATAAACAGACTGAAAATGGCTGAGCAGTCTGAAGACTGATCCAAGTTGGGCTCACCCTTTTTACCTTGAGGATTTATTACATGCTAGAAATGGGACATTTTCCATTCATTTTCTTATCTGAATTGGACAAAAGTACTTTTTTTCTGAAATTCTTCAAAATACCGAAAAATAATCCCCTTCGTTTTTCTTCGACATTTTTCTTTTAACAAATTACCATCTTGAGCATGTTTTCCAATGACAGCTGCATTTTTTGGTGTTTGTGGAAACAACGGAAAAAAAAAAAAAATACAAAAGAATAAAACTATTTAGAACGCAACAAGCAACCGAGTCTCACCAACCCATCCAGACCCATTCTCCACAGTCCTCACTGCCACCACCAATGCCATACAAACAGCTAACACCCCCCCCAAAAAAAGAAGGAAGAAAAAAATCAGCCCTGTCTTCCATATTGGCACTTCTGACAAGCTGCTAAACTCATGTGAACCCGTTTCTAAATGCAAGGAATCAGTCTAGGGAATCGGTGCAGTGGCAAGGGGTTTGGGCATTGGGTGTGTGTGTGTGGAAAGTCCACCCCTCCAAACGACATCACTGATGATCAGCCCCGCCATCTCCCAATGGCACCATCATCAAGTCTCATCCCTCGGCCCAACCATGCCACTCTGCAAAACATGGGACCATCAGGGACTGGGTCTGGTCGGACACAGTGTGCTCATCTTTCAAGGATGCCATTGGGCATGATCTGTCCACTGTCTTGGGTTCCACCAGCACCTCCTCCAAACACAGGATTTTTGTTTTACCAAGGCCCGACCATGATCAACGCGAACACCACCACTACCCACTTTTAGATTTTGGTTATTGCCACCGGCAATTCATTTGCTATGGCACACCCACCTGTGAAAGTACAAGAAATATCTTTTTCTGCTACTTCAAAGTTTCTGTTTCCACCCCCGTCAACAATTCCTTTGTGGGGGGCTAAAAACCCACACCCTTCCCCCCCCCGATCCTGATTTTTACCTTGGAACACAAGCACCACTATCAGAGTAGGGTTTTCGTTACACCATCATCAATGATTCTGGCTTTTGTTTATTTGTTCTGCGTTCTCGGCAGAAGAAGAGTGTGCATGTCACTGGAGTTGCTGACTGCATGCAAGGCACAGAATGTGCATGGGCGAGCCATGTCTCTCTTGGCCTTAACAAGCAATTAGGAAGGCTACGATGTCAGCGCGGGCCAATCAGCATCTTCATCACTGTCAAGCAGCCAAACCAACGGTGGCCACAGCATTCATCTCGATCCCAAAGAGATAGCTACAGCTACTGCAACTCACTGCCATGCTGGTCCGACCCACCGCCAACACCCATGGCGAAGCCAAAGCCAGAGCCAATGCTGAGTTTCCTTTACCCTAGACCGCTCTCCCTCCCTTGGCCCTGTTTATGCGCTTGGTTCCATTCAGGGGGGAGGGAAGACAAAGGGGGGTGGACTACCAAAAATTGGACTTGGAGTCGTAAACAAGTCATCAGGAAAGAAGTGTGAAAGTTTATCAGGCTGACCGGCTTTGAATGACCAAGGGTCAAGGGGAAAAAAAAACTGATTGGGAATTGTCACAGATCAATAAGTGAGGCAAAGTGAAAAATAGACAAAATACAAAAATATGAGGAGAGACAAAGAAGACAAAAAAAAAAAATTCTCTTCTGCTAAATTTTTGATTAAAACAAAGTTAGTCAATTAAATCCAGGGGCTGACTTTTAAAAAATTTGATTAACTCAATTTCCCAAAGCAAACAAAATCTTAAAGGCAAGGAGAAAGTAAAGGGTCAGGGTGTAGAGTTTAGGGGGTTGAAAGAAGAGGAATGTAGAAGGAAGAAAGAATAAAACCAGACTCTTTTTAAAATGTCTGCTTTTCTCTTTTCTTTCTCATCAGGACCAGCAAATAGACCATAATAAAGTAGATATTGAATAAAGTTGATTCCAGATTAATATGGCTTGAAAAAATCAATTTCATTTTGTTCACGGTTTGTAAAAATCAGCCAAAAAACAATATTTTTTCAAATTCATTCTTGAATTGCAACATTAATATTAATTTTGACTAGCTTTTTACCTTCAACCTAACTTTCAGTTGCTTTCATCACAACTCAGAATCGGACTGTAATCCAACAATAATGATTAAACAGCTTGATTAGGAAATAATTAGCAAGACCACAGTGAGAATCAAACCCGCACTCCCAAGCCAGAAGGGTCCAGTATACACCTGCCTGCTTTTAATCGTCTATGTCTAAATCTAAAACCAGTTTCTGTTCCACTATAAAATCCTGTGGCTGAATGGTTAAAAGCAGCCAGGCATTTACTGGACCCCCTCTGGCTAAAGGATGTGGGTTTGATTCTCACTATGGGCTGGCTCTTTATTTTCCAATCGTGCTGTTGAATTATTGCTGTAAGATTATGTTTCGATTCAAAGTTGCGATAAAAAGTAACTGGATGTGAGGATGAAGGGAAAAACTAGTCAAAATTAATAAGGAACAATCTTGGCTGTAATGACAACATTTACTGCATTAAGTCTCATCATCAGCTTTTATTTCTCTATAAAAAGCGCATCCCAAGATAATACACATGCTATTTCACCACAAAGATCTATTAATCATCAAATCTTGACAAGCTATTGAATATTTCTATCACAGGTTGGATATCCCTTACCTGAAATGCCTGGGACCAGAAGTTTTTCAGGTTTTCAGTTTTCTTGAAATATTTTGATGAGATAATCATCAATACTTTCTCTTCTCCTTATCACTGTTACTCAGAGGTATCTGAGGCATATTTTGATATTTCCAACAAAAACCTTGTACAGGTGAAAGACGAGGCAATAAATAGAGTGATTAATGCACATAGGTCAGGTTTTGACGATAATTCGTTTTGATTAGGACTTGTTTCGTCTTTCAGCGTTTGCGGTATAGTTTTATGTTTCTAAAGAGTTAAATCAAGATAACAAAGATTTTACTTTAGTCAGAATGATTTAAATGCCATGGAAATCAGCCTTGTCTCTAGTCATTTAATCATACTACAGCAAGGTCAAGTGTGGAATTTTCCACTTGTGATATCTTGGCTTGTAAAAAGTTTCAGATTTTGGAACATTTCGTTTTTCAGAGTTTTGGATAATGGTTACTCAACTTGTATTATTGGTGAGTGTTTTCAGGGTTGAATCTATTTCTCATTACAAGAGAAGATCTTTTTTGACATTCTATTAAGCAAATTATTTAAACTATCTAAAAATTTAATTATCATGATTGTTCTTACCATATTTTGATTGATCAATTTTCAAGATTATGAAATAAAATAACAGGGATAATGAAGAGTGTATTGAACTAGAGTGCAATGATAGAAAATGACAATAATAAGATGGAATAAAACTAGCAATAATGAAATAATAGTAATAATGAATTAAATGTTTCGGTAAAATAACAACTAAATATCTGTACCTTGCATGAACAAATCACTGTAGCCTCTGTGTGTACCAGGTTCAGTTATGTAAAATTATCTAAAATAATTGATCATTCATCTAAAATTATCAAAAAGAAAATATATCAGCACAAGATTTGAACAT
The DNA here is from genome assembly GCA_963457665.1 of Thysanoteuthis rhombus. Classification (NCBI taxonomy): domain Eukaryota; kingdom Metazoa; phylum Mollusca; class Cephalopoda; order Oegopsida; family Thysanoteuthidae; genus Thysanoteuthis; species Thysanoteuthis major. Next base: position 30,397,711 of record OY735228.1, on the reverse strand, counting down.
TGTTGTTCCAAAATGATCATAGAGACCTATAAAAGCATTTTTCAGAAAAAACAAAAGAATGATTTTAGATAGTGCTTTGTGGGGGGCCTCATGCAAATTTTCAAGGTTGTAGCACCTTGAAATGTGATAAGTAAAACACACGTATACACACACAGACATAGATGAGCAAAGAGATAGAAATCTATAGCCCACTTGGCTGATTGGGCGGGTGGGCTATTCGTGGGGTTATAGTAATTCAATAAGAAAATTTAGGTAGCATGTACCTAAAATTTGCTTTAGAGAATTTTGGCACTCAGTCTCTATGTTGTGCAATGGAAATCAACAACAACAAAAAAAGATAGAAATGAATAGCAAATCAACAAGGACAGTCAGTGTCCACGAAATTTTGCAGGCAGAATAAGACAGTTATATTAGAAACAATCAATGTAGATTTCTTCAGTTTTTTAGTTGGTCTGGCTGGCTATGTATATAGGGCTGTGCCAATGCAGCTTGAGAGCTGAAAATTTAAACATTCACACCCTATTATGTCTAAATAAAAATTAGAAAAAAATTTTTTTTTCATTTTCTAGTGTGTGTGTGTGTGTGTGTGTGGGGGGTCAATGTGTGTTTATGCTAAATTGGTCACTTAGCTAGTGTCCAACAGCATTCATACTTGTTTTTTCTAGATTCAGTCTGTTGTTGTGATCATTGTCCGACAAAAGGTGATATTAGATACATATCCAATGATCACCTTTTCTAATTTTTTAATTGATCACCCCAACATGACAAGCTGACAAAAAGATGTTGGTCACATGGCAGTTTCTATTGAGTGACCAAGCAGGACTGTATATGTATAATTGTTTGATGCACAAGGACTTTGTTACCAAGAGATCAATTTCTACAGAGACTTCTTTTTAAAGTTGATTACGTCACAACTTGGCAACGTGAAATAACAGCTTGCTGTTCAATTTTGAAAAAAAAAGAATATCACTGTTCCACCAAATCATGAATTCTCAAAGCCCTATTGGTTTATTGCAATGAAAGTTCAACAAGCTTCCTATAATTATAATGACTTCCTATACGTGATCCTGGAAGGATATTACTCTAAGAAATCATCGATTATGGCTGGATCCTAGGAAACCCATTTAGTGGCAGCGTACAGAACACTGTACCCTGATGAATGGGCATGAATGGTCCCGGCAGAAGTGGACAAGATTGGTTGGCGAGCAATGATCCCTCTATCTCTTCAGCCTTGTCCCCAACACCTGCTAATCAACATGCCAACCATCAGATGATAAGGCCAACCAAGATTGGACATTCTGGGTAATGGCAATGGCTGTCTTCGAGGCGGACCAAAATCCACCTGCATCAGATGGGGCCAAAAGAGGTGACCATTATTTATAACTTGGACACTCACAAAACAAATGAGTGTCACTTTACTGGCCATGGGCACAGCTAATCTCTGACCCTGTCCGGCAGAAAAGGGGTATGCGATTAAGGTGCATGTTTGATCACTGGAGCAGCATCAATGTCTGTCCAAGAGTGGCAAGAAGAGCTAATGCTATCGTGTCAGAGAATTCCTGCAGGAACATGTTTCTGATTATCAGATGATCAAAGGACATTTCGACACTCCATCATTCTTTCAAGAAAAACATGGGAACCTGGATTAAATATCTATTTGGAACATTGAGATACTTCCTTTGTTTAGATTAGTTGTGGCAGGTATGCTGCCTGGACAAGATTCTCAGTGGTGGGAGCCATTGATTTCCGTGAACCTAGTTTCACATTTCTGGGGGATGTAACTTTCGATTACCTTTTTAGCTAACACAGAGGATTTATTTAAATCACAATGAGATAACGGTTAACAGACCATTCGAAAGAATGGATGTAAATTAAGATAAGTGTGTAATGCATTAGATATTATCATATACAAGTAGATGTGTCTGTGAAGGAGGAGGATAGAATGCACTGTTTAATTTCCCCCTACCCGATCAGCCCTTCTCACCAAGAGTTTTGAAAGATGGAACCCGATGGTCAATAAAAGATGGTGGTGTTGTACAATTGTTGTATGTAACCCCAACTGCAGGTACTCATAAAAAGAAAAACTTGGTTTTACATTAAATCAGATTTTTTGAATGAAAATATCTAACAATACCAGAAAATAAATAATGTTTTTAATCTAAGACTTACACTACATCTTGACAATTTTCTGGATTGTTCTACTATATTTTGAGTAATCATCACCATCATCATTAATCTTTTAACATCCATCATTGGACATAGACCTTCCCAAAGATTTGCCACATCTCCCTATCATGGGTGTTGCAGAGCCAGTACTTTCTGAATTTGTCTAGTTCGTCTCTCCATCTTGTATTCTGCCGGCCTCTGCTGTGCATGTGATCTCTAGGGATCTAGGTTGTAAGTTGTTATATCCGTCGGTTGTCTAGCATTCTTACAACATGACCAGCCCATTGCCATTTAAGTTTTTGGGTGGATTAATAGCAAAACTAATTATAAAATTTAAAAGTTGGTGCTCTTATGTGAATCTCAAAAATACATAAATAAGCTCCTGGAAGGAGTACCCTGCTTTGATGAGAATATACTGAAAATCAAATTTAATTTTTAATTCATTTTGAAATATTTCAACCAATCCAAAAGAGATCCTTCAAATAAGTTTATAATATGCCATGTTCCAAAGCTCAAAATAAAGCATAATTACAACAACACTACACTCAGTGTGGGTTTTGATGTAATATGGTTAAAGTATTGCTGTACAAATTAATGTAACTGAGTATAAACTAAAAAAAGTAAACACATTAAATCACTTATCAAGGTATATCTGTATTTCAATAGAGAAATACTTTTGACAAGAGATCTACCACTTCAATATGTCTAAATCTGTCTTCAAAGCAAATATTTTCAACTGTATTTATGAAATAAAATAAAAAAGCAGAAATCAAACAAATTGTGTCCTATGGTGAATAAGTGTTGACTTGCAATGGAAAGAAAGCAGGATGAACCTCAAACTGATTTGGGTTGGGGAAGTGCTTTGGAATAATCAGGCCCATCCAGTTATTTCTGAGATTTTTCATTGTTGGTTTTTGATGGATTTGCGTTCTTGGGAAAAGTAATCATAACATTTTTGAAACTGGCTTCAAGGACCGAAATCTTCATGCATGGCAATTATGATCCTCGGGTTAAAGTAAAAGTTTTTCATTACCTTTCTCTCTTTTTATCTTTTTTAAGGACACATTTCTAATTTTACGTTGTTGACTTGGGGTGCTAATGAGTGTTTTGACTTGGGGTCCTGACCAGCTCCGGGGAGGAACTTTTCCTCTTAGAAGTTGACAAATGTAAAGAGATGATTATTTTTATGGCAATTAAATGCTGAGTTGGAAGCTTTTGAAGTCTACTAGGGATATTGGGTGTGAGGTGGTGGGTTGTGGAGATCCAGCAGAATGCTGGGAGGTGGGTGGGGAAAAAAAGATGACCCAAAATTATTAGTCATACTTAAATAAAATATGAGAAATGAATGCCAGATCAGAATGAGACTATGGAAAACTTTAACACACACAAGTATGTGTATGTATACATACAATTTACAAATATTCCATGTTTGTGTAAGTATATATATATATGATAAACAACTGATGATCGTAACAAGACAAATTCACATATGGTCCCATACCTTATTCTGTATGAAATATAAAACCCACTGAAAAAATTACATAAATTACATTAACAGATATTTGGAAGTAATTGACTGAAATGACATGAATATTTTGATATTAAAAACAATTTAGTGTTTAAAGCTGTAAAGCTTTCTAATTATCGTATATATACATATATATATATAAATAAATATATCCTCACATCCATATATAATACATTATGATCATACCTTATATAAAATATCTAATTACAAGTATGACATGAGCTATATAATAAAACATGGTTGGTAGGGAGGTGGTGTTTGATTAACACTGCTGGGGTGCATTGTCAATATAATTGAAACAATTATGTGGTTAACAAGTGATGATCCCAACAAGAGAAAATTTACACATAGTACCATGATAAAGTATTTGTAAAACGGGGAAAAAACACTGAGGAAAATTACATAAATTGCATTGACAGGTATTGGGAAATACGTGACAAGTGACACAAAATTTTTGAAAATTTTTTTTTCCAATGTGTTTAGTGCATCAAGCTTTATAGACTATATATGTATGTACACAATAATGGTTGAAAGTCTTTGAATGAACTGACCTTTTGCTTATGATGGCTCAGTTAAAAACAGGAACACAATGCAAGAAGAACCATTTTTTTTTTTCTGTTGCAATCAGTACGAGGCATGCACTTAGTCATGTTTTTTGTTTCTGAATGCTAAATTTCTAGCAAAAATGTTTCAAGAGTATTCATTAGTCAAATGAAATGAAGATCGTCATGATAATTTATATAAAAAGCATTGCTTATAAGTATTTGAATTTATTGCAGGGCCAATAATAATTTTGAGCAGGGGGAATCCAAATTAACTTGTGTGCATATATATATATATATATATATATATATATATATATATATATATATATATATATACGAATGATTTGATGATGGTGTCTATTTTTGGAATGACATTTCTTTTATGCTGGATTTATTTGAATTCTGAAATTGTATTTTTTTGGAAACAAATTTGACAAAACTCATTTCTAATATACTCATACACAACAAATCCTCAATTGAGTAACAAATTTTGATAATCGACATTTCAATGTTAATTCACATAATTTTTGAACCAGATAATCAGAAGTAACCAACGATTTTGATCAGTGACGTGAAATTATCAGACATTTATTCTAATCTCAGCCATTTTGAGATGGCTGTAAGTATATAAATCAACTGAAATTATGAAGAAAAAAGTATTGGTCAAAAATCAAAATAATAATAATGATGAATGTCAATAATTGATACAGCAATACTTTGAATATTGCAATTTTTATTAGAGTGAGTTTTGATGTAGTGCAGTTCTGCAGAACAAGGTAATGTAATTGAGTATGTACAAACTGAAAAAAATAACACATTGAATTATAATAAGACCTTGAACATAGTGGTTTTAGAACGAAAAATTTGGGGACGGTAATCAAGTTATACCGGTACTTTTACAACCTCAAAGAGATTCAGACCAACATGCTCATTTTAGCTGCTTTGTAATGTTCTAGTAATGAGTGATTTTTCACATGTTTTCAGCATTATTTTTACAATCCCAATCCAGGTTTATTTTCATGGGATCAAAATAAGCCTGAATTGAATTTGAAGTATCTTGACTTTCCAACAGTTCAGCCTAGAGTCACAATGATTTGTTCAGATAAAGGGAAAGCAATCATTTCTGAGTGGATTATTGAGTAAATATGTTATCTCATCTAGGAATTGAACTCAGAACTGACAATACTGATTTAAAAAAAGTTCAAATAACAGTATAAAATCTAAGTCTTAAATCAAGTATGGAAATGATCCCTTTCTGCTTCCAGAACAACATCTTGCTCTTTTGAGTGAATCTTAACTCCTAAGTAACTTATGGCCTGCACAAGGTTTCCTGATATGAAACCTTTTTCTCAAGTCAGTCCATACAGAAAATGCATGAAACCAATACAAAGAGTTCAAGTCACCGCTAAAGTTACTTCTTTTGAGCTTATCTTGAAATTTGAGAAAAATTTTTGGAAATTTTTTATTTACTTGTCAAAGGGTTCTTGACACGTGCCTTGGAGCGGTTTGGCTCATCCTGTCAAGGTGTAGCAGCGGCAGCAAAGATCACGAAAACATATGTGTTTACTAGACTCTTGCGCACAGCTTGGATCCAGGTGTGCTTTCAGGACTTGAGCTGCTGATAGGCTAGGGGTCTGAAGGTGACAGATTTATATCTGTGATGATCTTTGCAAAAAAGTCAACATGCACAGAGCAATTGTGTGCATATATATATACATATATATAAATATATAAAGAGAGAGGGTGATAGAGGTAGATTGATAGAGATATAACATAAACAAATAAAATAAGATAAATAAACAATTAAAAGTATGATAAACATTTATTTCTAACTTTGTAGCATTTAGAGTAATGCCATCTGGAGGAAATTATCTATCATCTTGGTCCACACATAGATGTATATAAAATTGTATGACATTTACAAACATCCACTCATCAGAAAACTCGGGAGGAAGAGGAGGAGAACAACCTATCACAAAAAAATATTAAGTTATGCCAAACAGAGTTCTGCTTATTTAGTCCTTGCATAGGTATATGAAATATATTCAACAATGTGATTAAGATGAAGCATCCCATAAGCTAAATTTGGTCTGCTCCTAAAACCACCCTCCTAAAGTTTGGAGGACTTGAAAAATTTTTTAATAGGATTAATTTATTCAAGATGCCTGTCAACGGGTCTTATTTAACGGGAGTAATCAGATCTCCGCTCACAACCATTAATGTTGATTGCTTATTTAGATTTGTTCAACGAAAATCAGTCCCCTCTTTTAAAGGTATGGGTTTCAGCAATGCAAAGAGTAACTTCAGAAAATTGAATTTATTGTCTCGAACTACTAACTATATACTGTATTCGTGTTAATATCTATTCTTGAGAGTTTCTACACAAATTTATAAAATTACTTTAAAAAAAAAAAAATATATATATATATATATATATTGCATGATCCTAATACCTGCACAATTTAGTGGAGGTAATATCAGCACCCTATACATTCTTTAAATGAATGACACTGAGCAAGCAATCACTGTTAATTTCAGTGAACATAAACATCACAACACTCCCGTTAAATAAGACCTCTCGACTGGTAGCTTGAATAAACTTATCCTATTAAATATTCCAAGTCCATCCAAAATTTTAGGTGACCGATATCATGGAACTGACTGCCTGGAATTACAGCCCCTCATTTAAAGAGTTTTGATATCGGCTAATTTTTTAAACATGGGATCTACGGAACTGGAACCATGTTTTAATCAATAAAATAATGGGTTTGGGGGAACTTTTAAAATCCATATATTGTCACAAATTGAGTTTATACTAAGGTAGCTAATAAAAGCTCCTGATATGGTATTTTCAGTTACTTTAATGTATTTCATAATACGTGTGTGTGTGTATGTGTGCATAAATACATATATATATATATATATATATATATATATATATATATATATATATATATATATATATATATATAAATAATAATTAGATAATTGAGTCATCCACAGTCAGCTGTTTCATTATATTACAACTCCCCAGTATGGCTATAGACTATCCATTATTCCACCCAGTACCATGAGGTAGGATCGAAACCTTCGCTTCAGACCCAGAGGCTGGCATTTTACCTCTGCTCTACACAGAGCTGGACGGTCAGTAAGGTTGAATTTAAGCAATATATTTTCTTACACACAATTCCCCATCCACCAGAGTGCTCTATTCCAAAGTTGGAAGAGCACTGCTTATAATGAACAAGTTACTTTACTCAAAGAGTGCTCAACCCTGAATAAGGGAGTGTTAATTATGATAAGATATATACATATATATATATATATATTTATATATATATGCCTTTCATCAGCTGTTGTAAATCAATGGCTGTATAAAAATCTTTCCTATTTCCTTCCATGATAAACATGATCTGACACGTCTCACAGGCAAACTGGTCTTTTCTAGTGTTTTTACTGTCCCATGCGCACCAATCTGTTAACCGTTTTTCTCTATCTGTGGTCCCTTCTTCTCACTATGTGCCCAGCTCATCACTCGAGGCATAAGCTATATTATATAAGATCCAATCTTTATAATTTTTTTCAAGTAAGTTTTTTTTATATTTCCATATCTTATAGGTTGGCAAATGCAGAAATTATTTTTCCAAAGATCCCTGATGCCCGTATATTCGCTGTTTTTGGATTCTGATATCCAGCCAAAAGTTCAAGTCAACAACTTTACAGTTTGTCCCAAACTTGCTTGATGAGGGCCAGGTCATGCAGACACAGGTCCCACATATCATTATCAAAGATGCCAGTAAGTACTTCTGGGAGTATATCGTGGAACAGAATAAGCATACATTTCAACGCTGAGCATGTAGCATGTTATTTAATAACACACTGTGCCAATCCATCATTTCAAGGACAAAATTGGTCCCCTGGCTTGTCAACTTGTACGGCCAACACAGATTTAAGTCAGGCCAAATGCAATTTCGGCTAAAACAGTGAGTTGGAAGTGAAAGCTCCTGGCACACTGAATTATGCTCTAAACAATAAGATTTAAAAGAGGCTGATAAGATCAACCAAGGGTCATTGCTCATTGGGTGGATTTGTTGGTGCTGTGGGTGGGGAAAAAAGTAAAAGATTCATGCAGCAGTATTCTTGATCCTGAGAATCAGTTCTATGATTTTTTTTGGTAAGATTCTTGAATTTGATTATTTGACCATGAAAATATCAGACATATTCAAATTTCTATAAGATGATTTATAAGAAAAGATATATATATGGATGTATATATTGGGCATTGTGCGTAAGTAAATATATTGCTTAAATTCAACCTTACTGACCGTCTATTTCTGTGTAGGGCAGAGGTAAAATGCCAGCCTCTGGGTCTGAAGCGAAGGTTTCGGTCCTACCTTGTGGTACAGGATGGGATGATAGATAGTCTATAGCCACACCGAAGAATTGTAATACAAAGGAACAGCTGTCTGTGGATAACTATATATATATATATATATATATATATATATATATATATACATATACACACTTCTGTTTTTTGTATATTGGTCAACCATACAGAATGCTTTATATTTAAGATAGAATTCCCAAAATAGGGTTTTAATATATATTTTTTTTCAATTTATAATATCGTTACATTCTGACTAATTGTTTCATTGATTATTTTAAAATTTAAACATTCAATCATTTGAAAAGTTGAAAAGATTAATGAAACAATCTGCCTGAATGTAGCAGTATACATTATCAAATTTGCTATTTCTATGTATTCTATTGTTCCTATATCTATAGTTGGATTGTAATGGAGATTAGTATCTGATAATGTGAATAAGGAAAGACAGTTTTCAAATTACTTAGGGTAGCGAGCGAAACAAAGGTGATGATTGGAAAATAAAGGAATGAGCCCCAGTACACCCTGAAGGCTGTAATACATTTTGGTAGAAATATTTACAAGTGTTTTTGCATAGATTGATGGGTTTATTTCACAACTTTAAAGCTATTATTAGTGTAAAAAAAATGTTTGTATCTTATCAATTTCATCTGAGGTTTTATCAAAAAGTGACAAAATTCATTTAAATGGAAGACTCCAGTTTTTCAAATAATAGGTAGGAATTATTTTTATCAGAAAAAATTGTTACATTTGGGTGGTAGAGTCCATTGTTATGATCAAACAAACAAACAAAAAAGTCCTGAAATGCCTGAAAAACAGCCCCCCCCCCCAATGACCCAAACTTTCCCAATAAAAAATTATGGTAGAATCTTTAATTTGGAACTGGAAGTTAGCTGATGATGTCACCACTTTACCAGTTTATAGCTGAACCAAGTATTTTCTTCCTATCCTACTAAATTTGGTTCAGGATCAATTAGCAAGGAGATTGGAAAGGCTAACATACATTGGTATTCAAAAGAGTGTCAAGCAGTACTATCTATCTATCTATCTATCTATATATATATATATATATTTTATAAGTATTCAGACAAGCACAAGCTCTGTGTTTCTTGCCTATGATGGCATTCTTTCTACATATGTATTGGTGGTACAGTTTAAGGCTATTTATTTAACTAACAAAATTGGCAACTCTTCCAAATTACCAAGCTATTGTTTTTAACTCTTAAAACCAAACCTACATGCGAAATTAATGCTTGTTAAAAGTATCAGTAGTAGCCTCTTTCATTCGCTCTCTCTCTCACCATATATATATATATATACACACATTTATATTTTGATGAAAATGAAATGTTAAATCCCAAACATGAAAACAGCACACAATTTCCTCTGCATTTCTGCAAGTTTCTCTGAAAAAGATGGCTGACAACCATCCAAATGCATCAAAACATGCCCACATGATAATAGAGATTTTTAAGATGTACTGCCAGCTTTTTTTCTTGCGTTTTTTCTCTTCATCAATCAATTGTCATTTTCATCAACATTCTGTCTAATCACCTCTCATCCATACAACATCATATATATATATATATATATATATATATATATATATATAGAATGCCCATGTGGTTGGTAACAAGTCAACTTTCTTTCAGAAAAAGAATAGTCACACCCAGAAGCAGATTCTTACCTGGTTTGTCTAATTTTTTCTTTCTCTTAAAACGTGTACAAAATTTTTAAAGAAAAAGTCCATGAATTAATAATCAAATTTGAATTTTCCTTTCAACAATTTTATTCTAAACTTAAACTGATCAGAGGATAGTAAATAAAATTTACCTTGAAAACTTGGTCTACTTTCTCATCTAGAACACGTGTTTGTGTGTGTGTATGCATACACATGTACATAAACACTTCAAAATCACACATTCATGTGTTTATCTATGTACAAATCTGTGCATAAATATATACAAGGAGACCATTTATATAGTACTAAATATCCATTCTTTTAATGATTTATTGATAAACATTTAGGATATTTATGATTTTAACAAATCAAGTTCACAGTAAGCAATACAAACACTAATCAAAAATGCTGAGCACACCTTCAGGTATCATATCAGTCGCAGGAGTTAAATGGTATAATAGTAAAATCTACTCAATACATCAGGCTACTGAAGAACTCTTTGAAAGAATCAAGTTTTGGAGGAAACTGATCAGTCTCTAAACGAACTTTCATATAGACAAATAATCAATTAAATAGAATGTAACTGGAAATAGATACAAATACCTCTCAAGTATTGCAGAATTTCAAATCCATGAATGAGAGTGAAAATTTTGAAAATCAGCATCTGAACACTGACCTTCACCTGGACTTCAACATTAGATCTTGATGTCTGAGGAGAATTTTGACCATTTTGACTAATGTTTAGCTGTAATAAAGTGAAAGTAATTACCCTCCTCTTCACAACCTATTCCACCAAAAACGCAAATCTGACTTTGTGACATCACAGTACTAGAAACTAGAAAACACTCTGCCATTGCGATACTCTAACAAAAAGTTTATGAAAATCAGATCTTATATAGCGATGATGCAGGAAATATAACAGTTTAAGTTTTGACTTGCCATATTTCTGACTATTGCTTCTCAATGGAACAAAAAGAAGATCCACGATCTGGCCTGAAATTTAATTCTTCCTTAGCCTATGGCCCACCCTTCCACAAAATTCGATTGAAATTCATTGAGAAATTTTGCAGATATTGTGTGGACAAACAGACAAGAAAACACCTAAATACATATACCTCTTACTGTCTTGTTGGCAGAGGAAAATAAGGAAGGGCTTTCTGCCAAATTGTACAGGACCAAATGCAAAGACAGATGGCTAAAAATTGCCAGCGAGCATTCATGGTCTAAAGGATAAAGCATGCCTTTTAATAAAGAGCCTGAAAATTCTCAGAGCCTGAGAATGGCAATGATTCATGAGGCTTTAGCAATCAAATAGGAATCAGCCTTTTTACAAGGATATGAAATAATCAGAAGAATGGTTCGAAAGCCATCTGTCAAGTGATGAATGATGCAGATTTGGAATTTCACTCTTTTAGCCCATCCGGTTTGGATGTTAGTCCCCAGACCAGTCTGTGGCAGGTTATTCCCACCGAAATGACCATTCCTCCTGAACGCCAGGTCAGATTCATCAGGAGGATTCCATCCTGTGTTTGCTTATGCCTCATGCGCGAATAACACATCATTGAAAAAGTCGACAAGATGTTGCTATTTCACTGCTTGCTAACATTTCTCTCGTCAAAATATTTTAATAATACATCCATCCTACTCTCTCTCAGTCACTTTAAATCTTTCCCACTCTCTCTTGGTCTTTCAATATCTATCTCACTCTCTGTTTCTCAATATAGACATAGACTTTCCCCAAGATCCACCAGACCTCTTTACATGGGCGTCGCGGAATCAGTACTTTCTGAATTTATCAAGCTCATCATGCCATCTTACTTTCTGTTCGCCACAATTTTGCATATGATATCTGGGGATCCATATTGTATGTCATGATGTTCAGCAGTTGTCTGACTTTCTTGCAACACGTCCAGCCCGTTGTCATTTGAATTTTCTAATGGTTTCTATGATATCTTGGACTTGAGTCTTTTCTCTAATATATTGTGTTACGCAAAACATTAAAAAATATAAGATAGGGAGAATATAAATGCCAAAATTGAACAGAGTTGTGCATTGGAAAATCTTTCCGATTTCATTTTTCATAAAAAACAAGTCTGATTGCTGCAGGATCAAACACAACTCCAACTTCTATTCTGGCTCAAGATGATTACCGCAACTTTTGCATTGTATATACAATTAAAAAAATTACAGATAATATGTAATGTGGCATTTCACATTTAAAATCAAGTTGTAGAATTTTATTTGCTCAAGAATTGATGTGAAAAAAAAATAATCAGAGAAATTTACCATGGAACCAATAGATAGAAATTCATAAAGAATAACACAGAAGATATTTTACTTTATTAAATGAAAAGAAATTTTTTTGTATTTATGGTTAATTTATATTTACTAGGGATTATTTAGGCTTTTTTATTTATAAGATTCATCTAGATATTTTAAAAAATTATTCGAATGGTGTTTTACCCAAACTCTGGACCCCTTCTCACTCTATTAGATTCGAGCTCATGGTTATGTGTCACAAATCTGTCACTTAATATGGAAGTATAAACATCTTAATTGCCAGTCTCATGTTTTAGCTATTATCACTTGTTTCGTCATCCTAAAGACATATGATTTTCTTATATGGATAAATTATAGCAATGTTTTGATTGGTGCAGGTTTTAATACAGTACAGTCAAGGTATTGCTATACAAATTGATGTAACTATGTGCAAGCTGAAAACAAAAACTCATTGAATTCTAATAAGACCTTAAACAGTGCATTTGGTACAGTACAGAAAATTTTGGAAAATTACCCACACTAATCAATACAAGGCACAACTGTATTACCATATAGAGCTTTGGGCATCATGAGTTCAATGCTGTAACCACTCGGCTATTTCCCAGCTCAACTTGACTCAGTCCCATCAGCATTGATCTTGATTCAGCCAATACGATAACAAGTTGGAAAATAATGAGAGTGGCACATGAAAATGCACTGGAAAGTCAAACGAGCACAGTGTTCCCTGGGTTTTCGAAAGTAGACAATTGTCTAAAATGATTTTTCAGAATCAGCCAACCAATTCCTCAGATAGACCTGAAGCAATCACCATTTTGAAGTGTAAGTGCCGGGGCAGGGACAGTTGTAGAAAAAAATCCCTTCTACCAAAGAAAAAAAAAAAGCAATACAAAACACATACATGAGATGATTAAACATTACAAACCGAATAAAAATCACCTGAAACACACAATGCCTCTAGAAAAAATAATAAAGACATGTGCCCCCCCTCATCCCCAAGAAAAAAAAAAAAAAAAAGAATTACGACACAAAAAGAAAAAAAAAAATTTCTTTCAACCTTCATCCCATCAATAAAAAAACAAAAGGGCATTAGTGTAAGGATTCGGGTTTAAGCCACCAAAACAGCATCCAGCGAAAAGGCAGGGGTTAATGCCATGTGATTATTAACCAATCAAGTTCTTCCTTGCATCATCCACTCCCAATATCTCTGGCACTAATGCTCCGGCAACTTGACAACATAGGTGTTGGCATTGTGAAGAAAATGTTTGTTTAAAAACAACACTGTTTCAAAAGAGAGGAGACGTACAGTTTAAGTCAATTGAAAGCGACTTTCCTAAGCACTGGGTATTAGACATGATAAAACAGAAATCACAATTGTGCACCTTGAGAAAAAGATGTTTTTTTTTGTTTTTTTTAATGGGATGTTCCTTTTCACCCCACCTACATGCTGTTAGTTTTTTTGTTTCACCTTTTTTTTTTTTCACCCTTTCACATTTCTGCCTATTTTTTTGTCTTCTTCATCTTTTCTTGATATGAAGACATTTCCAAAGTGTTCTTGGATGCTGAACTATTCCAGCTATGCTGAAAAAAAAAGAGTTCTTTTTTTCGTAACACCATGTCTTGGAATTGTCCCATAATTCAATTTATTTACACATTCAGCAAACTAGCATTTTGATGTTTGATCCATTTGTTGGTTGTTTCTTCCTCCCTCTTGCTCTTCCCATTTCATCCTTCAAGTATTTTGTTTCCAAACTATCACACTTTGTGTAGCCTCAATACATTTAACACTTCAATCTCTTCACATCTTTCCTTTTTTTTTCTTCTTTCAATCAGAACTCATTAACATCTGCAATTCATCTTTATAACTCACTCTGTTTGTACCTTTTTTAATCCATTTCTTCCTCTGTTTCTATCCTAGTTCGTACAGATTTAACTATCTCTCAGTTCATTTCTATCAATCTATCTAGATATCTGAAAATGCCCCAAACTAATGTCCCTATTTTGTCCTCTCTTTCTCTACTAGTCTGATAGATGGACATAAAGTCTGTTAATATCTAGCTACCTGTCTATCCGAGTCTGACAGATGAATATAGTTTATTCACATCTATCTCTTGAACTATCTGAATCTGCTCACATCTATGTTTCAATATATCTAAATCTATTCACATCTACCTATTTCAATCATTCTGCTTTCTATATTTTTTCAACTCTTCATATCTTTCTTGGAGCATATCTCTCCCTATCCATGTATTCTGTAGAATTTCTTACCAATCCATATGTATGAGTATCTGTTGATTGTTGTGCATACTAGTTTCTATCTTAGCATTTATCTTACCCTTTTACTGATCTATCATTCTTTTTCTACATCTATGTATATATCTTTATCCAATTCTCTATCTATTCATCCATGTACGTATCCATTTATGTCGGATTTCCTATCCAACCCCATGTCGAATTCGATCACTTTCTTCTGTTCTGTCACCATCAATATATGACACTTTGTATATTTATGGTTGACTATATTAATACATCTTTCTCACTCTCTCAGTCTCTAAATCCCACTCTCTCTCTCTCTCTTTCTCTCCACCTAATCCACTCTCTCTCTCTCTCTCAACCTAATCCACTCTCTCTCGGTCTCTCTACATCTAATCCACTCTCTCTCAGTCTCTCTACATTTACATCTAATCCAGTCTCTCTACATCTACATCTAATCCACTCTCTCTCACTCGGTCTCTCTACGTCTAATCCACATTCTCTCTCTCTCTCTCTCTCTCTCTACATCTATCTCTACATCTATCTCATTCTCTCTAGGTCTCTCTATATCTAATCAACTCTCTCTCGGTCTCTCTACATCTAATCCACTCTCTCTCTCTCTGTTTCTGTACATCTAATCCACTCTCTCTGTCTTTCAATATCTATCTCAGTCTGTCTCTCAACATCTATACCGTTTTTATTTCTCTATGTAATGATCTCTATCTATCCTATTATCTCTAAAACTTTCCAACATTTGGTCTCCAATTGTTCCTTTCAATGTTTATATCTTTGCACATTAATCTCTTACTCATCTCTCTCTATCTCTCTCACAGTCGGTTCCAATCTTTATCTTAGTCTTTCCATATCTCTAATCTCCCATAGCCTGTTCACATCTATCAAGCTCCGTTTGCATCTATCTACCTATCTGACTAGATTACTTTGTAATCGCACCAGTTTTACAAATATCAATGTTGGCATCTTTTTCTTTGTAATGCCCATTACAGACCAAAAAACCCCCCAAAACAACAAAAATCATACAAAGAAACAGATTGTCCCCACCTCTTTCTTTCCTGTCCCACCAGCACCAAGACAAGAATTCTTGTCCATTTTTATTAAATAACATCCAATGAAAGGACAGTCAGGTGACAGCGAAGGAAGCCTACCAAAGGGAAACAACCGATTGCTTGCCTTGTAGATCATTTTATTTATTTTTTTCAGCCTCCGTTCCACCTCACCATTTATCTAGGATGACAGCTTGGGAACATTTTGGTCCAGACAAACCGCAAACGACTGGTTATTTGACGGTTCTCATCCCGGTAAAAGCTTCGTCGACCATTAAGTGATTTTTCCATGTTTTTTTTTTTTTTGGAATTTTTTTATTTTTTTTCATTTCACATGAAACTGACGTCATTGTGTGCCTGTTATTACTTTTTCCTGCAGTCTTTTTTGATCTCGCACGAGAAGCCGCTTCTCAGCCTCTTTGTTTTTTTTCTTGTGACTCTTCTGATTTCTTCAGACTAACGTCCTGATCTTTAAATATTGTTTTTCCTCCGAATCCTGGTTTTTTTTTTCTTCAATGTAACAACATTTGAGGAACATGATAAAGTTTGAAATCTTCAGTTTTTTATTTCTTTGATTATCAAGCAAATGCCTCCAGTGGAAATTTGGAAGTTTGTCGAGATTAAACCTTATTTGAAGTACTCAGTAAATTTAGACGATTGAAATTCTGTTTCTTTAGGTCGGTTTGATTTAGTCTTTTTTTTTTTTCTCCACTGACGTTTTTGTTTTTGACCGTATATTTCTTCATCAGATAACAAAGAATTAAACAAAGCAATAACTAAACTTCAAGCAATGGAATT
The DNA here is from genome assembly GCA_963457665.1 of Thysanoteuthis rhombus. Classification (NCBI taxonomy): domain Eukaryota; kingdom Metazoa; phylum Mollusca; class Cephalopoda; order Oegopsida; family Thysanoteuthidae; genus Thysanoteuthis; species Thysanoteuthis major. Next base: position 30,381,015 of record OY735228.1, on the reverse strand, counting down.
ACTATTTCTTTTTTTTTGCATTGTTGACCATCACAAATCCTTTTACTTATTTTTTCTGATATTGTCACACTTAAGGAAACAAACTGTAGATAGGTATATAAACTTTGTATATAGCTTAGTTCAGAATTGTTGTTTTGTCTATATTAACCTACTTACAACAATTAAAACACCTCATCTAAAAATATAAATCTGACAAGAAATCTATGTAAGCTTAAAAAGTTTTCATTCCTATAACATAACTGTTAAGCTATTTGTATACAACTTACAGTGTTATTGGAATAACTTTTCTAGATTCAATGCTTAGTACCATAGAATCTCTGGACCAAAATGCATGTATAAAGATATATGAAAGAATTTGAGATAGACACGAAGATAGATATGAATTGAAATAGATAGATATGAACACAGACCAGGGCCAGCCCAAGCCTAGATAGATAGATATGAACACTGATAGATATGTGAGTGTGTAGTTACATCGATAAGTCTGCAGCTTAATGCGGAACATTGTACAGGGAAAATATCAGAACAAAATTCAGCTAATCACTACATGTCAGGCTACGGACTTCTGAATCCAACCTCAAAGGAAAGAATGCATCACAACACATAGAACTTCGATCCTAGTTGTGTATGGGGCTGCATAACCACAAATTAGTCAGAATACTCATGCTAAACAAGGCTAAACAACAAAAACTGGGTCTTCTCATTCATGCGGGAAGTACTTTGTCATGTATCACAAACCTTGACACCTTTGAAGACCTTGTCACTCCTTCATGTCAACAATCTTACATGATGGCAGTGGCATCTTTAAGCATCATCCAATGTGCCCTATCACACGGCATAAGTTGTAAAGGAATAGTTGCAGGAACATATAGAAGCCTTTGGTGCGTTGCCCTGGCCATCACACTCTCATATTCTATCCCATTTAGCACTTACAGGAGGCATAGGATCAACAAGTTCACTCTGCAAATCCCCAGCCCAAATTATAAAAACAGGTCTGGTGAATCACTCAATAGAAACCATCACATAACCAATATCTTTTGGCAGCATGCCGATTTGGGTGCCATCAATTAAAAATTGGAAAAATATATCCATGGTCACAAAAAAGTATGAATTTTCAAAAAAATGATGTGAATATTGACATGAACTCAGGTATGAATTTACCATAAGCTTATACAGAAATTGAACACCTCACTAAACCTGTTTTTTTTTTCAAGAGGAAATGAAATATAAATGTTTAAATTTTCAGCCTTTTAACTTCGTTGGCATGGCCTGCACATGCGAAGCATATATAGCTGGACCAACTTGAAAACTGAAGAAACCTATGTTAACAGTTTTCTAATATGACTATGTAATCATATTATTCTGATCATCAACCAATCTCAATTGATGCACTTTCATATTCCTTAATGAAGATTTTTTTCTTAAATTCTTTTGTTGAGACCGTTAGTCTATTCATATTTGTCTTCACACCTCGCTCCCCCTGCCCCCTCAAATAGACACAGAATCAGACAACCAGTCAGCCGACTGTAGCAACTTGAGACATTTTGTGCAACCCTAATAATAATAATGATAAATGCTAAACTTGCTTTCACAGATCATTTGACTATGGATTCAAAGTGTCATTGTATGAGTGACAAGTCTTTGTGAAGAGAAAATGAAAAATGAGAGACCTGTATAACAAAACGGAAGATTTGGTATACTGACGGAGACTGGAATGGAATGGAATGAGAGGGGGCGCCCTGGATAATAGACCCGAGACAAGTAAGCTGAGTTTTGAGTTGTGGAAAACATACTCTTTAGGAAAAATCTTCCCAGCAGTATATGGGATAGTGGGGGACGGGGAGTGAGAAGCTGTGATGGTTGACACGGGTGGTTGCATATTTTCTACCAGTGTTGATTGTTGGTGCTTGGGCCTAGGTAGAAATCAAAAATTTTTGTAGGGTAATTTTCAAGGCAGTCAGTCCCCCTTTACTTTGAAGACTGGCATAATGCAATCTTTCAACCCCCCTACATTCCCCCATCCCCATTCATATATATATATATATATATATATATATATATATATATATATGTATGCATGATTTCGAATAAGAACAATATTACAAACTATAGACAGTTCCTCCAATCTTGTGACCCAGCTAAGTTGCAAATAAGAAAAAAACTATTTAAAAAGTTGAACTGACAAAAATTATTTGCTTGAAAGAAAAATTGCAGCCAAAATATACAGCTGTGAAATATATATATATATATATATAAATAGGAAAAGTGTAAAAAAAGGAAAGCCAAACTTTTTTAGTCATGATTTTGAGGTATAATAGTTTTTAATTAGCCTTATTAAAAACTATTATACTTTAAAACCATAACTAAAAAGTTTGGCTTTTCTTTTTTTACACTTGTCTTAAATTCGTTCAACCCTCATCTTGAAATTTATCAACCTATTTTCCAATACTTGTAAATATATATATATATATATATACATATATATATATATATATATATATATATATATATATATATATATATATGGTGAAATCATGGATTCGATATACAAACACATTTTTGTTTCTGCCCTTTTGAGCTTCTTCATCGAACATTTTATGAAATAAACCGAACACATATCAGATATTGAATTACTGATCAATGCCTTGCTATATATGGGATATGAGATGATTGTATTTTTCATCTCTTGTATCCAGTGGTCAATTTTCAAGCATTGGAAAAAGCCAGGATTTGGAATACTGTTTTTCAAGGCAGCAAGGCCTGCCTCACTTGAAAACTTGGTACAATCCTGTAGTCTCCATTCTCATATTATTTGCCTTGTGCCAGACTAGGTTAGTTGAGTACACATCTAAAAACTGTGACAAGCTCAAATAATAGCCAGGATTTATTAAGAGTGGTACTCTCGAAGTAATTAATGAATATTAAGTTAATGAAACCGTTGACACTGATGATATATTATTTTTTTATGTCACCTGTCACTTCTGACATCTTTTTTCCCTTGACATACCTTTCCTTTTATCTTTTTAATTTTTCCATAGTGCACTGTGGTTAATTATGTCCCTTGATATTCTGTATTGTTAATGAGCTTCAGTACTTGAAAGGTGACCATGAGAAAGTCCTTTCACAGATGAAAGTATAGATCGAGATATATATGTGTAAAATCGAGAGAGATACTTTATAGGCTCAGCTTTTTTCTAAATGATTTATTTTTTCTTGACATTGAAAGGCTAGTTTCATAAAATCTGTTTCTTCAGTTTTCAAGTTAGTCCAGCTAGCTGGCACGTTTAAAGGGGTGCAATTTTCAACATTTGCTCCTTATTAAGTTTAGTAAAAAAAATTTTTTCCCTCCCCCATATATTTTTGTGGGAATTCAGTTCACAATGTAATTTCATGCTAAATTGATCATTTAGTTTGTGTTTGTTTGTTTTTCTTGAAAATTCAGATTTTTTTGTGATCATAGCCAAACAGATGGTAAGAGAAGTAACGCATTCATTGATCACCCCTTCTCTAATTGATTACCTCCAACGCAGCATGCTGCCAAAAGATGTTGACAGCATGACAGTTTCTATTGAGTAATAAATCTAAAGATATACATACATGTATATATCTTGTTTTTTTTTGTCTTTTTTTTTTAATCAATTACTTATATTTTCTATCAACTTCTCTTCTGAAAGCCTATCTGCCCATCTCTTACCCTAACACAAGTTGTTCATGGGGGGGGGGCAACCAACTGGCTCTGCTGAGGCCATCCATACAGCAAAGCTTTTCTGGAAAAGGCCCTGAAACAACAGACTCCAGCTGATTAGTATGGACAACTAGCACATATTGACAGTCATCTCTATGCAAAGACCTACAGATGTATTTAATACATACATTTGTTTATCTCTACCTAAACACATTATATATAATCATACATGTAAACACAAATATAAATGTGAAATACGTACAGATCAGTATCGGATCAGCCTAGGCATAGGGCTCAAGATATTCAGGGGGCCTACAAATAAATAGCTATATAAAACTTTACCACTATTCTCTTTGAAAAAAGATCAATCATAAATAAAACAATTACTTGATACATTTAGCAAGTAAATGAAAATATTATTCTATAGGTATAATACCCCCTTTTTTGCTTCATACAATGAGACATCTTATTTTGATAATTGTAAATAACTGCTTTTACTATCTTTAAAATTCATCAATGAACTTACTGTTCAGAGCTAATATAATATCATTATGGTGGCCCCCAAAAAATTTCAATTGACATAGGGCCCATATCTGACCCTAGTACAGATGCATATTATATATCAAGATAAATACTTGAAGAGGTAAAAAAAAATTCTTTCAATTAATTCACGTACATAGAAACTATTTACTTATATCCTTAAAATTCAACAGGAAACTAGATGAAATGCAAAATACATCCTCTTCCCATGATCATTAAGTAAGGTAGAAAGAATAAAATTTATATCCTTAAGCTTCTTCAAGTTCTGCCATTCTTCTTCTGGAGAAGGGCGGATAGTGATTTCACCAAAAGTCAGTATAACCCAGAGAGGGTAAGGAATTTTATTCCAGAGTAAATGTATTCAGCAATGTGGCTTTATATAGATAAGAGTTATGGATGATGTGTTCAAAGGAATTGTTAATGACACAAGTAGTTGAATGAAAGCAGAGCAGGTAAACTAGTCATGTGAATTAAATACATGTCATGTTTACATGGTTTTGACTATGAAAACAGATATAAAGTAACCGGTACACCCCAGTGTTGAAACACTCATACTCAGAGAGTATTCGAAGAGTATTTGTCACAGTCTTTTGAGGGCCCAAATTAACTCTAAAATTTATAGAGAAAAAATAGAATGTCAATTTCACGGGAAAGAACTTCTGATTGAAATTATCTGGGTGCTGCAACCGTGTTATTGATGCAGGTAGGATGATTCAAAATGAGAAAATCCAAGTGACTCAAAATAAGTAAATCCAATCTCTTGTTTGACCTCTCTTTCCGTCTCTATCCTACATCTGAATAGATAAAGTGAAAGCTATCAACTAAGAGAATTAGTATTTTCTACTACACTCCTAACTACTCGACAGAAGATCACTAGCCATTTCATGATCTTTTTATCATATCATATCTGGTGCTGTGACTGACCATTTCTTGACCTTTCAAACATTCTTATTACACCAGATCTGAGAGAGTCCTTCATTAGATATCAAAAGCAAATGAAAAAATTCAATTGTTTTAATATAGACTGAAAAGACAAACTGAAACTCATTTGGATTGATTCAAAAATGAGACAGGTCCGGTTAGCCACTCAATATGAACTGATATGTGACCAACATTTTATGGCTGCCTGCAATGTTGGGGGTGATCAATTAGAAAATGAGAAAAAGGGATAACCAATGAATAACTTACTTCTCTCATGAATTTCTTGAGGAATGATTATCAAAAATGTCTGAATTTTCAAAGAACAAGTGTGAATGTTGTTGGTAAAAAACTAAGGAACTAATTTAGCAGAAACTCACATTGTAAAGTGAACACCTCAATAAAAACCTACTTTTAGGGAATTCAAAAAGATTTTTTTTTCCAGACATAAGGAATAAATGTTCAAAATTTCAGCTTTCACGATACTTATATAGCCAGTCGGACTAATTTGAAAACTGAAGAAACCTTTGTTGACTGTTCTGGTTGAGAGTTTGTAATAAGGTTCTGGTGTTCAGGCAGTGTCTAAGAATGTCCAATATTGACCTGATGAGAAGGAATTGTTTATTGAATTTTTCTTATTTTTACTTATAAACCTTATTTCCATTTTTAGATAATACACTTAGATCAAAAACTTGTTCAGTCTAATCTCCCAAATCAAAAAAGTATGCTCTTAACTCATCAATATTTGAACAAGAATTTAATAAGTGGAGTTAATTTTGTTGAGAATTCAATATTTACTCACATCATATACAGATGTCATATGAAGATGTATTAAGACCAGTTGTTTTCAACCAATCACAACATATCTATGCTTTAGAGACAGGAATTGGGAAATTGATAAGGTTTTAAAAGTTAACTATCCAGTAAGTCAAGAAAAATCTTGAAACCCTCACAGATCAAGTATTAACCACTTGGGACTAGAATTTTTTGGCCTTTTTTACATTTTAGTGAAACAAGTCTGGTCGGTCACTCAATAAAAAACTGTCAGGCAACCAACATCTTTTGAAAGCAGAGTAATTAATTAGAAAAATTCGAATAAGGGATAATCAATGAATAAGTTATTCTCTCAGCTTTTTTTTGGCAGTGATCATTGAAAAAGTCTGTATTTTCAAATAACTAACAGACATAAATGAAGGGATCAATTTAGCATAAACTTGCACTACCAACTGAACCCCCTCTAAAAATTTATCATTCATGTGGTAGATTTTTTTCTTATTGTTTATAAAAATTCAGATACAATTTGCCTAGATTTTGATTTATTCTAAAATTTCTTCTTCCCTGTTAACATTAAAATTTCCTTAAACTTCAATGTAAGCTGCTTAATTTTACAATTATGCCAGTAAATGTGACTGGAATTTTCAAATTATTAAGAAATGCCAAGAAAACATTATAACAAAGTTATTATTAACAAAAATAAAAACAAAAATCCATTGCATTGTATTTTTTTTCTTTATGGTGAATTATCATCTATCCCCAGTATTTACAGAAGGAGAGTGTTGAGCCCCTAAAGAGTGGCAACTTAGGGGGGACAAAATCATGAAATGTTTGGGAGGCATTGATTTTGAGGGAGTGGTAGTTAACCACAGTATCTTCACCAGCTGTAATGGTTTATATCTATGTAAACAAATTATGTTGTTTCATAATAATTCTCCGAATGTACTTCATAAAACTAATCAGAAAATTGATTTGTTTTCACACTGAGAAACATACTGCTTTTTTTCAACCACCCCTGCCCTGCAACTGCCACAAAATAAGACTCCTCACCTCTCATTCTGTCTGAGATATTATTTTTATCTTCTTGTTACCTGCATATTGGTTGGTGTAACTTTCTCACAGTATCTTCCATTCCCACAATACTTATTTTCTCACCTGCACCTACCTGCCTTCAGAATCACAGTCTGTAGGTAAACATTGATTATAGAATAACACGTGGAACAATCAATTTTTTTTCCAAGTATGACATACCTGGTCTTTGTGTATGTACCTGTGCCCCCCCCCCTCTCCCGCCCCGGCCCGCTTCTGAACTGGAATAGGAGGATGAAAATGCCATCTTTGGTTTCTTTACTGAACGATCAATAACTAACCCAAAGAGCTGAATGATAGAGAAACTCCTAAAAGATTTGTTCAAACAAATGATGGAAGGAAGGAACAGGTTTGATGCTGGGGAGGGGGAGGTATGAAGGGCAGGGAGGCTAGGCTAAGGGTAACTAGCTCCTCAAGTGAATGGTGCTGGGGACATATAAATCTATACTTACCTAAGATACCACCTTATCAAATTTTGACCCATTTCGAGATGGAAAAAAATATGTACATAAAAAAATAAATGAAAAATAATGCCAGTCTCCTGAAAACCTCTGTCTCTCATGAAAAAAATCTTTTTTTTTTCTTTTCCTACATCCTAATCCCAGCTGTCCCACAACCTCTCATTCCTATCTTCTCGGTGACTTGAGGTATCGCATTTTCATCTAAACTGGTATCAAGCTGAATTTTCGCTTTCTAAGGCAGGAGCAGAGTCCGATGCTCAGAAGAGGATGCAGTGGTCAGAGACAGATGGAGAAAGGAGTTCAAATGACATTGAATACAGTCATCCAAGTTGTGCGAATAGGAACCAATTGCAAACATGAAAGAAGCTTAAATTTAACCGTCATTAACTCAAGTGGAACCTCCATCCACTATCAACAAGGCCAGAGGACACGTTTATTGGAGCATTCTCATTTTAAAGAGCATGATGAACGAACAATAGGCACAGTAGGTGTCCGGAAGAGTGTGTTGAGAAATGGAGACAGATTGCTGGTCGTCCATTGATAGAGCATCAAACTGCCTAATGCCGTTCACATAAAGAACACTTAACTCCTTTAATTAAACTCACTTTAAAGAAATAAAAATAAATTGAAGTTGCGAGAAACAAGGGATTCATTGGAATAAACAAAGAAAGAGGAGCAAGGAAGGTAATAGAGAAAAGTTACTTTATGGTGTTTAAGTATCTTTAAAGCAAATAAGATAAGTAAATGAATGAATCAAAGTCAATAAATATATCCTAATGAGGTTGATGCTTTATCGGAAGTTTTAGTTTTCCTCTGAGATTGTTCATGTGGTCATTATCGTGGTCGTTATTCTTGGCTGAAGATGACCATGACTTCAGTTTTGACTGGTGCAGCAGCTAAATCAAATGCCAACCCTGGCGAAGGAGCTCAATCTACATAGCTATTTACTCATAGCTGGAGGAGGGATAGAAAAGATGAATTCATGCCTTTCTCAATGGCATCAGTTAACATGAACTGTCTCTGCTGGAATTTGAATTTGGCTCACTGGTTCCTGTGTCTGTGCCACTAACCATTAAGCCACCATCATCACTTCCTATTCATTGGATAGAATTCAAGTGAAATTAAGAGGATGTGTTACAAGGGTTTTCAGAATCCTTGATTAGAATTATTCGAAACATTAAGTGGTTTTCTGGTTTAATTAACTGCCCAAGTATGATTGGTTCCTTAGTTGGTATCTGGCAACATTCATGTTTGTTTTGAGAACATTTGGACATTTTTAGTGATCAGCATTCAACAAAAGGCAAGAAAAGTAACTTGTTCATTGATAACCCCTTTTTTTCAATCTTTGAATTGATCAATCCTAACATAGCATGCTGCCAAAAGAAGTTTGTCACATGACTGTTTCTATTGAATGACAAACCAGACATACATGTAATAGTTTTGATAATGGCAGATTGAATTCAATTCTTGGGAAATCAAGTTCTAATAAAATTTTCTCAAATTCAACTGATTTTCAAGATCTTTAAAGTAAATTAATTTCAAAAAAAAGAAAATTAAAGAAACAATGAGTGAAATAAAATTATATCTATAATCACAATTTCGGAAAAAAAAAAAAGTTATCTTTTTCTCCCTAAATCAAGTAAAATGGATTTTGATTACATATTCTACTGTATGAATATTATACTACCCAGCCTGGCTTCTTTCCAAAGTTTTATCAACTCAAATGATGCAGGCTAAATGAGATGATAATAATTGTATGTTACATGTACTTAAGACCAAGCAATTAGTGCTGTGTAGCAAAATAGACAGGAGTATTTACCCGATTTCATTGAGGGTAGGAGTTCAAGAATTTCCCATTACATAAACCTGCTGTGTTACCAATTGGTAGGTATTTAAATTCTTTCTCTAAATATCATCAATGGAATATTTCTTACTTCCTGAATAAAACCAAGGCAAACTAAAAGAACAACTTCTCAATATTTTAGATTGGTCTGAAGAAAATTCTGAACAATATGAGATAAACTTCTCGGGGAAAAAAACAAGCAGACAACAAAAGCAAAGGAGACTGTCTTTTTTATTTATTACCTATCTGAAAATCAGGCAAAGGGACAAATTATATATATATATATATATATATATATATATATATATATATAAAGAGAGAGAGTGAGAGAGAGAGTGAGAGAGAGAGAAAGAACTGGAAAAAATTGTAAGAGAGAAAGAAGAGAAAAGAAAACAATACAAATGAGGAGAAAAAAAAGCCTGAGAGAGAGAAAAGATGAAAGTAGAAGACAAGAGAGAGAGGGGGAAAAAATGAAAGCATAAAGACTAAGAAAGGGAGAGACAAATGCAGAAACTTGATATATAGCGCTATTGAAAGAAAGAATTTAAAGAGATCAGTGTGGCCGATGTGCAAAAACTCAGAACATCCACAAGTCAAAATCAAAACGAGACACGAGGGTCAAGTTTCATTCACCGAATAAAAAAAAAGAAATCAAGAGAAATCAAACTATAAGAAGAAAAGAGAAATAGAACAAAAAAGTACTCAGAGAACACATACCTCTGTCAATGCCAGTCACTAAAAACTGGAAGAAAATCAGTTCTCAAATACATATGATGCAAGGGAGGAAACTTAGAAAAAACACTCCTGGATCTGCCCCAAGAATTTATCAATTTTTCCCTACTCCATGGTCCATACTTTAGTAAAATGTTGGAATTCAGTTAGAACTTTTGGAGATATTGTATGGACAAATATGAGTGAATACATAAATGCATTAAAAAAAATCAAAAAAATCTCTCAATCGAAAAAACTTTTTCTCGGATCCACTCAAAAATTTAACCACTTCTTTCTTCACCCAGAAATTTTCATTGAAATTCATGTAGAAGTATTGGAGATATTGTGTGGACATATAGCTACGATGTAAGGGAGGTGATGATAAAAAATTCTTGGATCTTCCCTAAATTTTCATCTTTCCTTTTGTAGCCCATTGCCTAAGCTTCAACAAAAATTTCATTGAAATTCATTGAAAACTTAGTGAGATATTGTGTGGTGTGGACAGATAACTACAATGCAGTGAGAATTAATGTACATGGATCCATCCAGAAAATTTAATCCCTTTCTTCGTAACCCATTGCCCATCCTTCCATGAAATTTCATTGAAATACATGGAGAACTTCTGGAGATATCGTGTGGACAAATAGACTGACAGACAGCAGATATATAAAAAATTTAAAATTCTATCAATAAAAATGCTATAGGAAGAACTTGAAATAACATGAACCATAAGTTCAACGATACATCCACCATCTATGGTAGGAGGAAAAGAAGGAAGAAGAGCAAGTGGTCTCTTTTGATTCAATTGATTTTTATACTTGTAAAATGATGCAATATGTAATATTCTGCGAGCATTATTTTCAAGAAAAATTGTAAATGGCCATTTTTGGCTTTTTATATAAAAACATCATTAACAACCAGAATAAAAAATCATGGGAATGGATTTTTCTTTTCATGTATTACACTCTCTAATGACTGCACACCTCTTTCTTCTTTCCGATTTCTATTGTAAATGGGACCAAGAAATATGTGAACATGTTTAAAAAATTAGAAATAAGCAGAATACAACATTAAATGATTCCTCTTCGAAATAAATGCAGTTCTTACTTGTGCAAGATATAGATAGAAAGGCATGAAATGTGTCTATATATATATATATATATATATATACACACACAAATATACATGTCTATATCTACAATTTATACAATTTTTGTGTGCAAAGAAAGTCATTTTGAGACGAGTTCTTTTAGATGTCAATAATCTGCTGCTTACATTAAGCAAAGGATATAAAAACTGAAACATTATATTTATTGATATAAATTATGAAAAACAGAATGAAATTGAAAAATTTGAAAAAAATATTTTTAATTCATTTTGAATAAAGTCTTTGGGACTGACTGATTTTGATAACAATAACCATTTGATCAGAATATCTTTAATCATAAAGAACAGCTTCCTCTGCATATATCTGTGTGTATACATGTAAAAAATATATCAAGGCTTGGTTTTGAGAATTTGGATTAAAATATAAAGTACTCTATACTGTTAACAAATACAAAAAAATGTGTGTTTATATATATATATATATATATATATATATACAAATAAAAGGCGAAAAGTAAAAATTGCATTCCACTGCACACCATCTTCCTCTATCTCCTCTATCCAAGCCCCCGCATAAGTTTGACAACTCAGCCTAACATATCATCATCACAATTTTTTGGATCAGGGGATGCACAAAGATTTTTCCCTGTCACGAATTATTGAAATATTTCAATGCTAAAACTATCCCTGCCACTTCTTAATACAACTAGTTCGCAAAGGTAGATGGAACATGTGGCAGGGAGTTTGTTTACGTTTGAGTACCAGTAGTATTAGGGAATGGCAGAGAGTTTATTTATGATTGAGGAATAGTATTGGCAGGGAGTTTGTTTATGTTTGAGAACTAGCAGAATTAAGAAGTGGCAGGGAGTTTGTATAAATTTGAGAACTACTAGTATGGCAGAAATGGCAGGGATAAAAAATACCGTCTTCTATATTTATGTACGTGTGTGCATGTAATTGGATGTATCAATTAATTAAAAGCACAAAAAAATCTGCGAACATGAAGACTCAAATGTCAAAGATTTTATTCTAAAGATCATCTCCAAAGGCGTGCAATTAAACCTGTCTTGCTTGCAAGGCAAAAGATCAAAAACCAACGTGAAATTCTTTCACACTATGCCTTCCAGTGACACCAACCCAAATCGGCACAGGCTATGAGTTCCACGGGGTAAAAGGTGGCAGCAGCAGCAGCAGCAACAACAGCGGCTCAAAGTTCACTGCGTCACACATCATTGCCTCTACTCCCCCACCCAGCCTCGCCAATCTCTTTCTTTCACTCAAATTGTAAGCTGACTCAACCTCAGCCAATGGGCCTTTTTACAAAGTTCCAGTTACATGACACTGTGCTGAAGCCAAACTGATTTTATCTCATTTTTCTTTCTTTTTTTCTCTATAGTTATTTATTTATTTGCTTTGATTTTGATCAATATGTTAAGTAAGAGATTGAGCAGTTAAGAAAAAAATAGATTTTTTTTGGTTATTCTCTTCACTCTGCTTCAGATGAAATAACAAAAGACTAAATAATTTAAAATCTATTAACATTATTAAAGCCACCCTTGTACTCATTTCAATGCACAGATTGCAAGAGGGAGAAAGAAAGCAAACAATAAAGTGAATTGCATTCTTTTTCTACTATTGTCTTTCTGTTCAGAAAATTTGCTGAGATTTTCAAGTTGAAAAGTTTAAAGACTGCAGAGAATACACTAGATTTCATCAAAAGGCTTAAACTTGAATTTTCCCTATTCTATAGATTTTTTTATCAGATCTTCTCATTTCCATCATTCGTTTAGGCAAAAGAACCTTTAAGAAATCTGAAAAATGGTTTTAAATAGACCTTTTCACAATAATGCAGATATTCATTAATAATCCTAATAAATCATCTTTCCATTAATAAGGTTGTTTTATATTCGCTTTTTATGAAGTTGAAAACCTGAGAAATTCAATTGCTATAATCAATGTGTCAAAGGGAAATTATCCTGTAAAAACCTAATTAAATTATGATTAGGAATGAATGGATATTTTAACTCTTGAATTCATACAAGGAATATAGAATGCCAATTTCAAGGGAAATAACTCCTGATTGAAATCGTCATCCTCTGAACATTTTGAGAGTTTAAAAATGTTTTCATTCAATTCACAGAAGAGTTCCACTATCTTTTTTTCTATCTATTGAAGAGCTTCACAGTCAATTATAAACAGTTTTAATGGGTTTATGAATTCAAGTTATTCATCAAGTGCATAAAAATTATATTCAAGAAATAACAGACTTGGTTAATTATTCCTTCTACATATGAAAGCCTGCTTCTGTATAAGTGAACAATGGAACAACACCAGAGACCTCTCTGGGGTGCAAGCCTGGGCAAAGCATATAGAGATCCTGATGTGCCCAGCTAACAGAAAACCCTCCCAGGGAGGGAGAGCACAGAAAAGGAAGTTAAGTAGTTTAACTTTTAACTTCATACAAAAAAATAAGTCAATTTCAAGGGAAATAAAATTCTGATTAAAATTATTTCCCTTTGACCATTTGGTGAATTTCGAATTTTTTTCATTCAATTCACATAAGAGTTCCATAATTTTTATGCTATTCTTTGGAGAATTCCACAGTCAATAACAATAAGTTTATGAATTTCAATGTCGAAATATCAAAATTACAGAGGGACTTGAATAACTATAATTTGAGAAATCTCTGTTTTTGTGTGTGTGTGTGTGTGTGTGCACTAAGATGACACAGTAACTGTCCAATGTACGAAGTTGATATTCTTCAGATAAGTTTTTCTGTGTACCAGACATTGCATTGTCAAGATTGAAATCATTTGGACATACGGTTCTCGATATAAGGGAGGTGGTTGATTTATGATGTAAATAAATCTTGAAATGGATATAGTTTTTTGCCCGATTACAACATCACCAGTGTTCACGAGTGTCAGTTTATGAATAGATGACATAACAGTAATTTTTGAAATTTTCTGTCTTGATTATTATCACTGTTAATAATAATATTTCTGCTTTGAGAGTTTGTTAACAAGATCATAATCAAAGACTCGCATCTCAGTATTTATTTGATAATTATAGCTGACTGCTCAAAACAGCGTAAAGTCTGGCCCCTTCCAAACGGGCATATCTTAGTTATTTCAACAAACAGACACTCATACATTATTACCGATCCAAACATTTAATCTGTGATAATTATGACATGCATGTCAATTGTGAGTCTGACTCAACAAAAAGGGAAAAAAATGGTTGGAAATGAAGCTAAAATACAAAAACCCAAAATGAATATTGTTGTACCAACACAAATTCAATTTCCTTAAATTGAATTTGTGTTGGTAGATCAAATGAAAATTCTCAAATTTCTACTCTTGTTTACTTTATGGATTAAAAAAGCAATCTGCCACTAGTTAGCATATAAAACTAGTATAATAGTTCTCTTATAAACATTTCTCACCTATCAAACAGTTATATAAGTATATCAACAAGTCTGAAGCCTAACGACGAAGAAGCATTTCTTTTACATAATTTTTTTCTTTTTCAACATGTCAATGCACTTAACCCGATGCTTTTCCAGCCTTTGATATATTCAACTATATTTCATTTTCTTCTCATGTGAGCCTTTATGGCAATTTGATCTGAACCTTTTGAAAATTTACGTGTGAAAGATATACCCTAGAATGAGGAGACATTTTTTTAAGGTGGATTGATGGTCTTAGTCAATCATACAATCATTATTTCGAATATTTCATGTGCAGAGGCAGAGCTTTCCAAACTGTGTGACATGACACTTCAGTGAGTCGCTGATATCTCCAGGTATGTCGTGAATTAGGTGTAATTAAAAACCATCAACCAAAACTGTCAACATAGGTTTCCTCAGTTTTCAAGTAGGGCTGGCTGGCTATGTATGTATCATGAATACAGGCTGCACCAACAGAGCTAAAGGGGTGAAAATTTGAGCAATAACTTATATGTAGAAAAAACATTTTTATTTTGGAAATTCTCCCTTATAGGTTTTAAGTGAGGGGCTCAGTTTACAATGTAGATTTATGCTAAACTAACCCCTCAGTTTGTGTTCAGTCATTTTTTGGAAAATCAGACTTTTAGTGATGACTGCCAAAGCAAAAGACAGGAGAAGTAACTCATCAATTCATCACCCCTAACAAGGCATGAAGCCAAGAGACGTTGTTTGTCACATGACAGTTCCTATTGAGTGACTACACCAGTATTATGTACACTTCGAAAGATACTTTTCCTGAGGCAGTTGAACTGCTGGGATGACATTAAATTTGTCTGGGCTAACAAAACTAAGTAATGAGTAGAATTTTTTTTCATTTTTGAAAAGTATGTCACCAATGCAAAAAGATTGGGAAACTCTACGCTCATCATCATCAACCTTTTAGCACCTGATGTTGAACTTATTAGCCTAATTTTTGCCACTCTCCAAAAGTACACCATGCCACTTGCTCTTCTGAAAGGAGATGATAACCAAAAATAGTGTTTGCGATGTTATAGAGGCAGTACACACCCATTTCCTCTCTTTCCTGTACCTGAGTCTCTTGTACCTTCCACCTACTAAAACTCCGAAAAAACCCAGCCTAACACATAATTATCACTATTTTTCAGAATTGGAAATGCTCAAAAATTTTTCCCATATATTTTAATGATAACTGCATCCTCGCTTTATGCCTTTTCAGCTTATGAATGCTCTACTTTTGGATAGGAGGGGAATCTTGTAAATTTTTGTATTTCCACTTTGTAAAAATTATGTTTTAGATACTAACAATGACCAATCATAAAATCCACAGGGGAAAATTGTGTTTGAAATAAATACTAAATAGTAGAATTTTACCAATGAACACATGGTGAGAGCAAAAAACCTGCAGCAATGAGAATTGCTCGTCTCTCATAGTTCTTCTTAAGCAGATAAGAAATTTTCTACATGATCATAAGTTGATGGGTCGAGTTATAAAAAAATTAACATATTACCAACATTAAAAGAATCTAAAAAATTTCTCTTACTTTGATATATAGATCAACATAGATATGCATAAGATCCATGTAAATCCCTAATCTCCTGAACTATGACTGTACCATCTACAATATATTCGATTCAGTCCCAGAATAGAAATGATATATACTAATTTTCTATTTGAATAGGTTAGGGTGTTTGGAAAGTAATTACATATTTTTGTATTGAGGAAGTAATTACATATTTCACTGCAATAGATTATAAGCCAACCAACTAAGGCAGGACGAGGGTTAAATGGTACAAAATGATGTCTGGATTTAGTTCATTGCCTTTTCTATCTGGAAGTGTGTCATTTATAGTGTATAGTGAAGTATAACCCCATAGAGGATAGAGATTCTAAAGAGCAACATATTCAGCATTGACTTACTGTATGAATTAAGAAAGGGTAGTACTGCCATGCAGGCAATGAGAAACGTTTGTCATCATTGATAATGATAGTGATTACAGTATTGATTATCAGTACTTAATTTAACTTCACTGGCATTTGTTTTTACCTCCCTTTTGAAAATACATAATTACTTTCCGAACATCCTAACAATAAGCAAAATTCAGCCAGGTAGGACGGAATTATAAAATTCAACATTTAAATGCACTCTGTAATAAAAAAAACAAATAACCAAACAAAGTCTCTTCTCATGTCACACGACACACCAGGCAATGATTTTTGTCTCTTTTACTTGAACGATCCATGCAGATGGGAATGGGGGAGAATTGGATTCATGCCTTTGAACAATGTTCGCCAATTCCATTCTTTTGCCATAAACTGTTCGGACACCTGCAACAACTCCTGTTATATAGCAAAGTGCAATTTTCTCATTCACGTTAAAGGATTATTTATTATGTATTTATATATTTTTTTTGTAAAGAATCTACAACTTGAAGATTACTTCACTTACTGTTCAGGAATGAAAGAAAGAGTTGGCGTCTTGCGTTTGCAATGTATAAAAGGATTGCCCTGTGATGGATTCTTGACTTTTATTTATTTTTTTGTTTTTTCAGAAAATTTCTTTTATTATTGTCTCCAAGACATTTCAACTTCTATTTCCTCTATTTTAGCTTTGAAGTTTTTAATTTTTCTTATTTTACTCCTTTTGCATGTGAAACAATTACAAATGGAAATCACTGTTCGAGATACAAGCTTCATGAGGGGAGGAGATTCACAACAGAGCAAACAGCAAAAACTGAGGCCATTATGCAAACTCCGCAGTACATGTAAATTTACTATCATTTGCACACAGAATAAAATACAATTCAAATTCACATTCATGCGCACACACTAATGTAGATAATCAAACACATACAAATACATGCATGAACATTTATGTGCATATATATATATATCTATATATATATAGGAGGCCGTAATGCATTTGGTAATAATATCTACCTGCATTTCTGTAGAGTTCAAGCAGTCTTTCCACATCTATTGACTTACTTTAAAACTACTTGAAAAATGTTTACATAAAAGCATATATATATATATATATATATATATATATATATATATATATATATATATATATATATATATATATAAATGTATGTGCCCAGGATACTATTTAAATTGGATATTTACAATGAATCCATTTTTCATGAGAAGCAATCATCTATTCTAAGAACAACTTTTTTTTATCTGTGTCAAGCAAAAAGAGAAAGATTACTTTCTAAACACTGACCGATATACCTTCCCCCAAGTTCATGTGGAACTCATATTCAAACAAGATTTTTTTTGTAAGGCTGGTAAATGATGCATCACATTTCACTGATTAAACAATACAGAGCTTAATAAACTTCAAAGACTCTTCCAAGATTTTCCCAAACAGTTTGCCAAAGATGGCGCTGGAAATTTTTGTATCAACCACACAAATCTCTCTACATTCTGATAATTCATTGATTCTACGGCCTAAATCACATTACCACTCACAGACATAATCCGTTTTACGTATGAAGACCATAAGACCTTTAACAATTCCTCAAGGAGAACTTTCTCCAGGGAACATATTCAAGTATAGATGTCTTACTATACATTCCCCAACCATGGGCATCTGCTCGGCAGGGCAGGTGGGGGATCAGGGCCTCCTCACCTAAGGTGGGGAGGTTTGAAAGTTGGAACCTTAGAGTCAATAAAAGATAATGCTGCTGTACACTTGTTTCATGTAATCCTAACAATGTACCCGTATAAAAAGATGGTATTGTTCTTGCCTGGTAACAAGATTTCCATTGAGATATATTCTGAATATATCCTCCCCACCCTAGAGAAGTGGCAGTAGATTCCCATGTCTCCAATCCTCTGATTCTACCATTTCCTCACCAGATACTTTGGAAAAGTTCTATATATGCCATTCAATGACTTAACAAGGTTACTATAGCTATATATATATATATATCTTATTAAGAAATGGCTATGTGGTCTGATAGAAATAGTAATAAATTGCGTTATATCATTTTGAAACTCTATTAGGAATGATTTCCCATTATTACACATGAATGTATCATCAAATGATGCATTCACTTTGTAATAATGGGAGATCATTTCAAATAGAGTTTGAATATAATATAATGCAATTTATAATTATTTCTGTTGGGTCATCTATTCATTTCTTAATGATATAATTATTCATGTTGAAAGAAACTAATAGAACATATAAAGACTATGAATGAACAAAATGAGAATTTGGAGTGAAAGCAGCTTTTTGTGTCTATGCATTACCAGTGGCTGCTTAGCTCAATGGTACAAGCCACACGGTGTTGAACCAGCAACTCTATTGGCAGCAGACCTATTTTCTCTAATTATTTAATTCATTTATGGTGTTTATGTCAAATCATTCATTCACTATGTAATAACAGGGGATAATTTCAAATAGAGACGCAAAACGATATGATAGTTTAATAATATATGTACGTATTTTGAAGAATTTCGAAAAGGTTATTTTTTCATCAATTTTATATTCATTCACAAAAGTATCATACATGATTTGAAAATAAGTAGGATTTATTTCCTTCTGTGTTATAGAAACACAAAAATTTAATTTATATTCTATCCACTGATAGCTGAGAAGTATGTCAATTTTTTACAATTACTGAAAATTAATATTATCATTAAATAAACTCACAACTTTTATTAACAAAGAACACAGGCATTTCCCATCAGAATGTTATATAGTGATATCTCAATCTGTAATTATGATCTTAAAGATATAATTATTATACACCAATTCATTTGAACTGTTGTCCTCTCCTTGATTGTTGTAATAACAAAGTTTTGGCCATTGTACCACTGGCCTTCTTCAGGGGCCTGCCATATTCAGTTACATATCTAAAATTTCAAACCAAACTCTTTTTTTCAATCTAAGGGCGTAGACCATTTCCATTTCACTGTCCATGTTCAAGAATATCTCGTGTTAGAGTCCAGTATCAAAAACTGTTACCAAATATAACAGGAGCCTGAAGATGCTGTAGTGTATAACGACCAAAATCTTGTGATAATTACGAACAAGATGAAGATAGCAGTTCAAATAAAACATTTAATGATAATGATAATTCGTCATCTCAGAAATTAGTAATATAAGTCTTAAAATGGAATTAGTAATATAAGTCTTAAAATGGAATTAGTAATATAAAGCTGAAAAAAAACTTTAAAAGAAAATTTACAGTAACAAGCTCATCCATCATGACATGCTCCGTGGATACTTCACACGCTAGAGGGCACCCAAGACTCAGAATAGAACGGTCATGTCTTATGTCATAAAAAATGCATGGAACTGAAACCTGTTCCTTTGAGATGCAAGCAATACCCTAAGGAAAATTTACTTCCGGAAATATCCATCATTCCTCAAAGGGTTCTCAAAAATGGGCCGTCTTTGGTCCGTGATCCAAACCATCTCTACAAAATGGATTTTCAAAAAGTGAGACGGGGATTTGTATTAAAAATTTAAAAAATTTCGAGCTAACCCGTTCGGGCAAATTCATCCTAGAAAAATGCAGGTAAAAAAAAGTGTTTGTTTTCGAGATGCACTCTCATGTTTATATGTTACTCTAACCACTCACACAAACTGTTGACAAGTTTCTCTACTTGCGGCACTTACAAAATGACAGCATCAGATAGTTGTTGTTTGCCTTTTCTCCTTATTTATTTGGTTTTGATTTAATTTGAAAAACAAATAATTTTTTCAGATCTTGGCTTCTTCAGTAACCTCAACAAAACAAATGATTTTCAACCTTTTTAATTTCATCTCATTCTGTCATTTTTTCCTTCTCTTTCAAGATAGTTCCGTCTTAATTTTGTTGATGGTTAAAACGGAGTGGGGTCTTCCAATGATCTGTTTGTCTACTTCTCTTGGAAAACGCTGTGATAGTCCAAAAGCTAATTCAGCTTATAATCTTGAGATTTCTAACGTTTTATCATTAACAGGTAGAGGGGAAAAGAGAACAAAATGAAAAAATTCCACATTACTAATTACTTCCTGTGTTCAGCATTCCATTAACTATTTTTAGTTAAGGAAAAATTTCTGGGTGAGTGTGTATTCAGTTTTTTGTTCGTTTCATGGTTAGATAGAATTCGGTAGGATTGGTTAAAAATTCTACCCTTCCCAATGACAAGTCTTTTGTCTTCATTTCACTGATCATAGCATTAGAAGAAAGGAAGAATGCAAAGAACACACACCACTGCCAATGCCATTGTCAGGGGAAGTAATTGTGTATGGATCCACCCCCAAATTTAATCACTTCTTCCATATCCCATTGCCCATCCTTCCACAAAATTTTATTCATTGAAATTCATTTAGAACTTTGGGGAGATATCGTGTGGACAGTCATGAGTATATAAATAAATGAATTGAAAAAAAAACAGAAAAAAAAACACATTTCTCGATCTGTAAAAAATTCCTGGTGCTGCCAAAAAACTCTTCCTTATCCCATTCCTTCGACAAAGTTTTATTTAAATTCATTGAGTACTTTTGGAGTTATTGTGTGGACAGACAGACATGTCCAAATACTTCATTGGTAGAGGTAAATCAAAAGAAAGGCTGTAATCACTTTTCCAACTTGAAGAGAATTGTCCGTTTCCAGGAACCAAGTTCCAAAGATGGTTCTGGAGAATGTGGATATTCAGAAAACTCAAACAAGGCAGACAAATCACGCACTAATTAAACCTATGGACACCTACCAACTGGTACACATCACTCACTGGAGGTACTAATTAGAACGGCTGGTAACAACTTGGATAAGGAAATCACTGAACAGTTTAATTTCTGGTCAAAGCTACTAATATCACTTGTATGCATATACTCTTAAAAAAAACAAAAGCAATAACTCTCCCTTTTTTGTTCTATTGCTAGTTTTTTAAGAGCACATCCTTATCACCAGCACTCAATCCACTTTTGGAAGTGGAAATTTTAATCAGATTTAAGAAAATTGAAATAGCATTATATTGCTGGTCAGTTTACTGCAACTTGATGAGGCAGTTTTATACCAATAAGATGAGCGAGTGAGTTGGATGGATGTTAATATGTTTATGTGTATAAGTTCATAGTAGAAAAAACATATAAAAGCAATCTGGAATCAAATTTCTGTTGGTTATAGTTCCACACAGGAATTTGAATTTAAAATGGCAAATTGAATTCAGAGCATATCTTGCATTTCAGAAAGAGGTAGATTTGACTAGCAGATCTTGTTGGTTATACAATTTGAGCAGCATCCTTCTTAGAGATTAAGAAGATGAAAAAAAATTACTACTTGAAATTTTGCTTGACATCCGTTCAGTTACTGAAGTTGGGCTTGCTGTGTATTTTAGCTCCCTATGGGTGGAAAATTATTGAGCAGAAAAGGGTATGAGTATGTTGTCTCTCTGGAGATGAATAACCTACTGAGGTTGGTGAGCGTTGTGAGTGATCCTGTCTTTTGTCATGGAGACAATTTGAACATGGAAGGTTTTTGATATGAACCTGAACATATATGTTAGATTGGGATTGTCCCTTCAAGAAGACTTTAAAATTCTGTCCATTGATTGGAAACTCATCTCTTTTTACTAGTTAATAGAGATGAATGTCGATGTTCAATTTTTTCTTGTGTCATTATCGTCTCTTTATATATATGTATGTTTGTTGTAAATGTAGGCTAAAACAGTCCTCTATAATATGTAGTGATAAACCCTATTCGACACAAAGGAGGATTTTAAAAAATCACTGCCCACTGACTTTATTGCTACTCTGTCATTCTCTTTCCTACTCAGCTTTAATCATTTTTTGCAAAAACAAGAAAATTTGTTTTACCAAGTTCCAGCACTTGATCTATATGCTGTGTATTTGAGATCAGAATGAAATGAATAACATTGCTGATGATTTAACTCAACAAATGCAAAGGAAATCAGGAAAAAATGGTTTGTCAATGATCAGGAATTAATGCAAATGTTACTGACAAAACATGGCTATGTATAATGTAAGTGCATTTCTAATGATTTTACTCTAGGTATAAATTGAAAATCAAGAAGAGTGGAATTGTTAGGAATTAATCCAAGCAATATTGATACTATAAAGCTATTATATATATATATATATATATATATACATATATATATATATATATACATATACATATACATATATATAATGTCAATGAATTGCTGATGATTTTACTATAGAAATCAGGGAGAAAGGGATTGTCAGTGGTCAGAAATTAAGAAAAGCATTACTGATATGATAGGGCTATTCGATGTATGATCAGTGCCAGTCAAATACAAGTACGACAGGTCCTCGGAGAACATACTTTCTTGTGTTCTCAGTAAAGCAGCATCTGCTTGAGAAAGGAACCAAACCCAAAGTTCAGTCTTAACTATGCAAGATGCTCTGATAATTGGTGGCAGAGCAGGGCTCAGACAAAGTGCTCTATGTGGCAACAAGATCGGATGTAGATTCCAATGAGCCAAAATTGCATAAAATGTGATGGAAGTTTCTCAATTTTTTGCATTGTAGGACAGAATTAGGACAGAGAATGCAATGAATAAATAAATAAGAACCATAAGTTCAACAATGCGTTCACCATCCACAAAAGTAATCGTTCTTAGAGTCAATTGATTCTCATACTTGTAAAATATTGTGATGATGAAATATTCTGCAAGTGTCATTTTCAATAAAAATTGTAAATGGCCATTTTTGGCATTTGGGGGCCATTTTAGGCTTTAAAAAGAATGCGGACTTCAGGAATTCTATCATGACAATACTAGTAGCTGATTGGAATGGATTTCTTTTGATGACGTCACACCTTTTAATGACATCACACATGTTTGTTTGTTTCTTCTTATTTCTGTTGTTTAACCTAAATGAAGCCTACCTACCAACTGACTGAAAAGCATCAAATAGAGATATATGGACACATCTAAAAAATTGTCCTCAGTTAACAAAAGGAGGATTTTAAACATTCTTGAAATAATCAAATGTCCTTGTATTAAGAATGGCTAATCATGCTGACTATAGTTGATTCTACTTGTGGTGCACACACAACCAGTCAGTTAAGAAATCTGAAGTTAAATCCCAAATACTGGATCGGTGATGTCCATTACCATAAACTAATATCTTAGAAAGCTAGCACTTGTAAAAAAATTCAAAACACTTATGTGTCACATAAACACAGACTGATTGATATTTGAACCTTTAAAATCGATACCTCCTTGGCTACGTTTATGACTCTAGAGAAGCTGCAATGATTTTGTTTGAGAAATTAAAACGAGCATCATTCTCGACCCTCCAAACATGAATTTAGTCGCTGGAAATCCCATTTATTTTCAATTTCCCCAGACTGCAATTACACAAAGCCTGTCACAATATCATCCACTTGCTACTTTTTTTTAAAATTTTGTGTGTGTGTGTAGAAGGAGGGCCTTAGAGTTTTATTCTTCAGACACTATTTTGAAAAGAAAAAAATTAACTGGTGTTCAAGAAAAGAAGCAGGACCATTTTGAAGGAATTAGTCTTTTGGGAATGTCCTCCTGACAGTTATTGTTTTTTTACAAACCTGTTCAATTGTCTCATTTTGTAAGGATACAGCCCACAGTTGTCAGTCACAGATTATTGTTTTCGCAAGATTTCTTTTTATTCGGGAATCTTTTCATGTTTTTTTTGTTTTTTTTCAACTCATAAAAGATCTTGAGGTTTATTCTCATTTATATTTTTTTAAATTTTATTTCCATCAGAAACAAAGTTTCAAAATAGCTGACCAATATTAAAAAAAGGAAAAAAAAAATTGAAAGGAAGACATAAAAATAAGGTAGAATCCCTGTCCTCTCAGCCTTCAGTCTGCTACTCTTCAAACTTGCTTTAATTTTCTTTAAATGTATGCAGAATCAGTAGAAACCTCTTCACAAATGTATTGAGTAGGGGAAATCTAATTTTAGCACAGGCATTATAATCTAAACACTGTGGATAGATTCTTCAAAGCAATTCAGAAAAATATACTTGCAGCTGAGCAATATTTACATGACAAAGAAGAAGCATGGTTAATTTTGTTAGTATTCAAAACTATCAACATAAGTTTCTACATTTTCAAGTTGGTCTGGCTGGCTAAGTATGTATGTATCAATGGAGATGTAGGGCTGAAAATTTGAACATTCACTTCTCATTATGAAGACTTCATTATTTATGCTGTCAGTGGTTTTATTATAGAAATTCATCGTAGATGATTTTATTATAGAAATGCATTGAAAATGAGGAAATAGAGATTGTGAGTAGTTAGGAAGTAATGCAATCATGACTGACAGTATAAATTCATTAAACAAATAAAACAAAAACTTATTATGTCAAGAAAATACTTTTTCCTCTGATTTTTGAATGTTCCTCCCCCCAAATAAGTTTTTAGTGAGGGGTAGGTATGGATGTTCATTTTTCAGTGTAAGTTTATGCTAAACTGATTCCTAAGTGTGTGTCTGACAGTGTTCAAGCTCGCTTTTGGAAAATTTGGACTTTTTTTAATGATCACTGCCCCAAAAAGGCTAGAGAAGTAACTTATCCATTGATCACCCTTTTCTCTCTATTTTGAATTTCTAATTTGATCACCCCCAACATTGCAAGCTGCTCAAATAATGGTTTCTATTGAGTGATTAACCAAACCTGTTTCAATATTTTTCTATGTTGAACACAGAACAACAGTTTTGAATACAAAATGAACAGCATTAACCACACTTGTAATTAATAAATCAAATGCTTATTATCAACATGCATATATGTAGAGTTACTTTAATCTTGATGCTTCAACTTAACTCAGATAACTTCGATCCACTGAAGGTGGGCTCTTCATGTCATCTCCATGAATATCGACCATATATAGTATAATCTAGTATGCTGTTGTCATTTACTGATGTGTGTCCAGATGTCAGTGTGTTGTCTTGGATTAAGGGATTTCTCCACAGGAATCTTGAAGCCAATTAGTTTTATTATTTGATTGGCAAACTTAATTGTTTTGGGAATTGGTTGGTGAACAAACTTTCTTTTATATATATAGAATTGCCAACTTTTATGATAAAAAAAGATAACAATCAAAAATTTATGATGAGTGATCTACACACACACACACACACACACACATACA
>OY735228.1:30267791-30350291 GCA_963457665.1 Thysanoteuthis rhombus | reverse complement strand
ATCAAAGTCTGTGGTTTACATTGTCTTCTGAAATAGTCTTAATGATGGAACGATGTGTCATGCAAACCAAAAACTGATCATTTCATTCTTTCCATGCATAATGAAATGAGGATTGCATTATACATGGAAATAAAATATATTTCGTGCTTCTTGCTCTCAAAAATATAAGAATACATTATACACAATATTGCCTGAATAAATACAGTCAATTTCCTTTGGTGGAATCAATACTCTCTTATGGAATTGGAGGGAGAAACTTACACAGCATCATCCTCACACTTTCTCTTCATATGAGACTATGACATGAACTGCTCGATGAAATACCACAATTGATAATCAACAACAATGTCCTTTCTCTGTTTTTTGATGTATCCACACACCTCAATAAGATGCTCTATGGTTGGTCGGTCAGTTGGTCTGTTGATTGGTTGGTTCCAGTCAAGTTAAGCAACAGAAATAGGAAGGAAGGAAGGAAGAGGTGCGATGTCATCAAAAGGTGTGACATCCTTAAAAGAACATCTCTTCCAATCAATTTTTTCTTATAGGCTGCAATGATGTCATTATAGAATGTTTGAGGTCTACGTTTTGTACTTAAAAAATGACCATTTACAATCCTTTTTGAAAATAATACTAGCAGAATATTTCCATATTGCAATATTTTACAAGTATCAGAACCAATTTACTCAAAGACAGATTACCCTTCCTTCTCGTCCTCCTCCAGTTATATAACCACAATGGTGGATGCATCGTTGAACTTATGGTTCTTGTTTTTTTCTGTGCCAATCTATCATTTTCTAATACTCTTGTTGTGGACAAAGTAACATGGACTTGTCTGAGCTTAAATGGAGGTTTTAGCAAAATGTGGGATTGGGAAATTGTAGGAACATTGACAAATTTATACTACTTCCAGTTATAGTGTATTATCAGTACAAATACATTTTTCCATTATCACAATTGTCATGTCTTCATTAAATCATTATCCTTAGGATTTTCTATTTCCTGATCATTCCAATTGCATCAATATCTCTGTATTAATTATACTTCTATATCTTTAATTAACATTATTGTATTATCACTGCTATCCTTATTATGATATCAGCATCATTGTACAGGAATCATTTTGTTCAATATCATTACTAATAAGAGAAATTATTCTTTGAGTATTATTTTAAGATCTGTCTTATTTCCACAATCATTAGAATCCGTCAACATAAGATTCTTCAGGTTTTTAGTTGGTCTAGCTGGCTTGTATGTATCATGTGCACAGGCCCCATCAATTCACCCTTAGAGAGGGTTCTACTGGGGGGAGATTCCATTTGTAACATAAATTCATGCTGAGTTTGTCCCATAGTGTCCAGCTTGTCTTTTTTTTAATTTGACCTTTCCTTACTGATCATTGCCCAACAAAAGGTGGGAGAAGTAAATTATTCATTAATCAGCACTAATTCCCATTTTCTTTTGATCAACCCCAACATGGCATGCTTACCGGAAGACATTGGTCCCACAATGGTTTCTAAAGAGCGACTAACCAGACATGTTATTATTATTATCATTATTACTATTTATATTATCGCTATTTTCAGTTCCACTGCTTTCTATTCTTGCCTCAAAACGATAAACATTAAATGCTCTCAACAGGAAATTATTTCGACTGGGAATTGGGACATCTTCCAGCAATAAAATAATCTATACCTCTGAGGCAAGGCTGCCCACAAAAAAATTATAAATAAATACATAAATAAAATTTGAAAAAAAATATTTAAAAAAAAAAAAAATGAGGCGTGGGTAGGTGTACCTGATCCCTGATGATTATCAAGGAACATCCTGAGGGTAGAAAACAGTGAAACAAGTCATAAAAAAATTGTCTCCACTTATAACTCTACACAAATTAGACCTGTATTTGGTTTTCATTGCAAAGAATGTACAAGTTTTCATCAAATTTGATTTGGCTTATTTTAGCTCCTGTTAATAATAATCAAAGTATGAAGTAACAATTGTAGCACATATGGGTTTGGTTCAGTTGTGCAGCTGTTGGGTAAAAACCCAAGAGGTTCAAGTTTTCACCACAAATGTATAAGTATGATTAGAAATCATCAATCAAAACCTTTTTCAGTTTTAAAGATGGTCTGGCTGACTCGCTATATATGCATATATGTATCATGCACACAGGTGACACCAATGGAGCCAGAGGGATGAAAATTTCAACATTTAATCCTTATGATGAAGACTTCATTATTTATGTCGCCAATGATTTTATTATAGATATACACTGAAATGAGGGAATAAGGATTGTGAGTACTTATGGATTAATACAATCATGACTGACAGTATAAATTTATTAAACTAATACAACAAAACAATGGCCGTCCACGAAGGAGAGCAAACAGGGCATTCCCCCACCACTCAGGATCAGGCCTTCTCATCTAGGAGGTTTGATAGTTGGATCCTTACAGTCAATAGTGGACAATAGTACTGGACAGTTCTTTTATGTAACCTTTACTCAATGTACCTATATAAAAAGATGGTATTATTAGTCGCTGGTAACAGAGTTGCAGCAAAAATATTCTGAACATGCCCTTCCCCTCTCAAATATATTCTTTCGAGCCCTCTGGAAAAGTGACAGCGGAGATCCATCAAGAAAACATTTATTCACTCTAATGATTACAGTGACATATCAAATTCTTGCGGTAGAGGAGAAAAAAATGAAATAATAATCATAGCTGTACTTTTGTAACATCTCTATTTGAACACATATGTAGGGAAGATTTGGGCTTTTTCTTCACTGCCCATTGACTTTACCACTACTTCTGTGAATTGATTCAGTGATTTTCTGGTTGTAGGGAAAAATAATTTGATGATCGAACACCAAGTTATGCAATTTTTAATCTCATATTTTGATACTTTTGTGCACTTCAAATAAGGATGGAATGGATTGTCAGTGGTCAGGACACAAGTTTCGCAGACAAAATAGGACTATTATATATAAATTTATAAATATAATGAGTACGATGTGGGGAGATTTTCCCAAGGACTTCTTGGAACAGAGATTAGGTGGTTAACTGGTGAACTCTAGTAAAGGATTAAATTTTCACTCCATGGTTGGTTATCATACATTGTCTATTTTTAATTCAATCAGTTTTACACTACTCTGTTTTAAAGTTCAATATTTCCTTCTTAAAAAGGTGTTAAGGTTAACATGCCTTGCCAACTTACTAAGAGCAAGTGAGATATAAAAACAGAAGCTGATAATCAAAATTATTACCACAAAGCCAGTTTTATGTGAAAATTTTTTGTGAGAGTTAAAACGATTTTTTACTGTTAAAAAGCAATAGTAAAAATCATGCCAACATTCAATAGGGAACATAGATAATGAAGTCTTTGAATCTCAAACAGTTGATTAAAAACATCAGTAAAAGGAATAAAATTTAAATCTGAGAAGAAATTTGAACTTTTGCTTTTTTTAAAATCTTTATTTCGAGAACTCAAACCTGTACTGACTGAGCTTGTCTCAATAGCTCCAGTTCAAAATAAACAAATAAAGAACAACAGCAGCAACAACAATAATAATAATACCACTCATAATAATAATAATAATGATAATAAAAGAATCTGAGTAGGATGTTTCATTCTGGAACTGTTAATGATCCCTTTGCCATAGGATACGGCTAACGAGCCAATTGGCAACAGAGTCGTTAACGAATCCCTCTGCAAAGAAACAGTGACTTAGTCCACAGCTCGATTTGTAGCCTCACAAGGAAATGAAACATACCAGCAGTAATAATGTTAGCCTTCACATTGATAAAAAGTTTAATTTTCAGCAAAGATTATAAAAGGCCAAACTTTGAAAATTCAAATAATTTAGAGGAAAAGAACAGATAAAAAGCAAAGCAAGAATTCAATTTTAAATTATGGAAAATGTCTAAAATGAAAATATCAAATAAAAGAGGGGGAAGAGAACAATCTTTAAAATAAAGTTAAAAAATGAAACTAAAACCAAAAAAAAAAAACATCAAATGTTATTCTAGAAAAGAGAGAAGAGGGAAAAATAATACGTCTTCAAAAATCAACATGAAAAATTTTGATAGTTTTGGAGCTCAAAGACAAGCTGTCTGCTCTGGAGAGAGAGTGATAACAAGGCATGTTTTTCAGTGCGTGTCTCACAGCCAAGATTGCACAGAATTAATTTCATTGCCAAACGGTGAAGATTCAATTGTTCCATTCACACCTGGACTGTTGACATTCGTTCAAACTGTCATCAAATACAAGTGTAAAATTTTGACAGTGGCATTCACCCACATATCACAAACAGGGTCAAAAAAGAAAGGTTAATGGATTTTGCATTTTGGTTTGGACTCTTTTGTAAACAAGCAAAAGGCTGGACTTTGAATTAAACTTGTATTTATCAGTCGAACCTGAATTTCCAAACATCTAATCTGCTATCTTCCCCAAGAATATCTTAGCTATCAAGTCAGCCTTGTTTATGCTGAAAGTTTATAAACAAGAGATAATCTATTTGGAGTCAGTCTCTCGTAAACAAGATTTCAATGGTGAAATTTCAATAAAAAAGGAAGAACGAAATGAAGAAAAAGATGCCACATGTTTAGAATTCTTTTGTTGAGATCTCAGAAGACAGAATTTGGATGTTAATGATGAATATCCCTAAACTCCCTTACTCCCACAACATTCACCCAGATCTCAAGACTCTTTTAATGGTGGATTCCACAAAACACTTTCAGTCCTTTTCTTGTTGTCCATTGATAACAGAACACACATTACCTTTGCAATTCTCTCCTATTTAAGTTGTGTGTTAACGAGACTTTATAAAAAAATTTTTTCTAAAAGCCCACATGTTAACTGAACCATATTTCCTATTTGTTAGAAACTGTCAACCAGAACTTTCAACACAGGTTTCTTTAGTTTTTAAGTTTGGCTGGCTCTGTCTACAAGTATGTATTGAGCATACAGGTCACATTAAAGGAGTTAAAGGGCTGAAAATTCAAACATATACTTTGTTATATCTAGAAAAAATGTTTTTTGTTTTTTAAAAATTCATCCTCTAAATAAGTTTTTAGTGAAGGGTTAAATGCGAGTTCAAGCTGAATTGGTAAATTAGGGTTGTGAAAGTCAGAAATATGGAGGCCATGCTCCAAAAGATTCACTTATGTTAGACAGGTCATGTGTCGAGGATGGAATATTGTCATCTGCTTTTGCTCTTAGATGAATTGTCCAGATATAAACAAGACAGACAAGTACCAAGGAAAAGAGTAGAAGGACTTTTTAAACAATGCCACAGGCTGCTGAGAGAAAAACGAGGAGTCTATCTTCCAGGATGTCTTCTTCTCTAGGAAAAACAACTGAACCAGTGTTGAGGAGAAAGCTGTGCAATTGAGTTTCAGTAAAAAATATATATCCTCATTCTACTTCTGAAACCTTTTACTGCAGTTGCAGTGGCCAGACATGCCTCTCCTGTATTGGCCCCATCAGCCATCAGTAGAATGCCTTTTTAGATCTTTATTCACAAAACCTAAAAACTATCATACTGATTGAATATTGTCTACAAGTATGTTTTGCAGAGCTAGCTTCATTTTTTGTGAGTGAGCACATTTCACTGGCAAGCATATGCTAATAATAGATACAGCAGTCAATTGTACCAGAAACATCTCGTAGTTGTCTGAGGGATCAAGTGATAACAAGTTCTCTCAAATCTGCAATACCTTACAGATCCAAAATCTACTTTAGTCTGAACAGTCTCAACCTTTGGTCAAATACCCAATTCCTTTAATCTTGCCATTAGTTTTTAGGGAAGGTTCCTGGTGCACATACAATTATGGGCACAACTCTCAACCCGATGTTTTTGTTTTTTTTACTGAATTAATTCTTTTTTTTAAGGACCTCTTAAAAGTTGTAACATTTCGAGATTCCTATCTATTGAATTCTGTAAAAGTTTGGTCCCACAGACAAGAGACGCAGATACCATTCAAAACCAGCGCTATTCTGCCAGCATCTTTCATCCTTGAATCTTCCCAACCCCTACCTGATGTTTTTACTTACTGGAAATCAGGCAACCAGTGACAAAGCTTACTGACATGGCAGTAGGTGTTGGGTTGGGCTGTAGGGAGTGGTAGGAAGGGCAAGACCGACCAAAAAAAAAAAAGGGAAAAGAAGAGTCAAAGACGGAAGGTGAAAGAAAAATAACTAGACAAAGTAAGAATCAATGCAGTCTGGCCTGCTATTGTGTCTGTGGGTGCTTTATTTCCACAGCGTTTCCTTGATTTAGTGAGAGGAAGGGCATGGCATAACAGAAGGTTCAAACAATAATGCAAGGGCCCCATCCCTGGGCAACATCACAGGGCTACCTAGGGCAGCACATTATTCTATTTGCTTGTGTTGTGCATCAATGCCAAGAATCACTAATACAATTCTGGCCCACTACAGCCCCAAAGGGGTTCAATCGAACCTTACCCTCATTGGTGTTCTTCTATTTAATGAGAATTTGTGGCCTAATGAGGCCGGGGGCTCCAATTGACCATTAGTCTCAGCTGAAATACACCACCACACATGCTAGGCTACAGATCGGGTCCCCCGCACCAAAGCAGGAGACCCGTCAGTTTTATTGTGGTTCATTCCTCAAGTTTCATATATAGATTTCTTGCCGGAGGTTTATAAAACAGACACACTTAAATAGACATGCATGTATGCATACAAACACACACACATACATACATATATGAATAAATACATGGATATTTGTATCAGCTCCAATACATCTGCAAAGGTTTGTTTGTGTGTATATATATATATATATATATTTTCACACATATATCAAGAGATAAATGTGTGTGTGTATATATATATATATATATATATATATATATATAGGGAGATTAAGAGAGAGAGGAGGGATAGAGAGAAAGAAAAAGGGGGTAGAGAGTAATGAGAGAGGGGGGTAGAGAGAAAGGGAGAGGGGAGATAGCGAGAAAGCAAGAGAGGGGGGATAGAGAGAAAGTGAGAGAGGGGGCAATGAGAAACACAGAAGGTGGCTGTGACAGAAAGAGAAGCAGTGAGAGAGAATGACGTCCAAGAAGTGTGTATTATGGCTACAATTTGTCATTTATACCTATTTATTTCAAAGCAACAAGGACTTGTTGAAACTTTTTTCTTCCTTTTCCTACCTATGCTGTCTATTTTCCTGCAGATGTTCAGAATCTACTGAGTTGATCATCTATAATTCCGAGATCTGACAATTTCTGCTCATCTTTCACATATCTTCAAGATTAGGAGCTCATGGTGTGGATAGGTTATATTTCCCTGTTCAATATTTTTGCATAATATGATATCAATACACAGAGGCACAGAGAGTGAAGCATTCTTACAGCTGGAAGTATCTCTTTATTATCAAATACATACAATATCTCAGTACCTTGACTGGAGAAAATCATTTTTGGGATTATTCAATTTTAATCAGGAGAGTTTTAACAAATCAGGAGAGCTTAAAGTATCCAGGAGTATGTTGAAACAAGTATGATGTATGATATATGAGAGGGATCAGTAAGTTTGCAGCCTCAAGCAATTATTAGCTGCATTTTAATTTGAAATTTTCACAGCATAGTATTCGATATATAGGATCTATAGATATGAATAAAGTTTAATGTACTGACAAGGAAGGTGATTATATTGAGAAGTGAATGTTTGTTATGCAAATAAATGCCTTTTCCATCATTAAGCTATGGACTTGTTGATTTACCTACATATGTATGTGTGTATGCATACATGCATATATAGTTTAGATTCACACATATGTGGATCAATAAGGCTGTAGCTTGATTAGAAACACATTTATAAGCTGAATTTTGATCTGAAATTTTCACTGTATAATTTTGATCTCTGTGATGAGTGAATTGACGGAGATCACATTAAAGAGAAAGTATTTGTAGCAAGACTAGTATAAATAGCGGTAACATAAAGCAAGAAAAGCGTTCAACATTTGTTTCATAGAGAGTCGTTATAGAGTCAGCATGCACTCTTACCTCTCTCTCTACTTCATTCTTGTCTCCTGTACAATCACCATTTTTGGGATCTAAGAATGCTCAAATATTTTTCCTGGTTATTTCATCTTTACTCAATGCCACTTTAGCTACCAAAAGATTTTTATTGGAAAAGTCTACCTTCAGAAAGCAGGTGGGGGTGTACTCGATTTTATGTCTTTTACTGATAATGAATATGTAATAATCTTATTTCAAGAGATGTTAAAAGCATTAAATCTCCGTCTAGGATTGACTTATTCAGTGTATATCAAAGCAGGTTTTGAATCGGACACATTTTGTAACTCTAAACAGATCTTAACAACAATAGTACGTGCACAGGAGTAAAACTGCCAACATTTGTGTAAATGTAATTCAAAATATTGACATGAGATACTTCAAAGAATATTCTACAAGTTAAGATACATATGCCAAGTTTGAAGCTCATTGGGCCCACATTGGCACAAGAGAATGACATCTAACAAAAAAAATTAGACTAAATAGAAAAGGATAGACAGAGGAAAAATCTATAATAACATTTGAAGATGCTTTAGAATTTACAAATAAGAGAAAAAGTGGGCACTAGGCATAATTCATTCATAACATATAGGAGTGAAAGAATATCGGTAAGTAAAAAGGGAAGGAGATTGATACAAATATAGATATCGGAAGAGAACAGATGAGTAGTAATATATTGAGATGTTGGGTAAGAGAGAATGAAGGAGTGGACAGGAATAAATATGAAAAGGAACAAAAAAACAAACTGAATTAGTAGGTAAATATAAATAAAAAGAGAGAGAGAGAGAGAGAGAAGGAAGAATAAAGGTAAATATATTATAGAATGTATTGATAAGTAATCAAAACAATTCTTTATAGGTCACTTGTCAATCAGGGCATCTGTTTATTCGAGCCAAATCTTTAAAATTGAAAACAGATTAGGTATATCTCTAATGATTTCTCCCAATTATTTGGGCCACTGGGCCTTTCATTTGGTGACCCAATCAAAAGGCTTGTTGGCCCAAAATTGAAGTAAATCATTAGAAAATGAAGTTAGTTTGGTCATTGCCGAGTCAACTCACTACTTGGTCAGTATCTGCTGTTTACGTTCTGGTGAGCATTTTTTTTAGAGTATAGGTACAATTACACCAGTGTCTGTAAAATTCCAAGCCCTTCATAGTATGATGTTACATCCAAGAAAGCATACTGATGGATTATAATATATTTTGTACAAAAAGGTAATGAAGGCAGTACATTATTTTCAATTGATATCCCCTTCACTGATTTTTATTTACACAGTACCAGTATGAGAAATTACAGCAAGGTACACAAGAATTTATTATACATAACAAATCTCAATTTTTCAACTTAATCTCCTTTCTTGTCAATATATTTGACTCAATGCCTCTTGTATATGATTGAACATTATACAATGAAAAGTTCAGATCAGAATTCAGCTCATAACAGTGTCAGGCTAGTCATATATATATATATATATATATATATATATATATATATTTTATTGTGTCATCCACAAACAGCTGTTTTGTTGTATTACAACTATTCAGTGTAGCTATAGACTATCCATTATATGTATATATATATATATATATATATATATGGTGTGTGAAAATATGTGGTGTATCTGACATTACGGTGGATAAAGATAATCTGGAAACCAAATGTAAATATGAATATCTGTTTATTTATTTATATTTGTAGTGATCATTAAACCGAGAATGGTTGAAATGTTGGGTGTGTATGTGTGTTTGAGTACTATTTTTCTGGGTCTTGTGCCACCAATTTAACCCATCTTGGTCTGATGAAGCTATTTCCTGGCAAAATGTATACATATATATGGAAACAGAAAAAGAAATACATTTGCAAAGAAAGAAATACATACATAAAAGAGGATAATTGATCAAAAATGCTGAAAACATGCGAAGAAATTACAAAGATACTTGAAATAAGAGCAGTAAGTATCGTAGGATAAAAAATCAGAGACTGCACAGATATTATTCAAGGTGGGAGATGGGGTAGGGATGAAGAGAAGTTGCTATATACATATATATATATATGTATATATATATATGTGTATATACACATAATATTAACTCAAGGACTGATAAATGAGTACTCAACTAAATCAAAAATTTGAATGGAAAAGGCTCAAGAAATATTTGACAAAAGATAAATCCATCAAGGAGAAAGAAAGAAGAGAAAATTCCAAGACAAACTAATAAGAAATGAACCCTTCTCAAGTTGACGCCCTTTCCCAACCTGACAAAAAATCAATTACTGTAAAAATAAAATGTTAGACACGGGCAATCCAAATGGGTTGCAAATTTACAGGGGACAACATTTATGTTTTTTTATCTTATTTATTCATTTTTTTCTACTTGGTCCGTAATGATGGAAAATGAGACCTGGTAAAAAATAAATTCAATGGAAAAAAGAGAAAAAGAAAAGAGCAAAATGGTTGATGTGGATTTGCAACATGTCTCCTCCAAGTTCTCAATCTTGTTCTGTCATTACACATAAAACTTACTAAAATAAATCTTCTGCTTTTTCTCATGATGTTCAAGTTAGTCTGAAATTCTTCTCGGAGTATATCATCACTCCATTCTTGGCCAATCATCATTGTCCCGTTAGAGAAGCAAACCTGGGATGTAATATATTTTTTCAAGAAAAATTGAAAGAAAAGAATAAAAGCAGGATTAAACAACGATTCTCCGCATCCATCCTTCTTTCTTCCAGTTAATTTAGCCTTGATGCAACTCACACTTTGTGATTTAGACATTAAAAGAGTGTTGATATTTATACTGATATTGGGCTGCTTTTGCTTCAAGTTTGCCTTATTTCCACCACCCCCTTTCCTTCAGTTCTGTTATAAAGAGCTCTTTCTTTCACTATGGATTTTTTCCTTCTTCTTTCCCATTCAGGCAGCAAAGGGTGATGAGTAAGTAATTCCTGTGTATGACAAACAATAAGATTTAAATAAAGTAAGAGAGAAAGAAAAAAAAAAAACGAGAAAAAAAAATTAAACCAGATTGATAAACTGGAAAGTAAAAAAAAAAATTTAAGCAGACGCAATTTTTTTTTCACCTAAAAGGTTTAAACATTTTCTGTATCATTGGTAAGAATATTTTTCATAGAATCAAAGTTAAGAAAAAGAGGAGGGGGGATTACATAATTATGTCAATATACAAAAATAAAATTATGTAATATGAAAT
This sequence comes from Thysanoteuthis rhombus, assembly GCA_963457665.1. Classification (NCBI taxonomy): domain Eukaryota; kingdom Metazoa; phylum Mollusca; class Cephalopoda; order Oegopsida; family Thysanoteuthidae; genus Thysanoteuthis; species Thysanoteuthis major. The sequence continues at coordinate 30,339,040 of OY735228.1, read as the reverse complement.
ATAAAGACAAAATCAAAAACTATTTATCAAAGTTAAACCATAATTTAGGCAAATGTACAATTCTGAGTGAATTTCATTCTGTGTGTGTGTATGTATATATATATATATATATATATATGTGTGTCTGTATATATATATATATATATATATATATATATATATATACATTTAGATAAATGCTAATTTTATTATGCTTTTGTGTGGGTATGTACATTTAGGAATTTTAATAATTATGTTAAATATATACTTGTAGGTATCTATGTATCTCCCTCTGTATAAAGATATTTATTTATGATAATTTTATTCAGCCTATATATATATATATATATATATACACACATATATATATATATATATATATATATATATGTATGTATATATGTATATTCATATATATATATACATGAGAAATGGAAAGATTTGTATGCATTTATGCACTGAGTGAAACATTCATGCACATGTTGATTTACTTTCATCTATCTCCATTCTATGCATCTCTACATTTGTATGTATGCATCTGTAGATAGATACAAAGTGAATTTATCTACATGATATAATGTAGACAAATAGTAAATAAACCTGCGTATGAATGTTTGTAATCATGTGAATATTTATACATCTGTCTGTCTTTCTCTTTCTCTCTCTCTCTATATATATAAATACATATATACATATATATATATACACAGGAATCTTTTTGAGGATCTATATAAATCTTTTCCTCTCAACATAAATATACACACGAAGCATTTGTAAAGGGATTTCACAATATATATTTTCTAAGATACTCGACAATGTTATTATATATCATTGTGTGTGTGTGTATATATATATATATATATATATATATATATATATATACACACAAACATTTTTTTCTCTTTTCTCTCTCCAAGCAGATTTTTTTCATATGAAAGGATGTCATTTTAAGTAGGGCCTGAACTAACGTGGATTTTCACCATTTAATTTCATTCAGTATTTTTATCAAATCAAACACATTCAACAATTTATCCAAAACTCTGTTGTTTTTAAATTCTTATTTCTTTATTGATGGTTTTTCTTTACTGTTATTGTTTGTTCACTGAACAACTCTGACAGTAATGTGTGAAGTGTTACTTCTTGTCATTATCTGGCAAAGAAAATCTTTTTCCCAACGAGGTTCCTGCCTGTTTAAACACCCCATTACCTTCTAGTTTTCTTCTTCACTTCAGCAAACTGTGGCACTAACATTCATCCAAAAGACCTTGTTTGAATCTCCGCATTTATTTTTATTATTATAGCCATTTCAAAATATTATATGTTACCCGAACTTCATTTACCTTCAAAGTGAAACGAAAGATTTTGTTTGACTTAAATAACAAATAAAGCCAAAAAAGCAGCAAGAATGTCCTCTATCAGACGAAAATACGTCCAAAAATAAAAGACTGAGAAAAAAAGAAAATGTCGACCTTTTGATAGAGGCCAGTAATCTATAGGAAAATGTTGACTCTGAAGCAATGAAAAGTTAACAGTAAATAGATGATTATGACAAGCAAAAAAAAAATCCACAAAGTATTTCATAACATTTTAGTAAAATTACCGTGTAATACTTTGGTGGGCGGGAATGGATGAGGGCTCGTCATAGTCAAATTGAGAGACTCCGCAGAAAAAGAGAGTCTGATTTTGAAACTATTAAGTTTAACAATCAATGGTTTCCTTTTGATTTTAGTTTCCGCCCTTTTTTAAACTAAATAACTCTCGACAAAAACGCAGAATCACTAATTTAAAGGCATGATTTTAATGTGCACTCTTTGAGATAGTTGGAACTGTTCACTATCCTATTCTAAAATTTGACATCTGATTGCTCAGGTGGAGGTGGGTGAAATGGGGAAAGTAATTCCTATAGAAAGAGGCGGGGAAGACAAGAAGTTGGACATGTTTTGAAACTCGGAGAAAGAAGCAACATTGTATTATAGAATAAAACATTTCAGTAATCATAACACCACCAAAATACATACATTCTTATATTGACCGTGTGATATTCAACCACACACAATATTTCCACATCAAAATACCAACAAAACAATGACAACAATTTGATCTATGTACATATTTGTGTGTGTGTTCTTATATATGCATATAGAAGCATATGTATGTACATTATCAATAAATATTATATCTCCAACTTCTGTTATTGCAAAGTTCCAGAGATGAGAATATCCTGTTTTTTAAGTGTGAGCCATTCTCAAGTTTAACCTGTAAAACTTTCAGGATTCGCCAGTTTGGTGAGCAACTGGTGATGAATTAACATTTTCGTAATTTCCAAAATCAAGTAATGATAATTCCCTCAATTCTCTCATTGGCAAAACAAGGGAAAGATAAGTAGGTTGATAGGGAGGTGGTGTAGAGAATACTGACGGATGAATGATCAAAAAAAAAAAAAAGTCAACAGGTCTTTTAAGTTCATCAAAAGAAACAGTCATGAGACCAATATCTGTTGGCAGCATGCGGTGTTGAGGGTAATTAATTGAAAAATTAGAAAAAGGGTGTGGTCAACAAATAAGTTACTTCTTTTGCTTTTTTATGGGTGGTAACACATAAAAGAGTCCTATTTTGAAAAAGATATCAAGCATGTGCACTACCTGACACAATCTGAGGGACCATTTTAGCATAAACTTACATTACCCCCCCCCCCCAACTAAAAACCTATTGGGGGTAATTTTAGAAAAAACAAAATAATGTTCTTTGTAGACATAATGAGTTGTGAATATTTAAATTTTCAGCCCTGTTGCTCCACTGGTGCGGCCTGTACATATGATACATTCATGTTGAGTTAGCAAGCCAGCCTGACCAACTTAGTCACTGAAGAAACCTACGGTGAGAGTTTTGGTTGATGGTTTCTAATGATGTAGCTGAAAAAGGTGCCAATGATGAGGAAATTAGATACAAAATGGATGAATATGAGGTAAATAGCTTGATTTCTATGACAAAATAGATCAAAAAGGGCGGCCCTGACAGAAAATTAAAGACAGAAACCAAAGTTGAAAGTTGAAAAATGTGTTTAAGAGAACTCTAAAAAGGGGAGATGATTATGTTCAGGAGTGGCGGCACTGTGTCTGACGGTCCCCCACCTCCGCAAATTTTACATTATTTTTTCATGATTTTTTAAAAAGATTTTCCTGGATTATTTTTTTGTTTTGTTTAGGGTTCCTTAGATACATTGCGCCTCCAGAGCTCAGGCGCCCCTCCTGCAGGTGTGGGATCTGTGGTTCCTACGCATCACCTCCGTGTTGAGTCAAATAGCAAAAAGTGGAAGAAAGGGTGGAAGAAAGAAAGAAAGGAAGAAAAGATGAAAAAAAATAGAAGAAAGAATGAAATGGAAGAAAGCATGGAAAAGGGAAATGAATGAATGAAAAAATAAAAAAGATGAAAAAAGAATGAATGGGAGGAAAAAATGAATGAAAGGAAAAAAAAAGAAAGAAAGAGAGAAAGAAAAAATAGTGAATAAGAAAATGAATCAAAGAAAAAAAAAGATGAATGGGAGAAGAAATAATGAACCAAGAAAAGAAAAAAGAATGAATGAAAAAAGAAACAGTGAATGAAAAAATAAAAGTGAATGAAGAAAAGAAAGTGAATGGAAGAAGGAAAAATGAATTTATAAAAGAAAGAATGAATGGAAGAAAATTTAATGAACAAAAAAGAATGAAAAATTGAAAATGAATAAAGGAAAAAAAAGAAAGAAAAACCAGGTAAATTTGATGAAAAAGAAAAAAGACTTAAAAAAAAGAAAAAAGAATGAAAAGAGAAAGATTGAATGAAAAAAAGAAAGAATGTTTGTAAACCTCAAGTCCATCATGAAGAAAAAAACTGAATGGAGAATGAAAAAGAAATGGTATTGAGACAGGCTCTAACAATAATGTTGCAGATAGTCCTGAACTTCTGTCTATTTTTGCTCAAAAATCGAGAAAACCATTGAATCATAAATTTCCTTTTTATATAAAGGGTACATAAAGACCTGGAATCAATAACATAATTCATTTGCAATTACAAGTGTGTGTGTGTGTGTGTGTGCGCACTTCAATACATATATGTGTGGGCGTGCATATATACATCACTATCAACATACATGCATACAGACATATGCTTCAAAGTGTATGCATACACATGAATCAAATTGACAAAAAAAACCATATATATATATATATATATATATATATATATATATATATATATATGTATGTATGTATGTATAAGTACATTTACATATGTATGTATGTATGTAAATAAATGCATGCATATATATATATATGTGTGTGTATGTGTGAGCATATACATGTTCACTTGTACTCAAATATGCAGATGTTAACATAAAAATGGACACAAACCTGTATTTTCTTTTAGCTACTCATTGTTATATCTATACTCTCAAATATGTGTGTTTGTGTCCTTTTTTGATGTTTGTGTGTGTGCAACATGTAAGTATTTTAAATTTTACAAGTATACTGACTGCTATATATATTGTCAGTCATGACATATGTCAGTCTTAGTAATTTAAGAGAGCCTGCCATGAAAATCACTATTGTACCTGGCTCCAAACACCTCCACTGTTATGAAATGCATAACCATCTTGATCACTGAGCAGTCTGTAAGTAAGTAGATAAGTATTTTCAGATTGATATGAACGGAATGAGAAATGATGGGTAGATCAATCTGATGCAATTATTTATTTATTATCATGTAAACAGGTGTTCATGATCATGAATAGATAAGTAAATGTCAGCATGGATGAACATTGAAATATTTTCCTATTATACACACATTGAGATCAAACAAACTGTCATGTGTAGAGACAGAGTTTTAGGGTGTTTTCTAATGTTTCTGTTACGTCTATGGAAATGTATGTTTTGCAAAATTGCCATACCCAATTGAAATTAGAGGTAGCTGTCCTCATATCAACATTTACAAAACAGAAAATTCACATATATCAACTTGAAAACACACTTATAGATAACAAAATATTTCGAACCTGTGGCCGATAAGGTAGCTGCTTCAACATAGCGCTGCCTGCGATTCCTGCAGCAGCCCCATTTTGCTTCAACTGTTTATTTGATTTACGTTGCCTTGGCCAAATGATACATTCTCCGTGTAATAATGGGAGATCTTTTCAAACAGAGTTTCAATATAATATAACACGATTTATTATCATTCTGTCTGATCAGATATCCATTTCTTAATAACACACACACATATATATATATATATTCACGCACAATTCTTATACTTCTGCGTATTATTCTGCTTGTTTATGCTTTTTGACCAAACATACATTTCTTCCTTGGTCTCTTCTGACATCAACAAAACTTGATTAATTTCTTTGAACACGTGGGTAAAGAAGGCAAGGAGTCAAAGGTAAGAATCAAATTATATTATCTCATCACAACTACATTCAACAAGGCCTCAAAACACAGTGGTTATTTAAGCACAGAGATGAATATCTCAAGCCAACAATGGTGATTCCTCTATAGAATATATCACTCAATGTGCAGCCATCTCCGGACCTCTTGGCTCATGCTATATTTTAAAGATAACTACATTGCAACTTCTGAAGGTTGCCTAAAGGGTCTTGCGCAACAGAGCTATGCTGGTGGAAATAATAAATATCTGTAAAACTGGTGACATGATGAATAGAAACATTTCCTAAGTACAAAATAGCATGCCAACAAAACTTGTATGACATTAGAATATTGAGACACTATGGAAATAGACAATTGAATAACGGTTATCGAGTCCAGTCCTGGTTTGCCACCACATGTGAACTTTGGTAGGGGAGACAACCTCCGTGATTTATCTGTTTTGTTCCTGTGTTATCAAAGTGTCCATTGATTGACATTCTTTAGTAACTACATTTAGTCAATTCTGGGTTAGTCGCATTGAAAATTACCATAGTGATAAGTAACTTCTATGTAATAATCAAATATTTTTCAACGACTTTGTTTAGTGGATTAGGGGTACGCAGAAACTTATAAAGTGCACGCTATGAAATGGACTTGGATTTCTGATTTTCGATTATCAAATGGTACAGGATGGAACTTTGTGATATTGTATAAGAAAATAATTTTTACATTCCTTACTGGCTTATGACACTAATCCATATTTGTATAACATTTAGATAAAAACATGGACAGATTGGAAGGGATAAGGGAGAGAATGAAGAAGAAAGAAAAAAGGGTGAGAGAAGAGCAGAAGCATGAGAAAATGGAAAGAGTGCAGCTGTCATTTCAAAGAAGAAGAAGAATTGCTAAGAACGAAGAAGAAAAGAGGGTGTGCATGCAGCGAGAAAGAGGAAGACAGACACTGCGAATAACAAATACAAACGAAGGACAACAATGATTTTTTCGGAGGTTGCGGCAAACGAATCGAGACAGAAGGAGAAACTCGACACAAAAGCAATTACAAAGTAAGAGTGATGTAACGAGGAGATGACAATAATAAACAAAACTTGAAGAAGGTATAAAAAATGATGCACTCTATGAGTTATGATGATATCATAGTTGTCAAAACCCATGGAATTTCTACAGGTCCAGCGCACACATACATATATATATATATATATATATACACACACACACACTACATGTATGAGAAAAGCTATATATTAAAATCATAGCTGAAAGGGAGGTGCTGTTTGATCAACGCAGCTGGGGTGCCATGTTGATATAACTGTTTTGTTTTTCAAATTCATGAAATGTTTACAAGGTAAACAACTGATGATCCAAACAAAAATATTTTTTGAAAAAGTTTTTTAATGTTCAGTGTTTAAAGCTGTAAAGCTTTAAAGACTATATGTACAAAAAACTCTGTATTATTAAGAAATGGATATACGATCCAGCAGAATGATTATAAATTGCATTATATCATATTGAAACTCTATTTGAAATGATCTCCTGTTATTACATGGTGAATGTATCATTTGGCCTCGACAACATAAATAGATAGAATAATTTAAGAAAATGGGGGTGCTGTAGGAATCAAACATGCCACTGATAGGATAGCCACTTTAACGTAGTGTTGCTCTTACCATTGAGCTAAGCAGCCGCCAGTAATGCAAAAGCCCAAATAACTGTTTTCAACTCAAAAATTCATATACTCCTAAACATTTGTACCCTACAGCTGCAAATTTGGGTACAAGGGTAACTTGACCCCAAGATAAACCTAAGATAGGTGGCACTGACCTTATGTGACACTTAAAGGTCAATTTAGGGTCAGGTCAATTTTAGCAATTTAGAATTTTCTATGGGCTACTAATCTGTGTACAATAATGAACATCAGTACTGACCTCCAAGGTCCCAACAAGTCAATTTGAGAGCATTTTATTGAAACATTCATTGGTAGTGATAAAGGTCCAGTGGTTAGAGTCACAGAAAATGAAATTGGTGCACCAACAGAGAAAGTTAAAAAACTTTTAATTTTATATGCTTCCAATCTATCAGACATTCATACCTCCGGAAATTTTTGTTTTTTTTTGCGGGGGGAGGATTTTATTTATGATGTAGTTATAACGCTGAACTCTTACTTCCCTGCTACATAGGAAACCATGGATAGAAAATTTCTCCTTCCCTATTTTTTAAGGAATCTGACCCTAACCTGGCAATAGAACAGGAACACTTTAAATTTCGATGATCTGCTCTGACATGCAAACCACTAATGTCTGAAATGAGCACATGGATTCTTAGTTTTGAAAAAACATAATTTTTTAAGGTTTTGGTTGGGGCTGCACGGGCCTGCCTGAAGATAGGAGCAGGTCTGCTCTGGAATGTATATGGGTACTACAGGTGGGAATGCACACAAGTGATGTTGGGTACCTAAGCTGATATATATGTATAATGTACGAGAGAGGTTTTGGGAGAAAAAAGCATACCAATGAAAACACATATATAGCTGAGAGAAATATACATGCACACGTATATTTATTTCACAGGCATATATAGACGGCACACTGTACGAGAGGGAGTAGGCTACATAGATATGCAAATCCATGATACATTTGAATATCTTTAAACAAACATGTATAAACAGGTTATATGTATGAAATGAAAGTGAGAGAAAAATTACAGAAGATGAATACACACAGAAATATCATATATATATTTCAATTCATTATATCTCCAGTTTTGATAAAGAAACAACAATCAATGAATAACAGTTCTAAATGAGTTTTTTTTTTTCCTTCAACATTCTATTTTTTCTACTCCTAAAATAATCTGATACAAACGATGTGAAGTCAAGATGAAGACGGTGGGCCAGAGGATAGGGGTAGAGTGATGTATGAAAGCCAATGCTGAAGCTGTCTTCTTCACAAAAATATTCTTGCATATCACGCAAGACAGTCAACTTTGATGCAAACAGATAATAATGATTTGAAAACTGATGCAGCAAGCATTTGCGACATCAGTTCCACTAGTTTAGGACTTTAAAAAAAATAATTATTATACAATTAGAGGGGAATAGTGATACTAATCTAATGAGATTCTGCTGAAGGTCTCTTGCTGTAAAATAGCATTTATTAATTAAAACTGTCAACATAGGTTTCTTCAGTTTTCAAGTTGGTCTGATTGGCTGACTGTCATGCACATAGACTGTACCAATGGAGCTAAAGGGCTGAAACTTTCAACATTTATTCCTTATCATGTCTAGAAAATTTTTTTGTTTTTTTGAAAATATCCCCTGAAATAAAGGGCTGAAATTTTCCGCATTCACTCCTCAAGACATCTTCTTTCTTTTAAAAAAATCCCCCCACCTGGTTTTTTGAGAAGGATTCAATTTGTAATATAAGTTTATGCTAAATTGGTCCCTTAGTTTGTGTCCAGTAGCATTCGTGCCTATTTTAAAAAATTTTGACTCTTTTAGTGATCACTGCCTAACAAAAGGCAAGAGAAGTAAATTATCAATTGATCATTATTTTTCTAGTTTTTTGAATTGATCACCCCCAACCCAGCATGCTGTCAAAAGATATTGGTCAATTGACATTTTCTATTGAGGGACTAACCAGACATGTTTACTCGGTTTTTCATTTTTCATATATAAAATTGAAAAATCCTTCCAAGAATTAATTGAATTGAAACCGGAATCCTTCGATGTGGCAGAAGGTTATAGAAAGCCAGGGAAAATAATTTGATGATGGAATAATGACGCAAGGAATTTGTATGAATAAAAGATTTTGTTGAAAAAAAATACCGAAACTTTTGCATCAACATCAACCTAATACTTTCTCCCATTTTGTCTTGCGATGGCAGTGGAATAAGCAACAAGGCTATCTGTAATTAGATAAATGATGGAATATGCAAATTCAAACTTTGTCAAGAATTGATTGTCAAGGCTTATTTATTGTCCTACTATGGTCTAGATGAACTCTTCTTCTCTAAGAAAAACGAATCACTAATAGATCCGTGGGGAGCAGGATAACTTAGCACCATGGGATGCGAATTGTATCAGATCAGTAGTAAACTTTCTTAGAGGTTAAACCTTGAAAAGTGAAAAAAAGTGATCAAATCAACATGGGTATTTTTTTCTTCAGAATCCAAGATTCTTTCAACAAGAATTAAAAGGATTAATTTCATTATGATGATGATGATGATGATGATGATGATGATCATCATCATCATCATCATCATGTTCTTGACAAATTCAGCATTTATTACATTTGAATGGATTTCTATTTCATCTCCAAATATACAACATTACTTTCTGAACAAACAAATAATCACGATTTTATATCTATTAAAAAAAAAAGATTATAGGTTCAAATTATCTCAAAATAATTGTACTCGATTGTTTTCAGAAAATAAGGATAATAAAAGTGATGATGAAATCTTTGGATGGATTTCAGTCATTTTTTTTTTCTTTAAATTCATGTACAGATCTAAACTTTGGTTTCAGTGACACACAAAAGTTCTCTCTCCTTTCTACTTCTTGGCATCTGTTTGTGAAGCATTGGACCAAAGGAGAATAGCCAACAAGATTTATTTCAAAAGTCACTACCCCCTACCATGATCTGAATAAACAAAGTATATATATATATATATATATATATATATATATATATATATGTATATATATGTATATGCATGCATGCATACACAGATGCATAAACACAAAAGTAAAGACTCATCCAGTCTGTCCTAGTCTTGGCTGATAACACAGATCACAAACCTGACAGTGCCAGACCTTGGAGAAAGGAAACTGGGGACCACATCAAAGAGTTCTTGCAATGAAAGAAAGAATCTGAACTTTGCATAGCTCTTTCTGAATCTGTTCCTGGTCATCAAACAAACCAAAATTGCAAATATGTCAAAGAGAGGCATTTGCAGAATCATTTTAGGGGTGGGGCCCTTCTCAAGGTGGTCAAAGTGAAAGCAGCAGTCAGAGACGACCAAAGTCTGAAAACATCTTTACTGATTTTGAAAGCTGCAAGCTGCACTTATGGATTTTCTCTTCACTGAACTCCTGCGGCCAAAGAAAGAATTCACTTCCAGCTCAATTCTAACGACCCAAACTTCCCACTTCCACCTATTTTGAAGGCTTGATATTCGGCCTAACATTTTTATTGCTTGACCAAACGGTCATGGTGACAACTGAGCAAACATTTCAACGGAAAAGTTTAAATGGATGTAGTTGGCTAAAAAAAAAAAAAAGATTTCACAAAAATAATTCATCATATATAAAGTAATCAAAATAAATAACAAGTCTGGTTAATCACATAACAGAAACTGTCATGTGACCAATGTCTTTCGGTAGCGTGCTGCGTTTGGGTTGATCAATTGAAAAATTGGAAAAAAAGGTTATCAATGGATAAGTTACAGCTCTCCGCTTTTGTTGGGCGGTGATCAATTGAAAAAATCCTGAATTTTCAAAAAAACAAGCGTGAATGCTGCCCTATACAAGGGATAAATTTAGTATAAACTTACACTGTAAATTTAATCTCAAAACCTATTTTGGGATGGAGTAATCAGAAGATTTAAGAAATAAAATTTCTTAGACTTAATAAGGAATAAATGTGCAAGTCTGCAGCTCTCTAGCTCTATTGGTATGGCCAATATGTGCAACAGATTCATAGATAGCCAGTTAGCCACACTGACTTGAAAACTAAAGAAACATTTGGTGACAGTTTTGGTTGACAGTTTCTAATAGACAGAACCAGATGATATACCTGAATCGTTTTGATGCACTTATGAGAAATATGCTACGAAAGGGGGTCTGATTATAAAACCAAATTTTTTCCTGCAATCAACACCAAATCATCATATTGATCAATATTTTTCAATCAAATTCACAACAGAAGCCTTCAAGAAATCTTACAATTTTCAATGAGTGAAGAGGGTTTCAGAAATTTGCTGTTCACTTTTTGGTTCGGCCATTACATTGCCAATTACTCACATCAAATGCTGTCGAGAGTTCTGCTGTTCTTTGGACAAGTCCAAGAGGACATTTATAACATGTCTTCATGATGACTTCATCATTCTTGGCAGGGTAAAGGTTGGGTGAATTTCCTGACCACCAGCTAAATCCATCTAAATCCTTAAAAAAAACATTCAAGCTCTTCCAACCTGTGTGTGATTCTAAATGCAGCATGTAGGAACCATTTTTTCACCATTGAGTCAGCCATAAAGATTGTGTACAGCTTGCACGATGTGTCTAACTAGCATCAAAAATGTTAGAAAAACCTAGGACGATTGATTGACAATCATCAATACCATTAGGGTCCATCAAGATTAATTAGTATGCACTCTCCTTTCAAATTGAAATATCAAGCTGAAAAAAGATGGTTTTATAATGAGACACCCTCTATATTTATCTTAGTCATAAGATGAGACAGTGCTAAAAATTTATTTGACAAGTTACAAAAAAATTAAAAGGTTTTTGTCACAGAAATCCATCATAGCTTAATAATGTTAGTCAAATTGTTCTGCTATGAATGTTTGAAACCTTCAACCAAATCAACATAGGTTTCTTCAGTTTTGAAGTTTGTACTGGTTGGCTGGCTGGCTGGCTATGTATGTAGCCTCAGCAATGGAGTCAGAGGGATGAAAATTTAATCATTTATTCTTTATTATAAAAATAAATTTTTATTTGTCTTTTGAAAATTACCCTCCAATAGTTGTTTTTATAGGGGAAGGGGGTAGATTTCCAATGTGAGTTTATACTAAATTGGTGCCTCAGGTTGTTTAACAGCAGTCACAATTGTTTTGTTATTTTTAAATTCAGATGTTTTTGGTGATCACTATCCAACAAAATGCTAGATAAGTAAAAGACATTGGTCACATGATGGTTTCTATTGAGTGACTAACCAGACCTATTCACTTTTTCTTTAGAAATATGCTCACTATCAGTCAATATTTAAGAAGCTTAGAGAAGTACAACATGAGACAAGAATGGCAGAAGATAGGAAGTCTGTATTATGTTGTTATTTCAAGTAGAGGGGGTCTGCCTGCCTAGGAAATTAGCATTCAAAATCTTGGCATCAGCCTGGGCTCTCACACTTTCATAATATGTAACTATCTCAGCCACAAAATGAGCCTATATAATAAATAATTACATAAGTTAAAAAGAATTCTTCTTTTCTTTCATCTGCCCAAAAAGACAACATCAATATCTGATTTTCATCTTTCCACTTGGTCGGAACAGAATCTATAGACAACTTGGCTATGTCTTCCTCCATTACCCAAACTCAAGTATTCTCCACACACACACACACACAAGCAATGTTATTTATATGGATCTTTTTCTTTGTCCAGTTTGTCCAAGATGGGTCATAAAAATTCCAGCACTGGACACTGGCCATCATCCAAATCTGTAGTGGTAAGTATAGCATCACAAGCAGGATAACTTCATTCCTGGATTCTGACTGTTGTCGGTCACCTTCTCCGTTCCTCCTCCCCACATATGTCCAACAGCTTCTGCCGTCCATTCCTTCTCCATTGATCGATCCCACCATGCTGACTGACCAATAGCAACAAAAAAAATTGCGTCATCGCTGGGCCAGTGGTCTCCAGACGTGAGTGATTCTTGTCTGTTGACTATATCTTCTTTTAATGAAAAAGAGTGATGGGTTATGGTCACAAGGAAATAAAATCTTCTATAGATTTGTTTGTTGGATCAAGTTTCTCAAACACCTAATACAAAAGCTGAACACTCGTACAAAGTCCATTTTCTTTTTCTGCAACTTTGAGTTGGTCTAAGTTTCTAATAAACCTAAAATGAAGAATAAATACTATGTTTTGGTTGATTAGCAGTTTACACCAACCTCCATTTGAAGTGAGCTATCACGTCATTACTGACAATGGATTAATCAGTTACGTGCCACTAGAGCTTTACTAAGTAATTATACAGAGAAAGACAGGATTGCTTTTATATATTAAAGAAGTCCATTCCATAGTATCAGGTTATAAGGATAAGAAAATTAAAAAGAACAAACAATGAGATATGATACAGGGAAGATTGGATTTATACCTTTCCCAAGAGCACAAGAAAATAAATATATAAAGCTGACTCAAACCAAGATTCGAATTCAAGCATCAAACAGCATTTTCATTCATAGTGTATTATTATTGTACATTGTTAAGAAAAACTGTTTCATTTATAAAATTTCATTTAACATAAATTTCCTCAGATTCTTTTTATCAGTAGAAGCCAAATTTAATTTTGGTAATAATCCAGAAATTGTTTTCCAAAGGTTTATTGTGTAAATGTCTTCACTTTATCTGTTGGAGCCAACAACTTTTTTAGTTAAGGACCTATTGTCAGGGTGTGATCTAGTTTGCAGTCATGAAGAATCTACGAACCAGATAAAGCTACATAAGATGTAAAATTGCCCCAAGCCAATATTGCTTATTAATTAATGATTATGTCCTCCTAAGGATATAGCACAAGTGCTCCAAGGCGCTGTCTTTGCCCCCCCCCCATCCCTTTGCAAAGCCACTGGGGTAAGGAGTCATTTACAGATTATACAAGGTTGCTTGTTTTCTTTTTATGTTGATAAATGTTTTAAAAAGATTTAAAGTTAAGGTAAAGAAGTTTATCAAAGTCAAACAAGTTGTTTTTGTTTCTGATTTTTCTATAGATTTTATTCTTTGAAGAATATCATAACATCTAGGAATATCATGGTATATAATTTTGTATGTAAATATGTCATTTAATTACTGTTTTATATCATGCCAGAAATCATACCCAGCATTGCCAGAATGGGGGGGGGGGATAACTGCAAAAATGATAACACCATTTCTACTTTGGCCCATTGGAAAAAAAAAAAAAAAAAGTTGCACCTTTCTTTTGACCCCTGAAAGTTTTTAAAAATCCCTCTTTGTTTAAGACATTTAAAAATGAAAAAAAAAAAGTTCCCCTCAAAATTTGACCTTTAGGAATGGAAAAAAGCACCCCTTCGATTTTACCCTTGAAAAGAAAAGTGAATTCCATTACCCCAATTAGGATCAATGCATAACTGATGTTTTCATTATAAAACTGCACTGAATATGTGGAAAAGAGAATTTGTCAGTGGTCAGAAATTATCACAAGTTTAACTAACAAATTAGGGCTATCATATGCATAATGTAAATGATTGCTAATGATCTTACAATAGGAATGCATTGAAAATCAAGAAGAGAAGGATAATCAGTCAGTCAGTAAATAATACAAGCATTACTCACAAAATAAGGCTATTGAATTTTTAATAATGGCTTCTTTTTGGAAACTACTGACAAAATTTACTTTTCATTTAAGTTGCTATGGATTGATATATACTCAAGTTCAATATAGAGAATAGATCATGTTGCATTAATTTTTGAAGTGGAGAGTACATGCCTACTTTGAAAATCAGCATTCAGAATCCTCGTTTTTACCCAGACTCAAACACCGACCCCAATTGCTGCTTAGAAATATGTAACTGCCTCAACCAGCGACCAGATCCAACATACAATACTAGCTTATGTACTGGTCTACGCTGGGTAAAATATTTAAAGAGTGGAAAAAAAGGACTTGGGCTTTTAGACTTTTAAGGAAAAGTTTCCCTTCATTTTTGACCCTTAAAGGGGAAAAGTTTCCTTTTGATTCTGACCCCTCAGGATACGTATATATGTATATTGAATGGAAGGTAATCTTCCACTTTAGCATAATAGTTACATTGTAAAGTGAACCCTACGCACACAAACGGTATGATACTTCTCATATATACAGATGTCATTCAGCATTATTCAAATTATTAGTGAACTAAAATTGTCAACATAGGTTTCTTCACTTTTCAAGTTTGGCTGGCTGTAATTATTATGCACATAGGTTGCTCTAATGGAGATAGATGGCTGAAAATTCAAACATTACTCCTAATTATGTTTACAAAAAAGTTTTTTTTTTGTTTTTTTTACCCCTCCATAGGTTTTTAGGGTGGGTTGGGGGATAAATATGTAACGTAAATTTATGCCAAATTGATCCCCAGTTTTTGTCCAGCAGCATCCATGCTTGTTTTGGAAAATTCTTTTTTAGTGATCATTGCCCAACAAAAGGTGAGAGAGGTAAATTATTCATTGATCACCCCTTTCTTCTTATTTTTGACTTTTGACACATGACGGTTTCTATTGAGTGACTCACCAGACCTATTACCTTTTTATTCTGTGTAACCAGTTATTCTGGATATGCATCTTTACATTCAATTCCTTTATTCTGTTGACTTCATAGAGAACCTCTCCTCAGTTTATTATCAACCAATATGTCGGTATCTCACCATCTGACTAGTCGCAATGTTAAACAGTGGTTTTATTGAGCCGAGGAACCAGGCCAGGGGTCAGGTTATTATCTTCGTCACCCACACGTGTCAGAAGGCTCCCACCAAATCAAAGGTGGGTCAAGCAAAAAATAGCCAGACAAGGAGAACTGCCACAAAGGCCACCCTCAAGCCAACAATTGGAGAGTGTGGTTCTGGGATTAAAATAGTCAAAATGACAGTCTGTTATTCTGTTCTGTGAAAGACGAAGAGTCTACAAGGTAACTTAAAAGAAACAAAAGTAATACTGTTGCTGGAAAAGGTTAATATGCAGAACATTCTGTTCTACACTAAGCGTTGTTTTATTCTTACATAATTGGACTTTATTTAATTTAAAAAAAAATGTCCTTGTAACTTTTGGCTCTCAGAGATCTGTGGCACCATAATTTCTATTTTGGTTCTGATACTGATTTTTTACAGATCTTTGTTACTGACTGCAAATACTGACGAGCTGATAATTGGGCCAGTGTTCTAATGCCACCACATGGCAAAAAATGTATTTTTTACCGAGTGAAAAATTTTGACAAAAAATTGATTTTACCGATTTTGAACAAAGAATTGGCTACAACCCACTAATGAGTGGTTTTATAAGTTGTCATGAACCAAAAAATTTGAAATTATATCTAAATGATTGTCTATATAAAAGAAAGTGTGATAATTGGATCTATCTCAGCATACATCAATAAATCCTAAGAATATATTTGAAAATATCCAATATTTAATAAACAAACAAAACCATGTGTTTAATTATGTTATTTTAAAAAAACAAAAACATCACAATCATCAAGGATGAAATGGATAAACATTGAAATATTGTCAAGAGTGCCGTAAATGAGTACACACCTACAAGTCTTTTTTATAGAAAGGTGATTTTCTTCTAAAGTAAACAAAGTAGGATTTTATTATTCCAGTGGAACATTACACAATCAAAACAGATAGTATCAGGTATAATTTATGACCAAACTCTTCAGCATTGAAGTTCTGTTGCCAAAAATTTATCTTTCCTAGGAGTGTACTCATTTTGGGAGAGAGACATATTCATATTTTTGGCAACAGAGTTTCGCTGTAGAGTTCGATTATAAATGATACCTGATAATATCAGTTCTGATCATGTAATGTTCCACTAGAAATAATGAAAATCCTGCTATGTTTGGTATAGAAGAAAATTGACTTTCTTCAGAAATTGAAAGGACATACTCATTTAAGGACGATAGTGTATCATTAGTGCAGTTTAGAAACTGAAAACGGAATGATACATAATTCATCATTCCCTATTTGCTTCGTGGGATTGGGAATTAAAACTAATAGCAGCAGGCAAGTTGAAACAGAAGGACGAAATCAAAAAGTATCCTGTTACTGGTAAAAATATTCTAATTTAAATTGGGATTTAAAAATTCCCCAACTATTGCTCATGCTATTAATCTCTAGTTGTGAACTTATTTTACCATTACATAACCCATTTTCTCCTATGTTAGTCAAAAATAAAAAGGACGTTACTCAGCATTGATAAAAATAAAATACATCTAAATAATAATGGAACTAAGCTCCATGAAATACAGCCAGATATTATTACTAAATGAAATTGATTAATCAAGCTACCAATTACTTTTTGCACAGGCATATTAACAACCTCCCTTAAAACCATAACAAATGAATTAAGTAAGCAAGTTGATGAGTTGAAATCCCTAAAACTGAAACTATGATAACTCATACGCTCTAATATGTAGCCACTGGTATCCACAGCCACTTTTCCAGTAGGGGCGCAAAAGTATATATTGGGGGGTGGGTGCTGAAGAAAATATTCGGCAAAGGCTTATTCTTTATTTCTGATTGCTCTATTATTAGGATGAGCAGGTCAATATCTTCCAATTTTCCCAAATTTTCCAATCAATGCATTTAATGTTTGCGCTCAGACTGAAGATCAGAAAACTTATTTCATCCTAATAGCCTGAAGGAATCAAAATTTATCAACAAAAAAAACCGAAGGTCTAAAATAGGGAAATTATTTTATAATTTCAATTCTGTTGTTTGCATAAGGATAAAGGATGTAAAAAATTGTATAAAAAGTAACTATTAATACATCAATACATGTCCATATGGTTAATACACATAGCTAGAATATCAATAAACAATACCATTGAGCTAACACTTAAAAATTATTTGGAAAGAAAATTATTGAATTGCTTTTGGTCAAATGAGGGTCAAAGGATTCAAGACTGACAAATGAATAGCCCATCTGCCTGAGAAATACTGAAATTGGATAAAAACTTGACTATTTTTTAAGAGTATTTCAAAGACGAAACTAATCAAATTTGTTGAGTGACCATAATTTTAAAATAAAAAGTAGTTCAAATGAGTTGTAGTGCTCCTCCAGGGGGGCACAGTTGTCCCCCCTTATGGATGCCCATGTATGTAACTGTTTTGATATATTTCTTATCTGATCTGTCCTTTGTTATTTGGCTGTCAAACATTGATGAATAAAATAGACTACAAAGCCATATTAGCCAATACTCTCACCAGTAGAATTTACCAAAATCAAACTAGAATTCCTTAGGAAATTATGAATCAACCAGTTCATTGGTTTCATGACACATCCACAGAAATCTAAATTTCACTATTGGTGTTTATTGGTTATGTTATATCCCGATTTATAGGCATATCATTAATGTTTATGTAAAAAGTTTGTTTCGGCTTTGGGAGAATAACATAGGTCCGATACAATTGTGTTGTAAACTGACCAGAGTAAAGGGATACTCAGTGGATCATTGTTTGCTGGTGATCAAAAAGACCATAAATATAAAATGAATTGAAGATTTTGTTTGGTAAAATTTTGATGCTTGAGATTATAAATTTGGGTATAATGCAATTCTCATAATTTGTTAATCTCTGCTTGAAAAGATATATCAAAAGTGTTACATAAGAACAATTTCTCACCTCTATCGCAACCTCTGGTTTATCATCAAACAAGAGTCTGTAGTTATATTTAAACATTGAGAGCTGAAGATTCACTGATATATTGCAAGTTTATTCTTGGACAACAGTTTTGTAGTTATATTTACACATCAGGAGCTATAAATATTTTACAGTAAGATTGTGAAACTAGGGATTTTGTGAAATCTCCAAACATTTCAGTAGTTTCATGAAATCCTGTGTTTCACTATCAGTGTACTAAAGGTGAACAAGCTTATGATACTAACCATTACTACAGTGACCTTGAGTCAAACTATGTTAAACTTAGTGAATAATAAGCATATTCTGCCTCAATATTCACAGCATATATACAGCTTCGTTTGACACAGGTCTGGTTAGTCACTCCTTAGAAACCATCACATGACTAATGATCTTTGGCAGCAAACCATGTTGGGGTTGATAAAATATTTTTCATGAAACAGGGGTGATAAATGAATAAATTACTTCTCTTGCCTTTTATTACAACACTAAAAAGTCGAAGTTTTTAAAAAATGAATCTTGTTTATAATATATGAAAAAAAATAGTGTCCATTGTCAATGTAGTATGTATTTACAATATACATATATTGTATTTAAGTTTTATGGAAAAAAAAAAGAATCTTATGTACGATCATATGTTTTTCAAGCAAATGAATATTAGAGAAAGTGAAAATTCAGCCAGTCAGTGTTCAGTATAACTGTGATCAGGAAAGTGAAATTCAGGATTTTGATTGCAATCCCCAAGTAATAGATACAAGTATTGCTAGAGAAAATATCTGTACCTTGCTTAATGTAATCACTGCAGCGCATGCACTTACCTATGAAATTATCTAAGAATAATAGATCTTTAATTTGAAATTATCAAAGAATAATAGATCTTTAATCTAAAATAATCTAAAAAAAACACTTAGCACAGATTTGAGCATTGTTTGTCCAAAATGACCACAGAAAACCCCAAAATCAATTTTTTAAAGTAAACTTCCAAACTGTTTAAGATGCCTAGTAGTATAGTCATACCAATTTTCAAGGTTTTAGCCCAAAAATGTGACTAGGGATGCCTGGAAAGAAACAGAGAGAGTCATGCTTAGAGAAAGAAGGATCAGTAGCCCATTTGGCTGGTTGGTCAGTTGGGCCACAGATTCAATTCAGAGCAGTGTACATTAGCTTTGTGGATAAATGTTCAAATCAGGACAGATCAGTGCGTATTTCTTTACTTTAGAAAATATGAAATCGTGTTTATAGGAGTTGCTGTGATGTCTGCTCTGTATGTTCACCATCATTTTCAAGGTTCAATTTGGGAAGAGAGAGAGAGATGAAATAGAGACTGAAAAACAAAGAAGATTTACGTTGGAAAAAGAGGAATAATGAATGAGAGAGGGAGAGAGGAATAATGATTGAGAAAGAGAGAGGAATAATGATTGAGAAAGAGAGAGGAATAATGATTGAGAAAGAGAGAGGAATAATGATTGAGAAAGAGAGAGGAATAATGATTGAGAAAGAGAGAGGAATAATGATTGAGAAAGAGAGGAATAATGAATGAAAGAGAAAGAGCCAGGAATAATGAATGAAAGAGAAAGAGATAGGAATGATGAAAGAGATAGGAATAATGAATAAGAAAGAAAAAGAGAGAGAATCAGTCAATAAGAGAAGAAGAGAATGAAGAGGAAAGAGAGAAAAATACCAAAAAAAAGGCTGAGATAAAGAGAGTTAAAAACTGAGAGAAGGTACGAGAGAGAGAGAAAATCTCAAAGAGAAAATAAGGAAAGTGCAATATATCACACTTGCCATTCCTCCTCTTCTGCCAAGAGATAAGCTGCTCAAAATTCTAATATTAAAACTCTAATCACACCAAGAACATAATTCCATCTCCAAACTTAGCTTCCAGATGACAAACACATCCAGATGGCATAATGTGTTTCTGCCAGCAAAAACCACCATATTTTATTTCAAGCCAACACCATCTCTCTTGAGAAAAAAAACAAAACAAAAACAAGGAAGAAATAAAAGACACTTCACATGTATCTTAGTGCAAAGACTATCATCAACTTTTAATACCACCACAGCAAATTTCTAAATAGAAAGCTTGTAAAAAGTTTCTACAACGGATTTAAAACGACTCAAGAATCCATTGTCATGATCAAAATACATTAAGTGTGCCAATGCAAGTGGCTTGAAACATGACAGCTTACCAACAGAAGGGAAGTGGCTGACAGAGAAGATTGTAGAGTTTATTATATTTGAGCCAAACTTGTCTTGGCTCAGTAATCAATTAGCAGAGATCAGATAAAAGAGACAATAAGACTTAGAGTTGATACATTTGACGACTGAAGTTCAGCTCAACTATTTTTGATAAGAACAGAAGATGTAGGCAAAGTAATTTATGTATGTAAAATAAACAAATACAATATACATTTAAGAGTGGGTCCATTATGATTTTACTTAATGGTTTTTGCAATAAAATCAAAAATATATTCACTAAAGAAGTTCCATCATGCATTGTGTAATACTGAGAATACTAAGCTCATCTTCCAAAACAGATAAGTTGGTTCAATTCTCACTGGATGCTTTGCTGATTGATTCATGCAATTTATTTTCTTCTTTACTTCTATATCCGGTATCGACAAAAACAAAAAAACTTGTTAATTGTTTAATTTGTACCAAGTGCTCTTTCTTCAGCCATTGTATATATTTGAATGTGATTTGACCATGAGTATGAGATGAGGTCAAATTAGAGTAGAAAAACCAAATAAATCAGAGAACTCAACCCTAAGTTGAGCCCAAAACCATAATCAAGGCCTTTGATGATTCCAACTTGGCAAGAAAAAATAAAACATAAACAAACTTACAAGTTACATATCTTTTATTGAACACCGGCTAAATGTAAATAAATATTGGGGTTAATATGATTTGTACCTTGTAATAGTCGATGTAGTAAGGCGATGGGTAGAGATCCAAGAGAAAAGCACAAATGTTGTTCAATATTGAACAAATGGACTATAGTAATCATGGTTACATGAAGTGGATTGTGAGAGTCAGATATTTGGCCATAGAGAGAAATTGGCAAGTCGACTGCTAACTGGTCCTTCAGTTAGAATCACCATCTTCATATTTCTCATGGTGAGCTCCGAAGTGAGCTGATTTGTTGTTTTGTTTTTTTTTAAATTTTTATCTATCTCTGTTCTCAATTCATAATTCATTAATATAGCAGATTTTCATTTTTTTTATTCATATTTTTGCTGTTATAATTAAGCAGTTTTTGTTTTCGGAAGGAATGGATGTAACTGCTCTAGGAGTCAGTTTTTGCACAAAATTTGACTTCACTTAGATAGTTTTGTCCTTTCTCTATGATTGTCTTGGCTATAAGACGAGGTGTCAATTCAAGGCTACTTTTTAGGAGAAAAAAAAATCTATTCTTATATTCAATGAGATACACTACTTATTATTCAAGCATTTATTTGGTTTTCACTTGAGTTTTCATAACACTGAAATCTGATGAGGTTATTCCATAGAGTTTTTTTTTTTTGGCCATACACACGTATATGATTTATCTCAGTCTGATCATATATACTTTATTTATTTATTCCAGTCAGTTCAGAAGTCTTCATTTATCTATTTTGTCTCTTCCTGTTTATCTCAGTCTGTTCATCTCTACTTTTCAATCTATCTTACACATACTATCAATTTGACATGCTGCACATCATTATTATTATACATAGGAGTTTTATTCATTTTTCATCCTTCAAACAAAAAGGAATGATTGGATTTCAAAAGTAACAAAGGCTTTCTTTATCCTTAAATACTAAATTTAGCATTGGTAGTATACCCCTCTTTTCAGCACTAGCACTGTTCTTGAAGGTTGAGCTTGCCCTGCTGAAGACTTGCCAACCTTGAGTGATTCTTCGAGTGATTTCTTCTCCTTTTGAGGATTTCATGGAGATTTGCTGTCCTAGGTAGATGCAGTGGTCTGCTTTCTCCAGTTCTGAATCTACTATTTTGATTGTTATGTCCTCGTCTTTAACATATTCGTTGTACATGACATTTGTTTGACTAAAGTTCATGTGGAGAGCAACTTTGTGGCTTTCTTCATTCATTCTGTCCAGCATCATCTGAAGGTCATCTGAAACATAGAACCTAACCAAAAGACTGACCCTTAACCTGAGAGCCATACAACATGCACAAGAGAGAATCATGCTCAACATAACATGGAGAGATTACAAGACAGCACAATATACTAGAGGAAAAACAGGAGTCCAAGATATCATAGAACCTATGACAACATATATGGCAATGAGCTGGTCATGTTGCAAGAATGGCAAATAACCGCTGGATGTCACAACTCACAATGTGGATCCCCAGAGATCATATACAAAAATAAAAGATGGCGTGATAAAGTAGATAAGTGCTGAAAATATTGGCTCTGTAAGGCCCTCGATAGAGAGGTCTGGTGAATCTTGGGAAAGATCTGTGTCCAACAACAGATGCTAAAACGCTGCTCTAAATGATGATGACTAAACTTGAACAGGTATAGGGCCACAAATATAGGGCACCCGGAGAAAATTATACTTCAAATAATAGTCTTAAGATTTAACTTAATAACGACCACTCTACGACATAACAAGTAACCCCAACAGCTTTCTTTATCCTTATTATCAAGGCCTTTGTGAGGCATTGTGAAACAGTCAGTTATAGATTCATACATGCTCATCACCATCTATTCAATATGTCTACAAAATCTCAAAGGTTTAGGGAACAACTTGTATAACACTGAGAATATCAGTGGGAATTTCATTAATTTAAAACCACGGTTCAAAAACCTACCAACACTGATCAGTTCGTACAGCCAATTATCAGAAAGGTATTTGGCTGAACGCTGTTCCGTTTATGACTTGCTTTAAACTAGAATCAAGAGCACTGAACTCTTGTCTCTTGTGGCTCCATCCTGCCTCCATTCAGCAGACTGCAGTGGGCACTCGGTCTCATCAAGCTAAAGTGATAAAAATACAGACATCTAATTAGTTTCCCACTGGGATGGCTCGAACATGATATGCCCCTCATCAGGAAATATCTGCCTTTCGCCAAAATACTGCTAGTAGATATGAGCCTCTGTTTATAGCCATTTCTTTGCGTTGATGATGTCTGCATCTATCATTTGTATCTTCCCATGGATGCTGTGGTAATGGAGCGGAGGTATCAGCACAAATGAAAACAGTAATAAAAAAAAATGAGATTTAAAAAAAAAAAAGAAGCAAAAACAAAATGAGAACAGGTCTGGTTAGTCACTATATAGAAACTGTCTGGTGATCAATATCTTTTGGCAGCATGCCCTTTTGGGGGTGATCAGTGGCTAAGTTACTCCTCTTGCCTTTTGTTAGACATTGTTCACTATAAAAAGGTCAGAATTTTCAAGAAAACAAGTGTGAATGCCGTCAGATAGAAACTAAGATACTGATTTTGCATAAACTGACAAATCTAAATGCAGATCGAACCCTCCACTAAAAACATACGGGGGGGGGGGAGAAAAAGTCAATTCTAGAAATAAGGAGTAAATGTTTAAATTTTCAGCCTTCTTGCTCCATTGGTGTGGCCTGGATGCATGATGCAAACTTATATAGCCAGCCAGACTGGCTTAAAAACTGAAGAAGCCCATGGTGACAGTTTCTAACAATGAAATGTACACATGCATAGCCAGTCAGCCAGAGCAGTATAAAAACTGAAGAAACCTATGTTGACAGTTATGGTGACAGTTTTGGTTGACGGTTTCTTATAGTGAAATTATAGCAGCACTCAACGGCTTCTGCATGACACTGGTGGGAGATGTTGTTTTGGGGGGGTAGGATTTATTTGGGGAGCCAACCCCAGCCAGCCAATGTCAATGCATTAAGCAAACCCAACAGACAGATATAGATAAGTGAGTGAAATATAACAAAAAGAAACAATTTGTTTTTCCTATCACCTTCTGTGAAAGCATCTGGTGCAGAGTCTGCATTAACTAACTGGAAATTAATTCAACAGGTCAGGTTAGTCATTCAATAGAAACAGTCACATGACCAACATCTTTTGACAGCATACTGTGTTGGGGGCAAACAACTGAAAATTAGGAAAAAAAAAGGGCTGATCAATGAATAAGTTACTGCTCTCTCCTTTTGTTGAGTAGCGATCACTAAAATAGTCTGAATTTTCAAAATAGAAATGTGCACAAGCTAGATGATCAATTTAGCATAAACTCACATTGCAAACCAAGCCCCATACAAAAAACCTATTGAGAAGGGGGCGAATGAGAAAAAAAGAGAAAGATGTAATAAGGAGTAAATTCTGGAAATTTCAGCCCTCCAGCTTCATTGGTGTGACCTGTATGCATAATACATACATTCATAGCCAGCTAGCCTGACCAACTTGAAAACTGAAGAAACCTATGTTGACAGTTTTGGTTGACTTGGCTTCATTAACTGAAATATGTCACACTTTAATTGCTTCTTAGTTCATGAATTTGTGTAATTTTTTTATCATAATCATCATCATATTAATAAATCATATAACATATCACAATTTGCAAAGTAATAAGAGAATTATACAAGGTTTCATAAAATCTCCCATTTTTGCCCTCTACCCCAAACTGTATATGAGGATTGAGACATTATGAATTCCCTTGGGAAAATTAACTCTTAAATTTATAAACCATTTAGAATTAACAGGGTGGCTCTTTGATGAATTGCATAAAAAATAGTGGGACAACTCAGTGAATTGAATGAAGTTTTTTTCAAATTAACCCGATAGTGAAAGGGAGATAGTTTTAAGCACAAGTTATGTCCCTTGAAATAGGCAAACTATTATCTTTGTATGAATTTAAGAATCAACACTTAACATTATATGTACTATCCTCACTATGATTCTATCTGAATCTATTCAGATACCAGAAAATTTTAATACATTGTGTACACAATGAAGCCTTAACCCTAGAAATCTCAGATATGTTGTCATTCTTTGAAATGAGGTACTATTTGATCAATTTAGCCTGACTGGACTGACAGTGCATTAAGAAAGCCTTCGTAGCTTTTTCAAATTTGAAATCTTCATTGGGCTAATTTACATATTTGGAAATTCTTGCTTGTAGATTCACATTTTTAGGAATCTAGAGAAAAATAGGTTCAATTCATTTTAATCAGTATTTTGAGGAAAATCCAGGTATACCTTTATTAGTGCAGTTAATTTACTCCAAGATGTTTTGTATAGTTCAAAACGATACTGGTTAAGGTCCTCTCATAATTGAATATGTCTTTGTTTTCAGCTTACACATAGTTACTTTGTTCTATCATACTTTAACTATACAACATCAAAACCTGGACCAATCAAAGTATTCTTGCACATGATTTAAAAAAAACGGGAAATAAAGGCTAAATTTGTGGTTGTCTTTATTTATTCATGTTTTTTTCTAAGACACAAAAAAATCTCAGATTTTCCATGTTAAACCTTAAAAGTACAAAATAATTACATATCATTAATTTATTCTTGTTCATGTCTTTATTATTTGTATTATTCTAGTCCTCTATTCCTATATAGTCATCTCTATTTGTTGTTTTTTTTCATTAGTAAAGATATAATTGATTATCATCATCATCTAGAAAAAAAGAAAACAATATAACTGTAATAATGAGGTTACTAATAAAGATTAATCAGTTTCAACATTTTTTGTTCATAATTAGAAAAAAATTATTTTTGATGACATTGAATGACCAGTGGGAAAAGATCGTTATCAAAACCAAGACAAAAAGTGAATTAGAGACTGCCAACTGAAACTATCAACATCGATTTCTCCAGTTTTCAAGTGGGTCTGCCTGCTTGGGTACGTTTCATGCATACAGGTTGCACCAATGGAGTTAGAGGACTGAAATTTTTTATCATCTATCACGTCTAGAAAAAACATTTTGAAATTCCCCCCTGAATAGGTTGCTATTTTTTTTTTGGGGGGGGGGGTCGATTAGCAATGTAAATTTATGCTAAACTGGTTTCTTAGTTTGTGTTCTCCAACATTTATATTTGTTTGTTCTTTTGATTGAGAGTGTAGCTCTTTCTTAGAATTTTTACTTTTATTGATCACCGCCCAACAAAAGGTGAAAGAAGTCACTTATTCATTGATCACAAACTTTTTTAATTCTTCCAACTGAACCCCCCTAACACAGCAATCTGCTAAAAGACGTTATATGATGGTTTCTATTGAGTAACTAACCAGACCTATTTGCATGAAATGTAAATTTTCAAAACGATCTGATTTCACAAGAGGAAATAAAAAAAAGAACAGAACACTAATGAATATTACAAATAGATCAAAACAAAATCAAGATGAAAAAAATAAGCAGATATAAAGTTTGGAAAAAAAAAACTAGCATTCCAAGGGAAATTATGAATCACTGCCACCTATTTATGCTGCCCTTTGCCTCATAAATTAAGCAGTGGTGGTGGTAAAATTTGTGGTCATCATCATCTCCAGTCTTCTAACATCCGTTGTAGGACATAGACCTTCCTCAGGATTCACCACACCTCTCTATCATGGGCGTCACAGAGCCAATACTTTCTGAACTGGTCTTATCCATCTCTCCACCTTGTATTCTGCTGGCCTCAGTTGCGCATGTGATCTCTGGGGATCCATGTTGTGAGTCAGGACATCCATTGGTTGTCAGTCATTATTACTACATGACCAGCCCATTGCCATCTTTTCTAATGGATTCTATGTTTTGCTGTCTTGTGATCTCTCTATGTGAGGTTGAGCATGATTCTTTCATGAAAGACTTGTTTTTTCCAAATTCAAACTTTTTTAGTAATCACTGCTGAACAAAAGATTAGATAAGTAACTTCTTCATTGATCACCCCTTCTTCCAACATTTTCATTGACCCCCCCCCCCATCAGCATAGTATGCTGTCAAAATACATTGGTCACATGACAGCATCCATCAAGTGACCAACCAGACTTTTTTTTTGGTCAGGTCTGCTATTGAAATAATAAGATTCTTGCAATTATTTTTCAATTCATCTGGGTGGGTGTGAGGTAGCATGATTGTTTTAAGCAAAGACAATGGAATCAGGGGGGAGCTCAAATTTCAGCTAAGTCTGTTTCTGTTCATATTGTGCAAATGCTCTTGGTGAGGGCATGAATCAATACCTATGCGCTTTGTACCATTGTCAGATATCTAGACAAAAATACCTTATCTCTGGCATGTCATGATGGATGACAGAGAATAAAGTGGGTGAATAGGCACTGAGGAAAACCACTCCCCCATAGATCCCTTACTGCCTTGTGCATGTCAACATATTTTATAACCAGTACACAAATGAAATTTATGTGATCACACAAAGTCAATCACCTGAATAATGTAGTTATGAACAGGTTTTGATTTAACCATTTCCAGCAACTTTAATAGTACACTGAAGACCCAATATATTGTGGTATGGATCCCAATTTTCAAAGTGTCAAATCTTGCTCACAAAATAATAGCTGAATACAAAAATAAAATGACTCCAACTGAACCAGTAGTCAATAAACAAAACTCATTGCACCTTTCCCCTTTCATCTATTGCTAAAAAGATTACAAACATATTATCAAACTCCTACTCAAGACACTCACTACATATGTATCTAAGTTTTATCAAAATCTGACCGTCTTGTGAGATATCAAAATTTTTTTGATTCTATGTTTATTTGTCTTCCTGCTGGATTAGCCTCAGCCTACCCCCACAAATTTCTTCTCTATTATTGCATGAATCACAAAGGTCAGTCTAGAAAAAGTTGGGGGTGGGAAACTTGAATAAAAGTTTGTGAAAATGGAAAATTTGTTACAACACAGACTCACTAATAATGGGCTAGAAAATTATGAACCTGACTTCCGCATTATAACAGTTCTACAGTGTAACAATCTCTGAATTGAGGGCTGACATGGCATCACGTTGGATAGAAAATACCCAATGTTTTGTTCAATGGGACAATACACTACATACTTGTACTATATCAAAACATGTCAATAAAATTTTATGAGAAATAAGCTGTGCTGAAATCATCTCGAAACAATTTCAAGTTTACATTTGAGCAAGCATTCAGCATTCAACACTGCTTGGCAATAGTAACAATAAAAAGCTGTTATACCCATTGTCAACTTCAACGTAGGGTCAGTCAAGTGTGTTACTCTGAGATTTGCGATTCAGATGAATTAAACAATGAAGTCTAGAGAAAGATTTAGATAATATTCACAAAATATGAAAGAGGTCTGGTTAGTCAATCAATAGAAACTGTCATATGACAGACGTCTTTTGGCAGCATGCCTTGTTTGGGTTGGTCAATCAAAAATTGGGAAAAACAGGCGATGTATGAATCAGTTACTTCTCTCATCATTTGTTGGGCAGTGATCACTGGAAGGTCCAAATTTTAAAAAACCTAAGGAACCAATTTAGCATAAACTTACATTGTAAACTACCCCCATTTTTAATTCATTCAGGGCATACATAATAAGGAGTAAATTTTCAGCTTCCTAGCTTCATTAATGTGCTCTGTATGCATGCTAGTAAGGCAGAGTCACATAATAACTGAAGAAAACTATGTTGACAGTTTCCAATAAGATCATAGAGAGCATCACATTAGACCATTTCTACTAATAGAGATTAAAGATAATTGGCTCAATTCAAAAAAGTACTTAATTAGATATTAGAAATGGAAAAAAAATATTTGCGAATAGTTGTTAATTATGGAACGAATTTCAAAATAAGATTTTAAAAAACTGAGGGGCTGAAAATATCAACATTTACTCCTTATATCTAAAAAATAAGAAAAAGTTTTATTTTTTCTTTGAATATTCCTCATCTAAATCGTTTTTTTAATGGAGGTTCTGTTTGCAATGTAAGTCTTTGCTAATTTGATCCCTTAGTTTGTATCCAGCAGCTTTCACACTTTGGGGTGGGGGGAATTCAGACTTCTTTTAGTGATCACTGCTCAACAAAAAGCAGGAGAGGTAGCTTATTCATTGATCATGCTTTTTCATATTTGTTAATTGATCATATGCAACACAGCATACTGCCAAAAGATGTTGGTCATGTGACAGTTTCTATTGTGACTAACCAGACCCATTGATTCCATAATCTTTGAATTCCTTGGATGAAGTATTGTCAATTATTATCAATCCCTAACAAATATTTCTTCCATCTTATTTCTGTCACTTTTTATCACACCTCTCTGGTTCTTATTCAACAATGTTTACCTAACACTGAGTAAACAATGAGCCTTTGGCAAGATTTGAACTAGCAACCCTTATCCTAGCAAGCCTTTGGCAGAGCCTAATTGATCAGTCCAAAAAGGCTGCATCAGAAGACATTATCCAAATAAGCCATATAGCTATGTTCTTTTATTCTTCAATCTCCATTATGTTCTTGTTTTATTTTCAAGTAGAATAATGACCTGAGAGTTGAAATGAAAGGCCACAAGAAGGAGATGAAAGACTACGCAAAAAATAATTACTAATATTGACTCTAGTTGTTACTTCTTGCGATACAAAGATCTTTTCTCCGTAAAAAAAAAAATGCTGTTTAGTGCTTACTGCCTAATCTTGATCCAACTTCCGTCCCTGAACAGCTCTCTGCCAATCAAACCCGTTTATCAAGGTACTGATTGACAAATTGACCTCCCAGATCAATACCATTCAAAAATCAATAAGTCACTTACTAAAAGCCATTTTCACAAAGAAACATTCTTTGAAAATAATTCTAAGAAACAAAAAATTACAATAAGATAAAAACAATCTTTGGAAGTTGGCACGTTTTTTTTTCTCTTAAAGTTTTCCACTGTAATTCATTCCATTTCATTTTTTTTCGACTTCATTTCTCATTTATCTTCAGCGCTGGACAAATTTAATCTTCTTAAAAGTATTTTTTAAATTTTCCTGTAAGTTATATTTTTGATAATATTTTAAAGACAACTTATATTATTTTGCCTTTATTTTATGATTATTGACATGCTCTTCTTATATTATTACTTTTGCTAATATTTACCTCATAATCATTATTACCCAAATTCAACCATATGATAATAGAGGACGGCAATATAGAGAGATAAGTTATTAGCATTTCTAACTCCTCATCATCATCGATCTTTTATTGTTCGTCATTAGACATAGACCTTTCCTGGGATTTGCCAGATCTCTCTATCATGGGCATCACAAAACCAATACTTTCTAATCATTTGTAGTTTGTCTCTCGTTTGTGTGCGATCTTTAGGGATCCATGTTGTGAGTTGTGATGTCCTTCGATTGTCTGCCATTCTTTCAACATAACCAGCCCATTGCCATTTGAATTTTTCTAATGGATTCTATGATGTCTCGGACTCCTGTTTTTTTCCTCTAATATATTGTGATATCTCCATGTGAGGTTCTAACTGTGTTGTTTTAATTCTGAAAATCAGCCATTACAGCTAGCTAGCTTGATAACACTCGAAGCATATAACTTTAAACTCTAAATCATACAAATCTTACACTCATTAAAAATTTGAATAAAACACACGCATACATAATGATAGGAAAAACTGGTACGAAGCCCACCAAGAAGCAAAGATAAAAAGAACTGTTTTATGCATCTGCTTCAAAAAGGTTTAATAATGAGTATTAGAAGAAGTGAGTTTCAATAAGTTGTATCCATAAGGTTAGAGAAATGCCAAATAACTGTAACGTGTTAATGATCATCTGAAGGCAAAAGTCGTTACTGCTATATTATTTGCTAACAGTTGATTTATTCCACAGCATTATTCTATTTTTACTATTATTTATTTATAAATGAAAAAAAAGAAGTCAAGAAGAGAAGCCAATCTCTGACAATTGGCTAAGGTGCAATTTTCAATTTTGTAACTGATTTTTCAAACAGAAACAACTTTGGAACAAAAAAAAAAGTACCATTTAAGTAAAGACCAATTTCAGCTCAAGAAACAAAACCAAAAAAAAACCCCAAAACTTGAAGGTTGCATCTCAAAGGTTCTTGATTGGATGATACACCGCTTACAAGCAGCATACAAAGCAGTCAAGAAACTGAATCTCAGCTCAAAGCCTATGAAAAAAAACAAACTAAAAAAACAAGTTTCTTAAATGTGTCTCTAAATTGTGCTGGGGTTAGCCATGGCTCATTCTGTAAAGATGTATCTTTTCTAATCTACATTACAAATACAGCAGGATCTGGTTTGAATCTAAATGCATTAGAAATCAGAGATCATTATCAATAAAAAATCATAAGGCCAGCACCACAATCTAAAATGCATATGCAAGGAAAGTGAAGCTTTTAGTGCAAATTAAAATACAAATGAAAGCAGGTCTTTTATTAGATGAGGATATTTGAACTTTTTCACCTAGGGTTTAAATCTGTATTATTTCATCAAAGTAACACCAACAAATATGACACTTTAATCCTCAGCCAAAATGAATAAAAGTGTTACAAAAATTTTTTTTTTTTCTGCCCCTTTCGTCTTATGATAAAAAAATAACCTTCTAAGGTTTACAGACCAAAGTTCGAAAATTCTTTCCCTTATTTTAATTGAAGTAATATGAAAAAAAAACCATCTAAATCATGGCAGAGAAACAAAGAAGATCTTTCATTGCATTTTCTGATGAGAATCCAAAAATCTTCTTAACTTTTCTGATGAAGATTTATAAACACTTTTTCTTGTCTTCTCCTTTGCTGAGTTTTGTTTGTTTGTTTTTCTTCACCTGAGATCAATCCACCCCCATCTATATGATCAGATCATATGACTCTATTCCATTCATAAATAAATAAATGGTAACAATGTTTTTCTTCTTCAAGCGTTTAGAGCCAATGTAAACAAATCATTTAATTAGTATTCTGATAAAGATGAAATTTGTTTGTTTTTTTTCAGTTTTTATGAAAAAATAATACAGGAAATTAGCAACATGGTAGTTTTATTTAATTATGGTTGATACAATAGCATTGTCATTCAGAAAGGTAGAAACTAACATACTTCATATTGTACAATTATGAACATTCAGTATAGCCACAGTCCAGATCAAATTAGATATAATCATCATCAGTCTTTCAATGTCCGCCCTTGGACATAGACCTTCCCAATGATTTGCCACAAATCTCTATCATGGGCATCGCAGAACCAGTACTTTCTAAATTTATCTAGCTTATCTCTCCATCTAATATTCTACCGGCCTCAGTTCCGTTTATGATCTCAGGGGATCCATGTTGTGAGTCGCGATGTCCATCAGTTGTCCACCATTCTTGCAACATGACCAGCCCACTGCCGTTTGAGCTTTTTAATGGATTCTATGATGTCCCTGACTTCTGTCTTTACCCAGATGTACTGTGCTATCTTGTGGTCTCTCCATGTGAGGCCCAGCATAATTCTTTCATGTGCACGTTGCATAATTCTCAATTTGTGGATCTGTCTCTTGGTTAGGTTCCATGTTTCAGTTCAATAAGTGACTATTGGGAGGATGCATTGGTTATACACCCTTCTTTTAGGATTAATGGGATCTTTTCATTTTTGAAAGTTGAGATTGCTCTGCCGAAAGCTTGCCATCCTAGTGTGATTCTTCGCTTGATTTCTTCTTCTTTTGAGGGTAATAAATAGGGTTTAATCCTCTCACATTTCAACCAAATCTTTTGCATTTTCTCCAACTGTCTATCATTTTGATAAAGTAAAATTCTATGACCAGTATAGTATGATGGAAAAAGAGAAAATTCTCCCATCATTAACTCAGTGTTTTCACCATAGAAACAAAAGCATTCAAAATATTATTAACTGTCATCACCAGTGACAAATTATCAACCATCCAAGCCGGTAAGGCTAAACTTTAGTTAGTCACCCCTTCACTTGCTCTCCTGCAATAGAATAGTAACATCAAATCATATAAAATAAGTAATATGATTGTTCTAGGAATAATATACTAAATGCTGTCATACAAAGTCCAAAAAACATTACATCTCAATGTTGATATGTTTGGAGCCTAATTTAGTAAAATATTTTAGTAAATGTAAAGATTTTTTTAGTGAGAATCTTTTTATATCAAACTTCTACAAATAAACATCTGCAGTCTATTTACCAAAGACAACAAGATTATACACTCTAAC
Organism: Thysanoteuthis rhombus; assembly: GCA_963457665.1. Lineage (NCBI taxonomy): Eukaryota > Metazoa > Mollusca > Cephalopoda > Oegopsida > Thysanoteuthidae > Thysanoteuthis > Thysanoteuthis major. The sequence continues at coordinate 30,305,199 of OY735228.1, read as the reverse complement.
AGAAGTAATCAACACGTCTATTTCATGCTGGGCATCACCAGATCACCTTGCTGGTATACCAGCTTTAGTCCTAAGGCAACCAGAGCAAAATATTGCAATTAGAGTAAGTTTGTTAGTTTGTAAGGATGCTACTCTTGCAGTCAAGCAGTCAGTCCAGCAAGACTAAACTTTGGCATTTGGTCAGCTTGCTGGTGTGTGATCAGACACATCTGTACACAACAAAGGTAATATCCACTTGCAACTCACTGTGGACATTGTCTTGCCCCAGGAACAAAAGTGGCAAAGAGCGTGTTGCAAAGGTGTCACAGCAAAATCAACACAACTCAGGAAACAAAAGTAAGAAAGAAGTGATGTGTTGCTTGTACCTGAGGCAGACAAATTAGCACAGCAGGGACAATGACTACCTTATGGAGATGGTCAGGAAGTAGGGAAACAGGTAAGCATTGAGAACATACAAACCAAAGGAGCCAGTGGCCATAAATAACCTCTAGAGTGACACTTTCTCAGGAGACAAAGTCACAGCTGGAAAGAGACACTTATAGCTGTTCGCAATTACCTGGTCAACACCATTCAGAATATGGACTTTTGATAGAATCGAGACAGAACTGGCAAATTCAGCACCGTACAGCCAAATAACAAAAACAAAAGGAACATAGTTGTATTTTGGGAGTTTCATATTTATGAATATATTTCACAAAACCATAATTTCATAACACCCAGCTTTATTTCCTTTGTAATCAAAATTTCTGCTACCCTGTGGTAGTTTTGTCAATAGGTACAAAAGAAATAAAAAGTGTGTTATAAAATTATAACTTTGTAAAATTCATTCATAAATATGGAACTCCAGAAATACAACTTCATACATCACATTGGATCTCATTAAATCGTTGGCTGAAAAGACCAGTGACCAAGAGAAAAAAAAGGGAAAAAATTACCTGTAGAGAAATAAACAAAAAGAGCCAGAAATTCAGACTAAGAATAACCATTAACATGATGTCTACAAAATGTATATCTATTTAATTACATACATTTGTCTATAATCCTTCGGTATTTTACACAACAAAGATTTCAAGCTGGGCACCTCACTCAGGAAATGGTAAGTTAGTTAGTCAAGCAGGCCATTAACACTGTTTCATCTTCACTGGGTATTGAGGCTTTGTGGTAGACTAAGTCAAGCCTAGTAGATACATGTATATCACAAGTTGTCATGATGAATAACAGACGCACCTTTCTGGGATCCACAGAAATTTCTCTCACATCATTAATTTACTTTGTTAACAAGTGACTATTTATTTATTCATTAAAAAAAATATGCCTCTATGAGCATCTCCTTAAACAATTTATATTAGAAATACTTATTCAACGTTAAAATATACACTCATTTAAGTTATAAAAATGTACGAAACTTAATAAATAATTTTACAATCTTACCAGTACAGGGAAAAATCTACCAGACACATTTAACTTATTTTTCCTAAATTTTTCTATACATTTCAGCACCAAAAATCGCCCGATCAATTTATTTTCTATCCCATAGGATCTAAATTTATCCAAGTAATTCTTGAAATTATTTATACTTGTACTATTTTTTACATAACCAGTAAACTATTCCAGCATTTGAAAATTCTTTGGGAGAAAAAAAATCAATTTGTTTTTGTGACTTTCTTTTTGTAATAGACCTAGCAAGAAAATTTCCCGTCCTGACTTGACAAACATTAGAAATCCATAATTTGGAAAAACATTTATACCTTGAAAGTTTCAATTGTCTCTTTTTGCTGTCCTCTCAAACAATGCAGTCATGCCTGACTTTTCTATTTGAAAGATTAAGTAATTCAAGTTTATATCTCACCAACTTTGAATCCCTCTCATTAGCTGTAGATAAACATCCAGAAATTAGCAAATATAAAGTAAGAGGAAGGTCAACTGAAACAAATTAAAATATGCAAGAATAAATATTACAAGCCTGCAGCTTTTTCAGACACCATTTCTATTTCTATTACAACTGAAAATGATTATGGTAACTTTTGTATTGTATGTTGAATAAATTTGTAGGTATATAAAACTTATATGGTACATCAAATCGGTATAATTACCTAATTAGCAAAATTTACTTATTTTTGGGAAAAAAAAAAAAAGTTTGACTTCATCCTGAAACTTAACCCTTAACCTGATCTTCAACATTTAAAATAAAAAGTGATTTCGAAGGAGAGATTTGGGGGAAAAAAAAAACAGTATTCATACACACACTTGATATATATATTTATTGGGTTGGGTATGTAGTTTTATTTCTTCTTTTATGTACAGCAAAATGATTCTCTATTCTAATATCCCTGAAATAGGTCCATCAGAAAGCAGCTGATGAACACCACAAGAAAATTAAACATACAACATTAAGATCCAAATTCATATAATACTAATGAAATTGAATTATGTATAGAACACAGAATTTTCTGAACACAGTGCATTAACAGTGATCAGGAAGTAACTGACTTGGATGTAATATTGTACGATGGTTTGGGATTGTAAAAAATTTATGAAATCTCAAAAATAAAAATTCTCTATCAACAGAAATGTGAAAAGTTTAAAAGATATATATATATATATATATATATATATATATATATATATATGTACTCACACACACAAACACATACCAATTGGTAAGTATGGGAAATCCCCTCAAAATCACATACAGAGTGTGAGTTGACTTTGAGAGACAAATGGTAAATAGACAAATCTACATTTGTCTTACAAGCGGCATGAAAATAAAGAATTATTTTGCCATACAGAAAAGAAGAAATAAGAGTGCATACCAAACCAAATAAACAAACTCAAGACAGTCTCTAAGTATTTTTCTCAACGTGTAAAAACTTTGTGGTTGAGGGTTAACATTTATCCCTAGTGGCTTGTGACCAAATCAAAAGCTCACGGCCTGTCAAAGACAATGAAGGATTGCCTTCAATGAAGAAGTGGAAAGCATTTTGCTATGCGAACAAAGTTGCAGGCACTCTTCTATTATCTGAGAACAGAAGTGGTTCAAATTTCTTGCAAAAGGACACCCTATCCATCATTAGAGAGAGGTAAGCGTGTAAGTGGTGAGCAGAAAATAGCCTGTCCAGCAACGGTCACTCACATTCAACCCTGGAAAAGAGATGCAAAAGTGTCCATTGTTATAATTAGACATATATTTCATTAGTCCATTTTTAGGTGATCGAGTTATGTCCTACATTTCTATTGGATAAGTTACCGCAAAAACCGTCCCAAAATAACTTGAGAATGGAATAAATAAATGGTTGTTTTCTGTTCATTCTATACTGACACAACTTCTCTTTCTTCCTGATTAGCTTTCATTTTTGGCAATCAAGCCTAAGAGGCAGTCCTGGATTAACCATTAAGCAAAATAAGCAAGTGCTTAGGGCATCAAAAGAGAAGAGGGCAATGTAGGTTTTTTGTAGTTTCCCCTGCATAAGTAGTTTAAATTGTTCAACATGAAAGTTTAAATTTTAAATTCAATTTTTTTCTATTGTATGTAGAGTTGATTCGAACATTCAAACGATTCAATCGTCCATACAAATACTTTTGTAAAAAAAACTAGTCATTGTGCGAGCACAAGTTTCGTTGGCAAAGATTCGGTTTAGTGAAGTAGCATAAATTTGTGGGAAAATGTTTTTCAGACATATTTTGATGACTTTCCAATGGATATGATCTTCATTTCCTCCAGAATGTTTCATTTTTAAAAATCTTGCCTGTCAAGTAATGGGAGGGCCGAGATGGGGGACCATTTTGGGGCTGTGCTTTGGACATCTAGCGGCGTTAATCTGGTCCTGCCAGGTAGCAATGAAAATGTTAACTGAGGAAGAGTGTATCACTGTATAAGAGCAAATATTGTCATTCTTTTACTGATATCACTGACGGGGAAAAGTTTTACAGGTTGCTTTTTTATATTAAGGCAAAAGAGCTTGGAATAGTTATTTACTGTATTTCCTTCAAGAATAACACTAGTCTTGAAAAGTACCATTACAAGATTTTGAGACGAAAAATATGTGTAAAATCATAACTTCTTGTATGAAACGAATACTTGATTTTGCACTAAAGTTCCATGTGTTTTTCTGCTTCACTGTCGCAAATTTGTGTACTGCAATACTGTAGTCATACAATGAATGGCCACCATCTTATATTGGTACAATGGTAACTATTTTACTTTCATCAACCAAAGAAAAAAACAAAACAATGGTAACAACCTTTGTACTTCTTTTGCACTAAATTTGAAGCCTGAATTAAAAAGAATTTCAGTAACAGACTACTAAAATGTTTTTGTCCAATTAATTTAATTTTCACTTAAATCTATTTCTCAGTAGAGAGTGGGGAATTGCATCACAGCTGTCATCAAATCGGATTCATTTTAGTAATATATAAAATATTTTCTGCATACATTCGAGTATAGTGCCCCAACCCCATTTGGGCTCAGATTTGGGAACAAAATATTCCTTGTTATACATGAAGAAATATGGTAGAATAGGAAATAGTACAAATGGATGTTTATTAAGCTTAGCTAAATCCAACGACGGGTCGAATAAGAGAAACTAGAGATGGAAAGATTGTGTTGCACCAAGAGGAAAAGATATGTCTGCTTTGAGGTTCCAAATAATATTTCTATTGTACTTTGATTTCAATTTTTCTTATGGTCCATCGTGCTTGCCATGAATCCAAATCTTCTCCTCACCTTCCCATGTGACATTCAAACAAAAAGCAAAAGTCTGTATCATCAGAAATCTCAATCAGATCAGTTCTTCCTAAATCTCTCTCCTCACGATCAACGCGGTTTTGTTTCTCTTTCTCCAGTTTACATACTCCTTTGTCAATAAATAGAAATGATTGCAGATGTCTTCCCGAGGAAAAAAAAAATGGCTGAATACAATTTGCATACAGTACACATCTTTTTTTATTCTCATTCTGCCATTCATCATACATGAATGTGTGCGGCTGCCTATGTGTCCCCTCTATCTACACAAAGTGGCTTTTTTAAAATTTATTTGTTATGTTTGTAGTTGTTTATTTTCAAACTTTTTTTCGCCCAATCTCACCCTTCCCTTTCTTAAAATTGAGTTGTTATTCATGTATCTATCAAAAGATGGCTGGTGTCTTGCGTCTGGCATTGTCTGTGTTTGGTAAGCAAAGAACATGTCTTTGTCACAGTCACTTTTCTTCTTACAAATAGATAGATAGATAGATAGGCAGAAAGAAAGAGAGGCTATTCTTACAGAAATTTGAAAAAAAAAGTTCTTTCAAATAATTTTGTCTAAGTCTTTTATCTGTCTTTTATGATTTTTATTTCATTTTTTTTTTTTTCAAATTAGCTTATTGAGTTTCCCCACACCCTCTTTCTCTGAAGAATATTATTTGGCATTTCCGCTATTTTTTTTTCCTTTTTGCTTTTCTTTCTCTTTATTGTCACTCTGAATTCATCAGACTAATTCAAAGCTATTTGCACAAACTCTTTTAAATTTGCAAACCATGATTTTTGTGTTTTAAATACAAATTCAATATTAATTTTGCCTATTGTTTGTATAGGCGACAAGCTCCATGCAATAGAATCTGTAAACAGTCACACTTCTTCGCAAATCAGATCAGTCAATAATTTCAGAGTGCTCTTTGAAGGCTAATAAAAGAAAAAAAAATTGTTTAACAGAAATATGTATCTAAACCCATTATCAACAATTAAAGAATGATAAATTGTAACTACATACATATATATATATATATATATATATATATATATATATATATATATGTATATATAGGTAATGATTTGACAATGTGGATGTGAAAGATTTGAGAATGAGTGAGTTACATTTTTATTATCATAAATACGTAAAGATTTTTGAGATTTAACACACATGTTCTCAAATCTTTCACTTCCACATTGGCAAATCACTACACCATTTTGAATGTATCATTTGGTCAAGACAATGTAAATAGAATAAACAATGAGAGAAAATAGGGCTACTGCAGGAAATTAATCTGCGACTGATAGGATAGTCGCTTCAACAGCTGTCAGTAATGCAAAGGCGTGAATAAGTCCTTTAAATCCTAATTCTCATTTTGTTTATTCACTCTCTGTATCTGCTCTATTTGTTACTTCCAGCCCAGACACTTATATTATTAAGAAATGGATCTGTGATCCGACAGAAACGATTATTGATTGCGTTATATTATATTGAAACTCTATTAAATGATCTCCGGTTAATACAAGTTATTATTTACGTTGTGTAGGCTAAATGATACATTAACCGAGCAATAACAAGAGTTCATTTCTATATATTATAATGCAATTAATAATCATTTCTCACAGATCATGTATCCATTTCTTAAAATATATATATATATATATATATATATATATATATATATATATATATATATATATATATATATATATATATGAATGATGATTTCTGTTTTTGATTTAGTTAAGCTGATATCAATAAAACTAGAAAGCCCTCAGAGGTCACATACCTCTGCCAACACCATTGTCACTAAAAACAAAATGAAAATCAGTTCGTAAATAGTTACATTGCAGCGGAATTAACTGCAAAAATTTCCCAGATCCATCCCCAAAATTCAATCAATTTTTCCCTAGCTCCTGGCCTGTCCTTCGACAAAATGTCATAGGAATTCATCGAGAACTTTGGGAAATATTTAATGGACAAACAAGAGTCAATATATAAATGCATGAAAAACAAATGAAAAGATGTCTAAAAAAAATACTTGGATCCACCCCCAAATTCAATGACTCGCTCTGTAGCCCATTGCCAATCTTTTCATAAGATTTTTGGAGATATTGTGCCGACAAATGGAGAGACAGAAGAATACAAGCATGGGGCACCCTGTGAGGATATATCATACTATATAAATTTTGCAAAAGTGTATCCATGCAATACAGACTGGACACTAGGGCAACAGGGCTCAAAGCACCAAGAGATCAAAGTAGTCCCATTTTTGGTATGGCCACAAATGAATCCACTTTATATTTTTTTTGAGACAAGGATCCTTAGAAATAGATTTCTGATTAAAATTGTACATATTGTATGGAATGGATGATAGGGTGGGATAGGTTAAGGGGCCTGTAATCCCTTTTGTCCATTGGCCAAAATCACACTCAGTCAACCTCTGAACACAGCCTTTTGTGTAATCTTTAGCTGAGAGAGCAAAAATTGAAACATGTCAGGAGATTCCATCACTGAGTACATCTCCATTGCACTAAAAAAAGTATGGCCAATAGGCAAACTATAGAACATGCAGCAATGGCTTTGGATTCGGGGACTAGACTGTTTTTATTACAACCCATAAGCAAGCATACAGAGCATCACATTTGCTATTGTGGGTTGGCAAGTAGGATCTTGAGCTCATTCCTAGGATCAACTTTGTTGCGTTGAGTGAATCAAGGCACAAATAAAGCATGCCTGGTTCCTGAGGCAGTATCTCCTCATTGCACTGAAAAGTGTATGGTCAATATACAAAATTTGACACATGTAGCATTGGCTGTAGGAACTGGGCAATTTCTATCATCTCCCACATGTGTATTGGGCCTCTCATTAAACCAACCTTATTTCGTACTCTCTCCACTGGCTTTGAATATATTTAGATTCTTGTAAAATCTACTCATTTCGAAGCATGGCAAGCCGAATGAGTTCACTTCTGTGCACAGGAAACAGTGCTAAATTCCTGGCTGTAGCAGATAAGACACATATATGGAGTGACCCAAGTGTGAAGTCAAATATTGCTTAGTTTTATGAATATGAATACATGCTAAATCGAGGCTGGCACCAGAATAAATGAAACCCTTATCAGGCTCCTACTTTTCTAACAAATTGCAGAATTATCAACATTAAGTCATAAAGATATAAAATTGCATGGAGGGCCAGTTTGCAAGAAAATTGCTCCAAACACAGCTTCCATATTGGTTTAACTTCAAGTGAAAAAAACTATTATGAGCCAACACCATCCAATCAACATTTCTCTGTTGCCGGTCATTCACGAGGCAGCACGTTGGGCCAGGTTGTTAATTGCACTTCTGATTGCTAACAGGAAAATTCTCTGCACTCCCTCCCCATGAAAAGATATCAGCTATCGGTGAAAATGCAAACCAAGTTCATGGTTTCAAATGTGTCATTTGCAATGTGTCGAAAAGTAAGGGATCTAAAGACATTTGCAGGTCCGTTCATTCCATTTGAAAGAGTTTGCCATTTTAGACACATAGTCAGAAATACAGTTTCAATATTTGGTTGTTGCAGCTTCTAGAGAGAATCGGACATCATCATAAAGGCTCTCCATCTCAACTTTTACTTAAAGAGGTTTTTAGCACCTGTCAAATCATAACCATCTTATAAGCCAGTGGTTCCCAAACCCACGGTTATAACCAAAATGAGGGACTCACATTGGGAGTCTATTCAGGGGGGTGGGAAATAGGGCATGTTTGAAAGTTTTTGGATAGAGGATCAATGGATCACCGTGAGCGGTCACAGCTTAGGCACTCTCTAGTTTTTTTTATCTGACAACCATCATCCAGATACATCTCCCCAAAATATATCCTTCCTCAAAAAGTGTCAACGGATGCCCATGGGGTTGGAAAAAAATAAGAAGAATTGAAAAAAAATGATGAGAATACAATAAATGTTAAAAAATAAGAAAATATTACAAATATATTTAAATCGTAATTTTGGGATATGGACCATAATTCAGACTCAGGAAGAGGAAAATAGTTGAGAAAATGAGTCATCTAAAAATGTGTGAAAACTCCTGGTATATTCTAGTCTGTTCACATCCAATACTAATCCAGTAGATAAAACTAACAGTAGAAACACAGATATTATTATCCTATCCTGAGGATCACCAAGTCAAAAAAATTCAGTGTTCAGGGCCATGACCAAAAAAGTTTAGGGAACACTATTTTAATCCATAAATCTCTCACAGGTTGTCCCAATGATTATCTATCAAAAGAGCCTCATCATTCCAAACAATGTGATCTCTCTACGCCCCGGTTGACAAAGACTGCACAACATCATTGTATTCAATATGCTTATCAATTTTCAGCACCTGAGTATAATCAAAATAAACAAAATAATATTGAAAATATCAACTTACACTCACTTCATTACCTAATCATATCACCTTTTACCTGTTGCTAATGGCTGTTTACCATACATACAGCAACTCAATAAGCATACACAAACATGGACACTCAATTTTTCATTTATTTGAAAACTTTTCTTATCTATATCAATAACTCACTGTTTACACAATCTGTGATATCATGGGTAGGGTTTGTTAAACAAATGCATTAAAGCTTTTGGCGGCACCAAAAACTTTTGCAGTGGCGGTGGGGGGTGAAACACTCATAACAATTGCATTGAAGCACCAACTGCATTTGAACTCTGTGTAGGTAGGCAAATTTTCAGCTTTCTAATCACCGCCCACTAACATTACAGCTATTCCCTATCATCCTGCTTTGATTTAGTAATTCCTTCAGAAAGAAATTCAATGTTTCCGCTGCTTTAATAGCCTTTTCCTCAGAAAGAACCATCATATAATGCTAATATTGTAGCAAAATATGATTTCATTGATGCAATTGACCCGCGTTTATCTTCTGACATGGTAAAATATAATTCCATATTCTGATGTAGTATAATGGAAGGTCACTTGAGAAACATCAGATCGATAGAAGGAGAGGGAGAGAATGCTTTGAGAAGATGTGTGGAGTGTTTGCTCTGTTGATATGTCAGTCAGTCAGTCACTCAATCAGTGAGAGCGCATCTGAAAATTTCATGATTAGAGCTAGAATTTTGCCATTTTTATTATCTAAAATTTGTTTGAGTGAGTTTTGATACTCAGTCTATCTATCAGGCATTGAATATTGGAAAAAAATGGTCATCGATGGTTACAGTGGCAGAGCAAGGGTTCTCAGTGCACAGGGGTAGTTGCACAATACCCTGGGTGGAGGAGGGGTATGATTAGAATTTAACAAGCATTATAGACCAAATGACACATTGTGACTGATCTTAATCATACCCCTTTTGTTCTGCTGCTGAGTTGTCAGGAATAAAGACAAGTATTATGGACAGAATAGGGTTATTACACGTATGATTTCGCATTTTCAGAACATGCCATTTCTGTCAACAACATTTGATTCTATAAGTCAATGTGCTCTTGAAACCATCATATGACTGGCGTCTTTTGGCAGAAAGTTGTGCTGGGTGTGATCAATGGATAATTTACTTATCACACCTTTTCTTAGATCATCATCATCATCAGTCTTAACGTCCGTCGTTGGACATAGACTTTCCCCAGAATCTGCCACATTTCTCTATCATAAGCGTCGCTGAGCCAGTATTTTCTGAATTTGTCCACTTCATCTCTCCATTTTGTATTTTGTCAGCCTCGGTTTTGCAATATAACCAGCCCATTGCCATTTGAGTTTTCTAATAGATTCTATGATGTCTTGGACCTCCGTTTTCTTCTTGGTATATTGTGCTGTCTTGTGATCTCTCCATGTGAGGTTGGGCATGATTTTCTCATGCGCACACTGCATGTTTCTCAGTTTGTAGGTTTGTCTCTTGGTTAGTTTCCATGTTTCAGCTTCATAAGTGACTACTGGGAGGATGCATTGGTTGTATATTCTTCCTTTTGGGATTATTGTGATCTTCTTATTTTGGAAGATTGAGCTTGCTCTGCTGAAGGCTTGCCATCCTAGGGTGATTTTCCGATAGATTTCATCTTTTTTTGTTGGTTTAGGTGGTGATCACTAAAAAACCTTGAACATTTGAAAAACGAACATGAATACTGCTGGACAAAAACTAAGGGATCAATTTGGTATAAACTCACATAGAAAATTGAACCCCACACTAAAAAGCCATTTAGGGGGAAATTTCAAAACCCCAGAAAAGAGCCATTTTTCCTAAATATGATAAAGAGCAAATGTTGGGAATTTTAGCCTCCCAGCTCCATTGGTGCTACTTGTACGCCTGATACACATACATACATAGCTAGCTAGCTTGCTGGACCAACTTGAAAACTGAAGAAACCTGTTATGACAGTTTTGGTTGTCAGCTTCTTATATTCTGTGGGTTTTAAATGCATTATATTGCTTGATTGAAATGTAGTATTCTTTCTTTTTAAAACTTTTCCTGAACTTCTAAAATATTAATTGTTCTTGAATCATCATTATTTTTTCTTTGGTCAGTCAATAAACCTATCTTCCTCCGTTCAAAATTTCACGTTGTTTTTCTCAAAGTTAGGGAATTCGGATTTCTCAAGGATCTCCCCATAATAAAAATTACATTAATCTTATTCGACCGCTTGTAGGCATACAAACGCATTTAAATTTCAAAACACCGATCGACAATAAGTGATGCGTAATTAATTGAACTGATACTCTATTTAATTATGATGCTGCATAAGTGACACTCATTATCACACTGTTGAAAATAGATATAGAGGATTTATTTCAATGGAACAAGGCTACAATCATGGGATACACAGTTTGGAATGAACTAAATAGGGATGGCTTATGAGACTAGCCTATGAGCCAACAATTCATTACTGGTTCTCAAAAGATTTGTTTGACAAGAAAAATTCTGGCACAAGGCCACAAAAATTGAGCATAAATGAAAAATGATCTCACTTGGAGAAGCTATCACAGCATCTTATATATATATATATATATATATATATATACATACATATATATATATGTATGTATATATATATATATATATATATATATATATATATTAGGAAAGACACTTATAAGAATCAAATTTTGCTCAAACCAAAGTATTTACAGTAGTGAGTGAAAGAACAACGGTGATGATCGCAAAATAAAGAAATGAGCCCCATTTTATTCATTTTCTGATCATCATCGTTGTTTCACTCACTACCGTAAATAATTCGGTTCAAGCAAAAATTAGTTTGTTGAAATGTCTTTCCTTGATCACATTGTTGGATAATAATATCTATTACTTATCATACTATCAACATAGGAACAAAGATATGTATGTAAAAATACATATATACAAGTAGGTTTGATACTAACAGAACACACACAAAACCCAGCCAGTAATTGGAGAAGAGATGGAATGAGTTCAGGGTGTTATTTCAAACTCTGTCCACCGTCAGAGACCTGGTGGTTCGATTGTTTAGCATAGACCTAGGCTACATATGTGCTCCCGCGATAATGGATGAGGGTTCAAATCCCAGTCAGGGCTCATTTTTTTATTTTCCGATCACTCCAGTAGATAATTCTTTTCGAATAAAATTTAGTTCCTAAAACTGTTATTCCCATTGTCGGATACTAAAATCAACTACTTATATATATATATATATATATATATATATATATATAAATACACACATATATATTGATGTAGATATAGATAGAGTGAGAGGGCAAAGACAGAGAGAGGAAAGAGATATGAGAAAAATAGATACATATATATATCTTCCACTTCAATGAGTTCAGTGACTTTAGAATAAAACCATGTCAAAAACTGATGAGACATAAACATTTATTCAGATCTTTGAAGTAGTGAACTATCAAATCAAAGTAAATAAGAGAATGTGAGGAAACTGCACAAACTCTACAGCAACACAGGCGAATATTTTCACCAAAGGCATTATCACCTCCAGTATGCACTATATATAAAAATATACATATAGTATCTACTCTTTAAAATCATTCAATATATCCAAAAAACCATATTGGTCATTTTCTTAAAAATTCTCCCAGATACCGATTCCATAGAATATTCTGGGACCCCAAAATGTGAAATTGGTTCAATAAAAATAAATTGGACTTTTATAAAATTTCTAAATTTGAAAAAGTAGAAACACACGCATTTGACTCACAAAATGTAGAAGATGATGATATATTTTCCAAAAAGATTTATGTCATTTGAACAAAAAATGTATTAAACATTTTAATTGAAAATGGTATTAGAACCTAAAATGAATTACTATAATGGTCTTTAAGATGAAACCTGAATTTTGCAAAACAGAAAGCTCACCAGGGCCATTTTGTTATTCTGTCAAATAATTTAGCAAGCGCCTAGAACGCTTAAAGAATTTATTTCTTATTTCAATTAGATTTTGATTATATGAGCACCTGACACAAACACTCAAGGGGTTATATTTTTGGATTTTTATCCCAAATGGATGGTTTTGGGGTTTCAATTACAACCAATAAGGATTCAAGACAGAAATCGTAACCCAGTATTTTCTGTTATTGTCACCATCTGCTTAGATCAAAAACTGTCTATAAAATTCTTCCTTCCAGCTTTCATGAAATAGGATTAGTGCAATTAATCCATCCAATTTTTCGCTCTTCTTCAGCTAAGAATAAACTTTCATTTATAAAAAATTTAAAAGGATCACTACTTTATTTAATCAAGATTTTTATTTCTCATTTTTCATAATTTATATTTTCTTGCTGGGTTTATTATGTCATTTGCTTGGATTAGGATAGAAATATACAGGAAGGAGATTTCCCATTCTATGTGCACTGTTTAATACAATTCTCAGTCTCAACATCACAATATTTGCCGCAATTGAAATATCACACAAGAAAAATTTTTCAGATTAAAAATACATTTTTATTGAACATTTTCCTCATTTAAAATTAACTTTACCTAAAATCTTTTTTTCCAATGTTGAATTCTAAAAATTTTTTTCCTCTTTCGAATAGAAACAGGCAACATTACACATCAGAGGTACAGACTTTCTTCTTGTTATACCTGGTGGCTAAATACTTTTCATTACTTTTTAACTAATCAAGTTGATGTCATCCTGAAATATTACATACAATCTATCCTAAACTATGTTTCCTCTTTCACATTTCTACTTTAAATCAAAAAAATAGATTGCCTTCAAATTTAATAAAATGGCATGTCCTTAATGTTGTAATTTCTAACGAAGATCAATTTGCATGATTAAATTCCAAATGACGTTTGCAGAGATCATTTGCATGCTTCAAGGCTTATCTCAGATTATACAATCAGGCATATTTGTTTGATAGTCCTTATTCAGAAAACTGATCCTACCTCATCTCCCTAACAGATTATTTAGACATGAACCAACTTTGGCAGGGCTGGAAAATGAAATTAATTACTTGTCAAGCCAAAATTGCTAAAAATCTGCTGGCGACTGCAAACATGTTTTTATCTGTAGAACAAAGTGGATAGTCTGTGTTAAAGCCAACTTGTCTTGTGATGGATATATCATTGCTCCAAGAGTCTATCATGTCCAAAAAATAGAAAATAGAGATTTAATCGATGATTATGAATTTGTCTTTCACAGCCAATGGTTTGAAAGAGATTATTTCAAATTTGAAAACTATAAGAGTTTAAATATGCCTAAGCCTTGAAATGTGTTTGTGTGCAAGAGATGGTTTTTGTTTTTCAAATAAAAGATAAAAACAAAATGGACAAGCACTCTCAGTGAAAGATTTAATTCATTGGCTATCCAGAACTTTATATCTGAAGTCAAAAAGAAAATATCAATTATAAATGGATTTATATAATGTTAGAAACTGTCACCAGAACTGTCAACATAGGTTTCTTTCAGTTTTCAAGTTCGTCTGGCTGGATATGTATTTATCAGAGGTATATCAATAGAGTGAGAAGGCTGAAAAATTCAACATGTACTCCTTAATGTAAGTTTATGCTAAATTGGCCCCTTATTCATGTCTGGCCAAATTTTGAAAATAAAAACTTTTTTTAGTGATCACTGTCTCATGAAAGGCGAGAAGTAACTTATTGATTGATCATCTGTTTTTTTTTCAATTTTTCAATTGATCACCCCTAACATGGCATGCTGCTAAAAGATGTAGGTCATATGACAATCTCTATTGAGTGACTAACCTGATGTATATGATATTTCCCTTCAAAATTAATTGGACTTTTACAAAATTAGCAACTCATATCCTAATCTTATTTTCACTGAATCTTGACCATATAGGTCTCCACACAATCTCCCTGCCAAGTTCATGCCCTCTTTTTATCAGCAGTAAATCTGAAGGCAACTTCAGCCTAGGATCAAAGTGTAGTATCTATATGCTTGTTGAAAACTTTGCACAGATTGACAACTATACATTCTTGAGAAAGGTCATTGACATTCAAAGAGTTGTATTTTTCAATTTTTATCCCAAATGGATGGTTTGGGGGTTTCATTTACAACCAATGAGGATTCAAGACAGAAATTGTAACCCATTATTAGGGGATGATTAAATTCCTTCTTGTTGTTTGTGTTGTTAGCACAATGTTTTGGCTGATCCATTCTATGGCCTTCTTTAGATGTACTATCTGAATGAGATGGTGGTAAACAGAATTTTTTTCAATGGTAGCAATACTGTAATTTGAATTCAGGTGATATCTTATTGTTTCCTTCTTAAGCCGGGATTTCCATACCCTGTCCCTGGTGAGTGGTGGAGGCAACATCAGATTGAATTTTGCATTTGTCTGACGTACATTCAGTCGAAATGTTGATGTATGCTGCCTCTTTGATTGTTATTCACTTTTCAACAGCGTGCACTGTCTATAATCCGAACGTCTTTCATGAGGGTAATGTTTGCTTGACTTGTCTTCCACTACTCAATGAGAACAGGGTATGGAAATCAGAACCTAACAAGGATAGAAAGAGATATCACCTGAATCCAATGATAAAGTATTGCTACCATTGGAAATATTCTGTATCCTAATCACTTTTAACAAAACATACACTTTGATTTTAACAAAGTCATCAACTTTCCCAAATTAACGCAAAATGGGAAATAGAAAATAATTAAACAAAAATCAAATGCTGATACAATCGATTGGTTTTTGTGAATCAGAATACAAGCAGAACCTAAATTTCAAAATTTAGAACTGATAATACTAAAATCAACCGTCAATAATCTGCAGGGTTACACATGATAAGTTGATCTGTTCTTTATTTTGGAATTAAAACAAAAAAGAAATCTTCCATATACTCAAAGCACTTTTCAACTTTTCAAATTCAAATTCCACCCCGAGACCAAGATAAATCAGAAATCCACACTTCCAGGAAAAAAACAAACAAACAAAAAAAAAAAACAAAAAAACACTTCCCTCCACTTGGAGAAAAAAAAACAACAGCATCTATTTTGATCATCTCTCCATGTCTTTCCACAAAGTTCTTGCATTTGTTCTGAATGATTTTTCAGTGAAGACAAACACAACTGTTTCCCAACAGACTAATTAAAATATCTAATTTTACTAATTAAAATATCTAGATAATTGCAGCCACTAAAACTCATTACCAAGTATGTTTGTTGTATATGCAAACATCTCTGTCCTCCAGAGATATAAGACAAGACAGTTTGCACTAGATTGAAAGACTTTGGTAAAATACAATGGTTCATGGCGGCAGATTTTAATTCTTTGTCTTATTCTGACATGTTTGCAGAAAATATGCCACAATTCATTGCAGAAAGAATTTGATTGTTTCCAATTCTTTGCGGATTTGCTGACAGGTATCTGCATACAGATGTAATTATTTACTTCTCCATTATCATCATCATTATTATTTTTATTTTATTTTTCTATTCCTCCTTCATCATTGTCATTGTTACTTGAATTATTACGATTCAGGTAATAATTTACTTCTATATTCTTTATTGCTATCACAAATTCAGCTTTTCTTTCAATGATTATGGCAATATTTATCTGATAGTAAATATCATGAGTATAATAGATACTAGCTGAGATAACCGGTATCATTTGAAATAAGACCTTGGTATTGAGCATAAATCAAAACTTTAAATTAAATTCAACTTTGATGTGGTGTGGTTAGGCTCCTCAGCATCTTCACCATGAATATTGACCATATACAGTATACTCGAGCATACTATTTTGTTTACGGCTGTGTATCAGGGTATTCATGTGTTGTCTGGGATCTGCTCAAGGAATTTTCCCACAGAAGTTCTGAAGCTCACCAGTTTTGTCTAGTAAACTGGTCTTGATGGGACTACAGTTCGAAAGTTTTGGTCCAAGCAGTAAGAATGACTCATCATATTTGGATCGGGCCTTTTCTCTCATTTACTGGACCCAAATGGCGTGAAAACCAATTCATTCACTGTGGAGATATGCGATGTTTAAATCATTGGTTACAAGTTTTCGTTGTATTCTGAAGATCATTTTTATCATGTATTGTATACAATATCAGTTAATTACATTCAGGATAAAATATAATAGTAATTCAAACCATTATGATCTTTGAAAAGTTTGACACTGATTCCAATCTATTTTCTACAAGACTTAATGAGAATAAAATTTGACAGAAAAAAATGAAACTTTTTGGTGTAAAAACTTTAAACCACAAATTCACAACATAGTATTTTCATGACTCAACCAGTAGTGACCAATATTTAGGGAGAATGTCAGTTATTCTATCATTTAATAGGTATGAAATATTCAACCTGTCAATCATTTAATGTGCTCTTGGAACATGATGCTTTCTAATGAGATTGTGTTGTAATCAAATCACGAGCTGACACAAATGGCCTGTCCAGCCAGCCAGTCAAGTGGGCTACAGATTCTTCTCTCTTGGCTTGTGTGTGTGTGTGTGTGTGTTTCCGGACACTTTTGGCCACATTTTTTGGGCTACAACCTTGAGAATTTGTTTGAATGCATCATTAGACATCAACTAAGACAATTTTTCAAGAACTTTTTGGGGTCTCTATTGTCATTTTGGACCAGCAATGCCCAAATCTTGAGCTGGTATTTTCTAAAAAGATAATTTTAGAAGAAGGATCTTTTTTTTTTAGATATTCCTGGTACACGTGCAGGCTACTGTGATTCTTTCATACACGGTACAGATATTTCTCTTGTTTTTTGAATAGTGGATCGAATAATTGTCAATCAGTATGCCAAATAATGGTGTTCACTTAATCAGT
Source organism: Thysanoteuthis rhombus (assembly GCA_963457665.1). Lineage (NCBI taxonomy): Eukaryota > Metazoa > Mollusca > Cephalopoda > Oegopsida > Thysanoteuthidae > Thysanoteuthis > Thysanoteuthis major. The sequence continues at coordinate 30,287,237 of OY735228.1, read as the reverse complement.
TCTGTATATTGTCTCACAATTTTACAGGATATTGAGAAATTATCAGAAAGCATGTAACAGAAACTGTCAAGATAGGTTTCTTCTGGCTGGATGACTATTTATTTGTCATGCAGTGTACTGGCCGCACCAACGGAGCTAGAGGACTGAAAATTCAAATTTCCCTATAAATAGGTTTTTAGAGGTGGGGGGGGGGGCTCAATTATCCATGTAAGTTCCTACTCAATTGATCCTTTAGTTTGTATCTGACAGCATTCATACTTACTTTAATGATCAATGCCGATAAAATGCTAGAGAACTAATTTTTTAATTGATCACTCCTAATATGTCATTCTGACAAAAGATATTTGTTGTGTGATGGTTTCAGCACCTGTATTTATCATACATCAAATCTGAATGAAGCAGTGGTGCCTATTTACTTAAGCCATGTCTCTGTATAGAAAGTTATCCAAACTTTTTATCACCTATATAATGTGGCCAGTGTTCAGATGATGATTTCTTTCATTCAAAATTCTCAAACAGGAAAAACCATGCCAGTAAATAAATTGTAAACCTGCAAAAGATGACAATTGACTTGAGAGTTGAAATAGTTTTCAGCACTTTCATAAACAATTCATTAAAAGTCACAAATAGGATGGCTATCTCAGAACTTCCAAAAAGGAATCCTTGGAGTCCACAAAAGGTATAACTGATTCCAAAAAAGGGGATATTGCAGACTGAAGAGAAGGACATGGACAGATTGGCTCCCTTGGACATGTTGTAAATATATGAAAGTTTTGTGTAAAATATACAGAATACTTAGAGGAATCTTTGATTTGTTGAATATCAGTTCAATATATGAATGCAATTTGATAGAAATGTTTGAGAAGCTCCGCAAAAAAAAAGTTTTCCAAACAAAATTGGCCCTTGGCAGATTGACTGTCCCTCTCCCACTTGTAGACGACGACATGATGATGATGATGATGACGACGATGACGTCTTTTAACGTCCGTCATATGACATAGACCTTCCCCAGGATTCACCATAATTCCCTATCATGGGCATTGCGGAATCAGTATTTCCTGAATCTGTCAAGTTCATCTCTCCATCTTGTGTTCTGTCGGCTTCGGTTTCTTATGTGATCTCTGGGGATCCATGATGTGAGACGTGATGTCCATCGGTTGTCTTTCATTCTTGCAACATGGCCTGCCCATTGTCATTTGAGTTTTTTAATAGTTTCTATTGTTCAGACTTGTTGACAACTTGACTGCATTGTGGCTCATCAGCAGTGTTGACGATGGCAACTTGCAATAAAATACATTAACAGTTAATAACAGTTATTTCTATTATATGTAGTCACCATTGGCTTTCACTTCCCACTGTTTCATGGCTTTAGCTTCCCACTGTTCAAAGTATATTTGAGGTAATTTGAATACGTTTTTCTGTCTGACCACATAATGGAAGACAGATTAACAGCCAGCATGACCTCCCGCAGGACAAGGACAGAGAAATCAAAAGCTGGACACCTGGCCACACTAGTTACAATTGTTGATGAATGGATCCATTCATTCACATTTACCTGCTTTGTTTCATCCATTCAATCATTCTTCATTTTTTTCCTTTTCATTCATTCTTCATTTTTTCCTTTTCATTCATTGAGTTATTCTTCATTTTTTCCTTTTCATTCATTGAGTCATTCTTCATTTTTTCTCCTTTTCATTCATTCAGTTATTCTTCATTTTTTTCCTTTTCATTCATTCAGTTATTCATTTTCTTTCCTTTTCATTCATTCAGTTATTCATTTTCTTTCCTTTTCATTCATCCGGTCATTTCCCTTTCATTCATTCTCCATTTTTTCCCATTCATTCACTCATTCATTCATTTTCACCTTCCATTCATTCATTCTTTCCCCTTTCATTCATTCTCCCCTTCATTTATTCATTCTTCATTTTTCCCTTTCATTCATTTTCCATTTTTTCCCTACATTCATAACAACAGCCAATGAGAAGTTGCAAAAATTTTCCATCTCAGTTAACCTGTCATTTACAGTATAATACTCACCAGTTGATGAAGAAAAATGCCTTTCATTCAGAACTTATTTCAACTCAGAAACAGTTTTCTGTAATGTAACCTTCTAATAAACATGTCATTCCAATATATATCAAGATTATTATACTTATAAAGAATCAAATACTCATCAACACTTGGTAGATATTCTATAGTGTATCTCATGCAATGTAGCAGTAGAGCATAAATTAATTCAAATATTCAAGCTATTGAGAAAAAAATTCAATAACGTAATGTAATGGAGAAAGTTTCTATCTTTTTTTTTATGTGTTTGTGTGTTCCAGGATTCCTGGTCATACCATTTTGTCTGCAGACTTGCAAATTGGCATCAGTACTCCATTCGCCCCCTTCAAAAATTTTTTTTTCATTCTTGGAAAAAACATCTTTTTTGAACTTTTTAGGGCCTGATTCTGGCAGCTTTATTAATAACATCTAGTTTCTAGGTGTTCTTTCACTCTATTTTAGATGTTTTCCAGAGGAAAATGCTAATAATGGTATAAATAGAATTTATTCTGACCATATTTATTCTTCAATTAGATTCTTTTACATGACTTCAAAATTTGACACAACGCTTGTTCAATTATTGGTTGTGATGGCAAGTCATTTAATTGTCTTAAACAATGCCATTTGGAAGCCATCTTTCTGTCATCAGGTCAACAATCTGTCTACTTTCAATCATACCTGAAACTACATCTCTAAAGACATATTTAAGTGAGCAAAATCTGGAATTCACTTCCCTGGCTGACACTATCAAAAAGGTAACATTATGATGTCATGGCAGTACGATAATTTTCACTATTTTTCTGCAATTTTACCCAATCTCAAGCTAGCTATTTTTTCTAGCTTTTTTAGAATAATCTAGCTATTCTCAACCATTATAAATGTGCACAAAAAGGTCAGCAATGATTTTTCATTCTACTGTGTTTGGGCATTTTTTGACGTAGATTTAGTGCAAAAAGAAAAAAAATACTTGAGTTGGCAACACCAGGGGGTGACACCCTGAGTTACCAACCTGGGTAACACCAACCCCCGGAATGCCATTGCACAAAGTGACATACTTACTGTTTCCATAACAAAAACAATATAAAAAAACATCTTCCATGGAGTGAAGAGTAATTAGTTTTGCTTGACTGCACATTACTTTTACTTATTCAGAAATTTAATTAAACTCAATTGAATTCATATTTCCTAAAATTTTATAAAAGACATGTCTGGTTAGTCACTCAATAGAAACCATCACACAACCAAATTCTTTTGGTAGCATGCTGTGATGAGGTAATCAAATGGAAAAGGGGGTGATCAATGAATAAGTTACTTCTCACACCTTTTGTTGGCAGTGATCACTAAGGAAAAAGTCAGAATTTGAAAAAAACAAAGAGGACACAAACTACACGATCAATTTAGCATAAACTAACATTGCCCACTGAACCTTCCACAAAAAAAAATATTTAATGGAGGAAACATGACCACCACCTCCAGTTTTTTCTTACCATAATAAAGAGTAAATGTTGGCGATTGCAAACGTCTCACTCCATTGGTGTTATATTACTTACATTTACTTCCAAACATACATACATACATATCCAGCTAGCCAGCTAGATCAACTTGAAATCTGAAGAAATTTATTTTGGTAGTTCTGGTTGACGGTTTCCAATCAGTTAAACAATATAAATCTAAAAATCATAATAGCAAAGTCTTAGAAGTATAAGAACTTTGAAAAATTATGCAAATAAATATTAACAGAATTTTAAGCTTTAAAAATGCATTTCAAATTTAAGAGGTCAGGTAAAAAATCACATTGAAATCTCTATATATCAGGAGAAACTTTATCCCCCACCCCCACCCCTAGAAGAAAGTACTATGAGTTCAAGTAAATGTCTTTGAAACTCTTAGAGTCAGCTGGATTCTGTGCTGGTTTATTTACTGCAAGCAGTGCTGTGTAATCTGCTATGCATAGGATTAATCTGAGGATAATTTATCAGAACAGCAAAAGGAATTTACATTTAAACAAGTAATTTCATTTAAAAAAATATTAAACCAATTTTTTCACATAATATAAAGAGCATCATGATGTGCGCAGAGAGAGAGAGAAAGAGAGAGTAACAAACAATTAAAATTAAGTTTTGTTGATTGAAATTCCAGTCAGAGGAGATTTTCACTTGAACCACAGTGGAATGTGGAAATTGAAAAAACAAAAATACGAGGGCAGTGCCGAATAGTTTATGGCCATTGTTCATCCATTGGAAAACTAAAGCAAGGGCAATTGTTCTTGGCAAATAAGATAACCTTTTGAGCAGTTTAGAAATTGAAAAAACATTGCCTGACCACCAACATAACAAAGCAGTGTTAATAAGTGAATAATTCCAGAAAGGACAAGCTATTTTTAAAAAAAATATTGGCAACAGTTTTCAAGTAGTACAAGCTTGGCTGTGCTAAGGTCAAACTCCCTTGTTTCACTAAATTGGTGAATCTTGGGGAAGGTCTATGTCCAACAACAGATGCTAAAAGGCTGATGATGATGATCACTAAATAAGTCTGAATTTTCAAAGAACACGCATGAATGCTACTGGAACACTAATGGGTCAATTTAGCCAAAATTCACAGTGCACATTGAACCCCACTAAAAACTTATTCAGCTGTAAATGTTTGATGACATCAAACCACTTCCTTTCTTCCTATTTCTATTTTTTAACACAATTGGGACTGACTGGGAGACCAAAAAGCCTCTTATTAAGATGTGTAGATACATAAAAAAAAATGGCAATGCAACTAGTGTAGGTAAACAAAAAAATGAAATATAATTGCACCAGCCATTTCACAAATATAAAGAATAAGTCTATATGGCTAGATTTGATCTTCTGCAACTGTTGGTTTTCATAGCTCAAGCAGAAGAGCAGCTGTTAGGTTAAAAGAAATACTAAACAAAAATTAATGATAACTGACATATCATCTAGAAATGAAATTGTGGTTTGAACAGGCTAATACCAAAGGAGAAAACAATCTAGTCTCACCTTAGCCAATGATCGTCTTTCTCCATGTATTCCGGAGTTCATGTGATGAGAAAAACAATTCTACTAACTAAATCCTTTGACAGCTTGAGTCGTTACGCAATTCTGAGAGCTAAAACAAGCTAGTAATCGACTCAAAGAAGATGGCGATAATAAACCAAATACTTTCCGTCCCTAAGTTTTCTCAAAAACACAGCAATGCATCTGCATGTCTGACTCAAAGCCAGAGTACCACCAAAAAAAAATAAAATAAAAAAGAGCAGAGAGCTTCCCTTCAAGAGAGTCAACTTAACCTCAACAGAAGCAGCATCCTCCATTCAAGCCATAGGTGGCCAACAACCAAAAAAAAACAAAGAAAGGAAATCCTCACTTTTATTTACAAGAAATCAAACCACAAAAATTCACGCAAATACTAATACTATTATTGAGTCTGATCATCACTAGGTGCCCCTACTTCTGCATCCGTGTGAAAGATGATGCTGAGTAAGTAGACAAGAAAAAAATATCCTTCAAAGCCTTATCTAAATCATATGAGATTGGGAACGCGCAAGAAAAAAATTTATGAGAAGATATGAAAAATATGGCGTTTCTTGTGCACACACTAGAGTAGTCATTTTCAAAATAGAATCCATACCGCAGTAAATTAGATGAAGGCGTCTAAACCAAATCTCATATTATTTACATGCTGCTGAAAATTAGTCTGTTCAAAAGTCAACTTCCTTGTTGACTTCTCGGTGCTTTTCAATAGCTGTAACAGCACACAGAGAGAATCATTGACTTATTTGCAGCAATGAAGTTCAGTGCTGTACATCTACAAGGATAAAACTTCCAATATTTCATATATTCTAATACAAATGAGGAAATCATCATTTACAATTTCAAATAACGCGTTTCTATCAAGATAAATAAAAATCCTGTAGTCAGACCTTCTTTTAATCTGACCTGAATCGATCAGAATATCCATACTTCACTTGAATGAATCACTGTAGCCCGTTCATGAACAAAAACTAATTATCTAAAACACTATCTGAAAAAATAGATCTTTTTATCTAAGATTATTTTTAAAAAGATCCAAAATGACCATCAAGATCCAAAAATGTACTTTTAGGGAAAAAATGTTTACTTATAGGACCAAATGGCATATACATGCAAATTTTCAATGTTGTAGCCCCAAAAATGAGAACACGTGTGCCTGGGGACACAAACAGACACTCAAAGAGAGAAGAGTCAGTTACCCACTTAGCTGGCTGGTTGGCCGTTTGTGGGGCTACAGTGATTCAACCATTTGATGGCACTTGGAAACTCTTGAAATTTCCTCCACCACCAGATTCTTTGGCTGAGCAACAGATTACATTATGTCTATAAGAACATTTTGAATTTTTAAAGGAGACTTCCTGGTTTTATTCTTAGACTAAGATTTTTATCTTATTATTTTGCTAATCTTTACTCAAAACTATGGCCTCTCTGAGAGACCCAAGTTGGTGGCACCAAGCATAAATACAAGACCCTATTTGTTCAAGACAAAAACAAGAACCATGTTTAACAATGCACCCATCATCTGTGGTAGTAGTAGGAAGAAGAAGAGCAAATAGTTTTTCTTTGAATCAATTGATTCTCATACTTGTAAAATATTGCAATATGCAAATATTCTGCTAGTGTCATTTTCAGTGAAGGTCATAAATAGCCATTTTAGTGTTTTAAGGATATTTTTTGCTTTTTTTTTTAATATAAAATTTCTATTATTACATCATTAGCAGCCGGTAGAGGAAAAATTGATTGGAATAGTGTTCTTTTAATGGCATCATACCTCTTCCTTTATCCCTATTTCTGTTGTTTTACATAACAGACTGATTTACTGAAAAGCATCAAATAGAGATGTGGGGACAGATCTCAGAGGGGGGGAAAAAAATGGACTGTCGGATGTCTGAGCATCATCTGTGTGACACATCTGGAATTGAAAAGATGACAGATGTGGATATCGAGAAGCCAAGGGACACCATGCTGAAACTCTTCATCAACAGTGATTCTGAGAAACAAATGAGCGCTAAACCAACTATGGAATGTGGTGAGAGAGTACATAGCAGGATTGAATAATGATGGAAAGGTTAAGGGAGTGGAGGAGTGGAGGTGTTGATTTATACATATACATTTATTCAATCTTTAAAGAACTTGAAGCTTTCAGTACTGTATAGCACAAATCAACTCACAAAACAGTAAATTCTATAGTCAGATGAATTTCAATTAATGTATACATGTTAGCAGGAAGGACTGCCAAGACTTAAACTCAGTGTTGCCAACGTAAACAATATTTTTGCAAACTCAAAATGAAGCTAAAAATTGTCAAAAATTGCCAAAATTTAGTGATTTTTCAACTGCCGAGTTTTCATCTGTCAAAGACGGAATTCCAAGTGAAAATGGATGTTCAACATTCATGTTAACAGCTATGTTTTCATTTTCTATTGTTTTTGTTTCAATCAATCCATTATACTTGAATACTTGGTAAATGTATAATAAGTGGGTCAGAAGTATTTTGATGAGTTGTTGCTGGATCACTTTAAACTTGTTACCACCATGACCTGAGGAATCTGATCACCAAACTTGAAAAACACGGATCAGACTATAGGACATTAATAGGTAAAAATGTACTGTTATGACCTGAGAAAAGAGTGAAGTAATGTAAGTCTCAGAGTTATGAAATTTTCTTACTCAATTCAATATTAAAACTATATAGTCATCAATATATTCAGAGTTGTATCATTCTTTGACATCTTTCATTCATCTTATTCAGATCTTTTCACTTGGTTGACACACTGTCAGACCATTTTAGCAAGCAATGCAAAATTGGAATAAAAGAGTAACTTTTGATGGGACTAGAACTCGTTTTCCACATCTCAGAAACTTGTCTTACATGGATGATGCCTTAACCAATGAGGTCAAATCTTTTTATTTCATGTTAACACTGCTTATTTCAACATCCAGAGGCTATTTCGACCTGGAACTTTGTGATAAAAAGCAACAATATTCATCAAAAATATTTCAAACTCTTTGAATTCCTGTTAAGAAATCTCAAACACTGCTGCCATGATTTTGTGAGCATATTTATAAAGAATGCCAAGAATGGTTGTGCAAAACAGCGTGAGACTCCTTTATTTCGAAACAGATACTGATTGAACTTGGAATGCCTGTTTTTATCATTATCATTATCATAGCCCCACAGATGACTCATCCGACCGACCAGCCAAGCGGGCAACAGATTCTTCTCTCTTTATTTGTGAATGTGAGTCTCTGGGTATTCCCGATCCATGTATTTGATGCTATAACCTTGCATGAGTACACCACTAGGCTCCATCTAAAAAAGATCCCCCCCCCCCACAAAAAAATGCTCTTTGAAGTCTCCAATGGTCATTCTGGACCAACAATGCCTATATCTTATTTTAGTATGCTTCAGATAATTTTAGATAAAAGATCTATTTTCTTTACATGATTTTAGATGAAGGATCAATTCATTTTTTAGATAATTAGTTCTGATATACAAGTGAGTTATGGTAACTTATTTATGCAGGGTATAGATATTTTTAGTTGCTTTTTATCACAACTTGCATTACAATATTTCATACAATAATGAGAATAAACTTGAGATTGCTTTAGAATGTCTGTGTCCTGTGGTTTGTCCTTATGATAAGCGCAAAGGGAACCAAGATCAGTACTGCAAAGCAGAGCCATAAGTGAATGATAAAACTGCTAAATACCACATCATTAATTCTTAGTCTAAGAGAGCACTAGCCCGCTTAGAAGTCTACAAAATACATGCACGTGTTTCTCAGTGCACTAACAACAACACCAAAATGTTATTTTTCTCATGTCCCTCTTTATGAAAATATTTTGGGATAGGTAAAAGATTAAAAACAGAACTTCATTTTAATCTCCCCTCCTTCCTTACCCACTTCTTCTGCTGACTCCACCCTTGGGCTTTTCCATTTAATACGATTCAAGCTTCTCATTTACTTTATTACCTTTGATGTGGTTGATCACAAATTAATTTCACCTGGTGTTGTTACAGCAAGGAAGTCCTTGAATGAATGCTCAAAAGAATGAATGAAGCAACAAATTGTTACTATCTTGCAAGTGTGACCTGAAATCTCTTTCAGGATTCATGTTCGCAAAGAGAATAAGGCTTTAATGAAGAGGATTACTGCATGGTTGCTTATAGTGTTGTTCAGGTCACATTAAATTAACATAACTGAGTGTAGAACAGGGAGGAGGAGGTGGTACTTTTTTTTTTTTTATCTCTGCCAATCCTTGCTGCTCTCTGCCATTCCCTGCCACATGTTAATGAAATATCTCAATACAAAAACTATCCCTGCAACTTCTTAATACTACTAGTTCTCAAACACAAACAAACTTTCTCATTCCCGGTAAGACATCAATGAAATATTTCATCGAGAAAACTATCCCTGTCACATGTTAATGAAATATTTTGATGCAAAATTGTGCGGCAAGGACAGATTTTGCATCGAAATATTTCATTAACGTGTGTTGTGAAGAAAATTAGAGTATGGTTGCTTATGTGTTGTGCCAGTCACATTAAATTAAAATAACTGTAGAACAGGTTAAAGGGAGGTTTGGTTTCATGCTTTTGTAAAATTAAGAGTATGAAGTGACACTAGTGGTAAGCAACTACAATTGTTAGCTTAACTTTCAGTGATGTTTTTACTTGGCAATTTCCTTCAAGACAAAATAAAAAAAGAGAAAGGAAAAAAAGAACAAGAAAAAAACAAAATCAAATTAAAGCTTTAAAGAAAGAGTTAAAGTAAATTAATGCTTCAAGGGAAATAATAAATTCAATATATCTATCACCCTGTCCTACTGACAGTCATCTTGATTATGGTTTATAACTCCTATGCTACTTCAGAGGACAGCAAGAAGAGAGGAAGGGTGTAGCTGTTCTATTTTCGGCATTCAAATCTAGAGAAAAGAGAAAAAAACTCTGACGTCATACAGGTAATTGCTTACCAGAAGCCTTGTATAGTATTACAGATTTACACCTAATCTATATATAAATCAAATTATATACATATATATACACATATATATATATATATATATACATATATATATATACTAAAGTTCTTTTAATGTCAACTTGACATCAAGAAAGCAACATGCTTATTACCTCCTACAATATCTTCACAGCCATCTACCAATTTAGAAATATTTCAATGCAACTCTCCCATGACCAAAAAAATATCATCCAAGAACCAAAGATGTTAAAAAGTCTTGTATGCAGTATATGGTTACTTCTCATTTCACATGGGCAAATGTGGAGGAAATTGACTAATTCTTTAAGGAAGAAACTTTGCAAATCTTTTACAAGAATCTCATTTTATTTATGATCATTTTATTACAATTACATAAGTTAAAGATTCTAGTCACAGTGGATTGTTTTGCGATTAACTTCACCTCATAGATGTGAGATGGTTTTGTGGATTCTAATCAAGTTGAAATTTTGTGTGTGTATATATATATATATATATATATATATATATATATATATAATTATATGATAATTATAATCCCAACAAATGCACAAAAACTCTATGTATAAGCTTTCTCTCTCTCTCTATGTATATATACATATATATAAGCTTCCTCTCTCTCTCTCTCTCTCTCTCTCTATGTATACATATACATATATATAAGCTTCCTCTCTCTCTATATATGTATATATATATTTATACATGCATACATACATTCAGCGGAAGCAGCTTATTATAATCACTTTGGGACAGGCTCTTTTTGATAACAATAATTAAGCAAAGAATATATAGAAAAAGTGACTTATTATGATCACTTTAAATTAATGTTTTGATCACGCTTATTTTGCTAATAATAGCAATAATCATTATGTGGTTTTATTTGTACAGGGTGTTTCATAAAAGACTTGGCCCCCAAGGATCAGAGGGAAGAATCTATGCACGCACAAATTTCATAAAACAATATTAGTCAAATAGCGACACAACTCGGAAACATCAGTGTATTATAGTTGAAATGAATGCATCACATGCTAGCCTCATTTGAGCATCTATTTCTATGTATTAGTCATGTTGTTATCCAAAGTAATGAAAAGTTTAATCTATGATATCTCACCTTGAGCTGGAAATCTTTTGTCAAGACAGATTTCAAAACTAAATCTACTAAACAATTGGATTTTTTTTCTAATAGAATAATATATTTTTGGAATAAGTTGCCTAGTCATGTTAGAAATAAAACTAGTGTAGCAAGTTTCAAAAATCAAATTTGGGAAATGTGGAGAGAGCGTGAGCTTATAAGGACATTTTGGGGATCTGTCTCATTTAGATATTATGTTCAATTGTAAAAAGTCTTAATATTTATGCACATTTAATAGTGTTGTCTATGATTTTTACATCTATTTTCCAAGATGATGAGTAAATATTGTATGTAATTGGAAATGTCCAAAAAGACACAACAGAATTCTGAATAAATGAAATAGGTACAAACCTGTACCTAGATTCTGGAGAATCTAGATGTTCATAAAACTGTCAAAATAAGGCCCCTAAAAAGTTCCATATTTTTTTACCAGAATTAAAAAAAAAAAAAATTCTGGAAGGGGTTTAGTGGAGTACTAATGCAAATTTTCAAGCCTGTAGAAAATGGTATGGCCAGAAGTGCTGGAACAAACAAAATAACCCCCCTCAAAAAGGCTTTTTTTACACAGAAAACTCAAAAATACTATTATTAGAGGGGGTTTAGTCGAGTACTGATGTCAATTTTCATATCTGTAGACAAAATGTTATGGCCAGGAGTGCTGGAACAAACTAACTGACTCACAAATACAAAAGGAAATCAAAAAACCCATTGCCTTCTTTGATGGCTATGGTTGTTCAATTTGGCCAATCTAATTAAACAAATTTTTGTGTCCCATCATCTTTCATAAAAACAAATAAAATTTATATGCAATATGATATGTCAAGACTGCAAATTTCAACATGAAACCCTATCAAACTGAATTTGCGGTTTGGGGCACTACATTTTCAGATTCCAAAGAATTAACTCTGTTGTGTGTATGTAGGATAGGGGCAGATGAGAATCTGTGCACATGGGTTAATGAAGCCAAGATGCCGCAGTCGATCAAGTAAAACAGAAAAATTAAGAAAAAAAAAAAAGTGCTTTATATTTGGAAATAGCCAGGTATCATTTTACAGTCAAGGATGAATCTTTAATTTATCTTCAGAATTAAGAGAAAAATGAAGAACCCTTTACACATGTACATTTAAATCTATATGCGCATATATATATATATATATATATATATATATATATATGTATTAATTCATTATATCTGATAATTGTCGAGACAAATTTTTTAAAATGTATTTCGTCTGGCATCGGAATTACCAAGTTGCAAATCGAACAGCCAACTATGTAATTGAATATAGAAAATGAGCATCGTGCGGGACTTGAGTCCACCAGGATAGAGTCTGAACACAACTATGCTCTACCAACTGAGCTAATAACACTTTCAGTAGGCAAGAGTTTGAAATAACACACTGGAACCACCCATCTTTAAGGTCGATTCCCGCACAAAGCTCATTATCCATGTTCATTAACGTAGTCGGTTGTTAGATTTACTACTCCGTTGAGTCCAGTGCTGGACAAAATATGTCTCCAAATAATTTGTCTCAACAATTATCACATTCTGTAGGACATAGAACAAATGATTATATATATATATTATTTATTTATTACTGTGTCATCCACAGTCAGCTATTTCGATGTATTACATTTCTTCAGTGTGGCTATAGACTTTCCATTATCCCATCCAATACCGCGAGGCAGAATTGAAACCTTCACTTCAGACCCGCAGGCCGATATCCTACCTCTGGACTATGGAACTGGACAGTCAGTAAGGCTGAATTTAAGTGATATATTTGTTTACACAGAAATCCCTCATCCACCAGAGTGCTCTATTCCTATGGAAGAGCATTGCATACATATATATATATATATATATATATATATATATATATATATATCTCATGATGAACCTTGGGGAAAGTTCCAAAGGGAGAAGTTTTGAGAAAGATCTATTAAAAAAGGTTTTAGAGGAAGGTTTCTATTCTTAATGTAACTAAAATGCTAAACTGGTCCCTTATTTTCTGTTCAATGTACAAAGCTTCTTATTTTATTTATAATATATAATTCTTTATTGAGGCAAAAGTGGAAGGAAACTTTTTTCCTTCAAAGCCAAACAACAAAATTAAAACTGATACTTTACTTGCGAGTAATATATGACTCTAAATATATCATTAGTTTTAATGTCAAATAGAACATTCACTTAGTCAAAATTTCAATGTTTATCATCCTTTGAATGAAAGGATTTGTCAAAGTGGATTTGTAGCAACCACATGATTCTAGTTTAATAAAATCTATAAATCTCAATGTTATCCATATTAGATTATTATCCAATCAAGAGAACACATTCTCAAAGAATTCCATAATTCGAAGAGGGAAAACTGACTTTCCTAATCTGAATGAGCTAGAAAATGCCATCACAATGTCCATGGAAGTGGGCAGACATTCCAAGAGCATCTATGAAAAGAATGGACAAGCCCTGTACTCAAGCACCTGCTTTGGTCATTATACTACAAATTACATGGATATTCTTCCCAGCTGATAAATACAGGGCACTCAGTTGCCAAGGAAGGGAGGGAAAGATTTGGAAAGACCCTTTTTCCTGTAGTTAATAAATCCATACCTTCTGCCAGGAAAATCTTCTCTTTACTATACATAGCTCATGGCTTAAAACTTATAAGATAGATTTACGAATCAACTTCTTAAGTGAGCAGATGAGGGTCGGCTTGTTCAATTTTGTGAAACTTGAAATGCTCATCACAAACACTGGATTGGCCTCAAGTAATCTTCCCTTGAATCTACAGAAAAGATCATTCAGCTTCCTTCCATCTATCAGTCACATGGAGGATGTGAAGAACTTAGTGGTCTGAATATTGGACTGGGCACAGATTTCTGGTTCAATCCTTGTCTTCAAGTTGGGATAAGATTGAGACTTAGATGTATAATGAATTATACTTTCATAGAATGTCTCATTTTGCTTCCTTTCTGACGTTTTTTTCTTCTTTTCTTAATGTTTATTGGATGATATTGTAGGAGACTTGCTCAGCATCAAGACATTATTTTTCTTCATCTACCATCATAGACTTTGTCCAAGATTTCTGACTATAGAACATGGTATAAAATGTTGAAACATCATTTCCTCAGAAGCAACTGAAAGCAACAATTCATCAAAGTTATAATTCAAAAGATAAAATTTGTTTTCTTTATGGATGTGTGGCTTCAAGATACCTAAAGGAATATGTTATTCGTTATGAAATGGACAAACATTTATTGAAATTTTATATTAAAATAGTATACATTCCTTTTGTGGATATTTTTTTTTCCGTCTGGATATTTTAAGGTTTTAAAAATGAAGTTGAAAGTTGCATCCTCTGTTTATCATTAAGATCAAAAAGAAGACCTAACGAAAACTAATAAAAACATACATTCATCTTATTTGATATGGTTTAAATTTCATGAATTTGCAAAGCAATGATTTGGGCACATAGCAGGAGGAATAAATTAGGAATTGAATCCCAGTAAAAAGAATACATTTATATCTTTTTTAAATGTCAAACTCAGCTTCCAATTATGAGTGACCTCCCATACCAGAGGTTAAAATAGTGAAAAGTATTCAAATGCTTGCCCATTGTTACACCAGTGGGTGTAAAGATTATTCCCCAGCTCATGCTCAAAGCATGGACTAAACTGTTTCATTCAAAAATCTATGTACAGTGCTATTGATTTGTATTAAAAGTGATCGTTTCATTACAAATGGAAACTTAGAGAAATAAGTTGAGAATAACTTGTCTTTTTTTCAAGGTTGAGTTCCTCAAAAAAAAAATACTCCAAGATCATTACTAATTTCAATACTTTATCAGTTACTATTTTCAAAAAGACAGTTACTAACAAACAGTATAAAGGAAAACACCTCAATACCAACTAAACTTCAGATTCCAAACAATACTTATACTATTCCTTGGAATTATACATACATCCTCATTAATTTCAATCTTTGACAAAAATTTTGAATAATGTTAGGATTCAAACTATTTAGTAAACGAGCCTTTTCCTCTTTAAAATCTAAGCTGAATTTTATCAAAGTTTCATTAATTTTCTTGATAGGGGAACAAACAGATTTTTTGCATTATTCACGATAGTTCATACAAATATCAGTATAATTTCATCACCAGGCAATCCTCCCCACTCAATTCATTTAAATGGCACCTTTTCTTGCTTGGAAACAGTTTTCTCCAAGACACTGATTCACATCCTGAAAGACTGAAACTTCAGTCTCATTTGGTCATCATGTACACCTCAAGACCTTCAACTTGAATATGAACAATTGAGTTTGTGATGTTAAATGCGTAATTATCTTGAAATTGACATGTTTTTATAGTTTGGTTCTGCTATTTTTTCTCTTCTCTTTTTTTTTCTTTCAAATTTAATTGTTTATTTTCATAACACAATTCGAAAAGATGCCCCCCTCCATACAATGAACAGCCGATAATGTTAGCAGGTCATTAGAAATGCCTCAACGACCACCAAAATGTTAAGGGCAAATATCCATAGAAGAAGGAGAATTATTCAACCTCAACAAATTGGTGGGGAAAGGACAGTTGAAGACGAAAACGGGGGAGAGCAAATTGGCTGAAGAAAGACAAATAAAATGATAAAAAAAAGGTCCAAACAACCATCTACCCTGTCCTCCATCCCCAACCCAGTTTTTTTTTTTCAAGTCAATAAAAAAAAAAAAACATATATATATATATATATATATATATATATATATATATATATAGGCTACATAACTCGGTGTTGATGTCAGTCTGTGTCCCCTTTGTGTTAAAAGCACCTTGGACAAATGCCCATTAGAAATCAACACTCCTACAGAGTGGGGTGAGCGAAGGAACAAAATGCTTCTATTTTTGACTTTTAAGGATCAGGCTAGATGCCAAAAGTCAAAGGCCCTGAAAGATGGGAAGTAGCAGTAGCCTTAGTTGCAGTGTCAGGTCTCACAAAGAAAATAATGTCCTTATTAACAACTCAGCAACTCGGAGACCAAGATCTGAATACCTGTACTGAATAGTACAGTTGATAAACATAATAGACACTTTATCAAAACTGACTTCTGCCCAATTTAAAATAATATTGGACAAATCATAGTCATCAAAAATGGCAAAGGGTTCTATCCTTATTTGTGTGTGTAAATGTGTTCCAGTGCATCTGGCCACACCGTTTTATTTACAGACTTGAAAATTGGCATCAGCAATCTACAAGACCCCTTCGGAAAAAGCCTTTTTCAGGACTTTTCATTTTGACAAGATCTAGATTCTTCAGAATCTAGATGTTTCTTTACTCAATTTTAAATGTTAGTCACTACAAACAAAATATACATTCTTCAGAATTTAGATGTTGCTGGACGTTTTTTTACTCTATTTTGAATGTTTTCTGGTGGAGAACACCAGTGAGTCATAAATACAATTCATTCTGACCATATTTATTCCTCAATGGAATTTTTTTTTTACATGACTTCAAATTTTGATGCAACGGTTATTCAGTTATTGACTGAGAGGGCATTATTTTTTTTTTCTTGATCTTATCAAAAGAAGTAATTGACCATTCAACAAAAATGTTTCAGCAGAAATATTTAGTTTGTTAGTGCTGAAAATGACTAAAGCCAAATGAGGATAGTAGTAAAGTCAGTGGGCAGTAATGAGCTGAAATCTTGTCTCCATAAACCATGTTCAACTTCACTAAAATACAACTATTATCATGGTTTCAATTTTCCCCCGTGACCAGAATATGCAGTCGCAATGTAATCATTAGAGAACAAAAGTTTTGATGTATTTGCTTTATAAATCCATACTGTGATATCATGGGTCAAATGAACAGCGAGTTATACTATCACATATTCATGCAATATGAATTATAATAAGGAAAGGAACTCATAACATTATTAGCAGATAGATAGTAATGGCAGACAATAGATTATTTCCAGTTTTATAAGAGTAACCACTTTAATCTGGTTGTTTGAAAAATAATGGCTGATTCCCAATGAATCTCTGCTTTTTGTCGGGCTCATCTGGCACCCATACATCAAGCTTCTCCACTTTACCAATTCGCGTAAGATGGTCCCAAATTGTCGCAGTGCCAACACCTATTATCTGTGACATTTCACTGACAGTATGGGTTTTGTCCTACTAACATCTTCAGGTGTTCATTTTCAATTGCAGATGGATATTCTCTACCTCCTGATCTTTGAGACTCAAATCTCCTCAGCAAAACTTTTGAAATCAATTCCACACTGTATGATCAGATATGGTTCCATCACCTCCTGTTCGGTCAATATTGGAAATTAATCAAGACACATTGTGACAAGTTTATATGCATCTCTTTATTTTTTCATTTTCAGGTTTAAGGTTGTGCACTGTCTACAGATAACTCTGAAAATAAGTGGTGAATATTTGTGAAGAGAGCACATTTTAATCATCAAAACATATTGGTACAATATATAATAGCGATGTCGGAGAATATAACTAAATGTTGGTATCTAGAATCGGCCATTATTTCCCGAACAACTTACTATTTGATGAGAAAACTTTTGATTTAACGCTGTTAATATGTTAATAACTTTAGAGCTCATTTGAACAAAAAAAAAACAAATAAATAAGCATTGGGAAATATTCCTTGCTTGCAAAATGAACTGCAATAGAGACACCATCTGCTGTATACATAAACAGTGAATGGCTTGAATGCTTTCAGATTGCAGGTGAAATTTTGGTAAATGATCATGTAACTCTGGTATTTGATAGCTCAGTGGTTAATTATCAAAATTGATGGTCTAAAAATAAAAAGATATGCTTCCCAAGGTAAAACAGATGCAAGTTCAAGTCTAGCCAAAAGTTTTTTTTAAATTTTTTCTCTGATTTACTGTGTCTTCTAATGGCCACAGAGTGACAGTCTGAGTGTGTAGTTTGATTGAAAGCAACTGAAATAATAGTCAAAAATAAATAATGGTTGATGAGTCTTCATCTTATGATAATAAAAAGATTCAAGATAATATTACTATTAATACTACGGTGTGTAAAGAAAACAAACATCAAATACGCTGATGCTGAGTGTCTGAAGGAAATAAGGAGTAAGTCAATGTGGTTAAATTTGATCCTTTGCAGTATTGACTTATGCCTTTCCCAAGGGCATGAAAGCCAAATGAACATAACAAATTTCAGATGTTGAGTTTCTTTGCACTTCTTGACCCATCATCTATAGATAACAGGAATTCCAGTCATTGTCACTGCAAGGTAAATGGAATGAAATTCTGTTTAGTTGTGACTGATGGCAACTCAGTTCTGTGAGTCAGAGCTTTTATCTTGCAACATACAAAGGCTTCTAATTCCAGTCATTGCAGCACTAAGGCTAAGTCAATGAAATTTCCGTTTTTTTATGACTGATACCAACTCGGTTCTGTGAGTCGGGGCTATTATCTTGCAATGAACAAGGGGTTTTATCTTGCAATGGATTACTTTTACTCTGCTGCAGTTAATGGGCTAATCCCTTCCTATTAGTTATCATAAACTCATCATCTTTTGCAATGAGCCAAGATGTAATATTTATTCTGAAAATAAGAATGTTTTTTTCTCAGAGTGGAAGCATCAATTATAACCCAAAATCCAGCATCAGCATCATCATCATTTTACTTCTAACCTTTCTGCTACTACCTGATTTTCTCTAACTACACAAGACAAATTACTACTTTGTCAAAATGGCACCAAAATGAAAAGAAAGGGGAAATCTCCCGCATTATTATCTTTGAATAACCATTTCCCATAACAACCATTAACATATATATATATATATATATCTATGCAAAACCTTATTTCATAATAATCATCATTTATGCTCACTCTTTTTTTTTTTTATCTATACGAATATCATCATTTAATTAAGAATAATTATCATTATCTGGTATGAATAAATCATCATCATCATCATCTATATGACTAACTAACAATATCTGATTTTCATCATCATCATCTACATGAGCCTAATAATCATTATCTGATATAAATCTTCTACCATCATCTACATAAGCCTAATAATCATTATCTGGTATGAATCCATCATCAGCATAAGCCTAATTATCATGATTTGGTATGAAACCACAATTATCATCATCATCTACATAAGCTAAATTATCATTAATTGGTATAAATCCATCATCATCTACATAAGGCCAATTATGATTATCTGGTATAAATCC
>OY735228.1:30170291-30265291 GCA_963457665.1 Thysanoteuthis rhombus | reverse complement strand
ATCTAGCTATGTAACTTTTTTTTCCTTCCTACACCATTATTAAACCACCAAACTTTTTTTTCTTCCCTTCCTACCTCCAGTTTTACCCATATTTAATGAAATTGTTTTCTGTTCTACTACTGAGACATCAGCAGTAGTAGTAAAAGTGTAGAAGACATGAAGATGAAAAAAAAAAAAGAAACCCACAAGGAAACAAGATAAAACAGAGACAGTTTATCTTACCCCTTTCCTCTCTTTCTGTTCGCTGTAGTGTGACAGAAACCAACAAACAAAAAAGTGACAATGGATTTTATGGACATATATTTATAATATTCACAGACACACACATACGTTAACATTCTGAGTATGATTTGAATACATATTGAAATATTAAAAAAGATTCAACACATTTGGTTAATCACACACTCATTATCTCTAAATTACTTCTACACTTCTAGACAAGATCCAACTAAATTAGCTTTCTACATCAACTTCTTTTTCGTCTAGTCAGCAGATCTCTTAGAAGGGAAAAAGACAGTATTGTTCACTCTATTAAGCTTGCCAATAGATTTCTAAACGGGAGCACTACATGACCTAAACACATATTCATGTACCATGAGAGCATATTCATATTTTGGCTCAGAAGAAATTTAATTTAGGATCCTTATATCAACATTGTTGTAAGTCTTCTAAAGGGAAAATCTTTAATGTAAACAAATTATTTTTTAATGTGAAGAAAAAAAGGAAAAAGAAAAAGTTTAATTCTCAGGATTTCTGATAAAGGGTAATAGATTTCTGTGAACTGTAACGACTCAAAGATGGTGATATGCCGTGCCTGTGTGAGTCACTATTTGCTGGTAAACAAGGTACTCCTTAGACTTATCCCCCAAAGAGAGAAAAACAGCCACTTTGCAGGGTCCCAAATTACATGGAAATGGAACGGAGAGGCAAAGAAAGAGAAAAGAATGCAAAATGCTTTGTTGATTCAGTGAAATACACAACTGGAACTTTGGGGAAGATGATAGGATAAAAAATAAAGAAAAAAACCCCACCAAAATGCAAAAAAGAAACCCACAAGGAAACAAGATAAACAGAAAAAAATGCAGAAAACGTATAAAAAAGCCAAAAAAGTATCAATGCTCTCCCCCACACACACAAAAAAACGGTGAAAAAAAGCACAAAGAAAAAGCAGAAAAAAGGCCGAAAAGACCATCAAATAGAAAAAAAAAAAATAACAAAAAAAAAAGCAATGGAAACAGAAAATACAAATAAAGAAACAAGTTTACAAAAACAAACAAAAAGAAAGAATAAAATATACGGCAAAAAATACATAAAACAAAAACAACAACAACAATGAAAAATCAAAGTAAAGGATGACAAAATACTAACAACAAAGAAAGCAAATCCCAGAAAAAAAAAACCTTTCATAAAAAAAAAGAAAAAAAAACCCCAAAAAACAAGAGCGTCAAAGCAACAAAAAAAAAAGAAAAAAGAAAAAGAACGGAAGGACAGATTTGATTAGGCGTTAAGGTAAAAGAGAAAAAAACACACCCGTTAAAAAAAAAAGAAAAAAAAATGAAAGGGAAAGAGGAAAAACCTCTAAGATCTGTTGGTTTCTCAGAAGGGCGACAAATAACAGTCAAAAGTTACACACGACAACACCGCTTAAATACCCACTCACAAACACGCATGTGTAAGAATGAACGAATGCACGATACAAGTCAATTTCCAGTTCGGTGTTTGGTGTATTTAATTGTCGTAGACAAAATCATTGTGAAAACACGGATGTCTTTATGAGATACTCGGGGATCAATAGTTTGGCCAGCATGGGCCAGGTTAACAATGTCCCAAGGTGTCTTTGAACTTCTTTCTACACAAACAGGGCCTGCTTCTATTCTATCTTGTAACATGGCACGACTGATTTTAAATCAACTGCTTGCCCGGTCGATGGTACCAAAGTAGAGCAGTGCTGAGCTGAGCAAAGGCAAAGAGTTTAGGCCTAAGTAATGGCATCTGTCCAAGTTGCCTCGGCTCTGGTCAGCTGCGGTCCTTTCACAAGGAAAGTGGGAGACGCTCCAGAAGAGGAGGAAAAGCCAGCAGAAGGGATTGTGGACCTCTACTCCCCACTGCCTTGCTCTTTTTCGTCTTGGGGTAGGGGAGAGACACGGGTTTCTTTTAGCGTTTGACAAAGGACAAAATGCAAACTACTGACGAAGCGGGTGCAAGCGTGCGGGCGCGCAAGAGAGAGAGAGAGAGAGAACCATCCACGTCTGATGCTACGCGTGCAAAGACAGTTCATTCCTTTTTCTTTGCCATAGCGTGTTTATAACCAACTTCAAAGTTATATCAAAAGATGGAGATTACAGATCTTAGTCGTTAGTTTGCAGGATTGATTTTCCCCAGTAAAGGGTCGCCCCCTATTTTTTTTTTTTTTGTAACTGACCCAAATGAGACGGAGAGAGAGAGAGAGATATGGCAACTAATCACCCTACCCCCTTGCACAGATTCAGCCATCATCTCCCCAGCTCCATTAAGCTTTTGGTCAGTACCTACCCAGGTTCCAACCAACCCAACTCAAATCATTGAATCGAATCATCTAAGAAATTTTTACCCACTCTCATATTGCTGTCAGTCTGTGCTTCATCCTGAACCCTGGTGTCGCTGTTCACTCTGATGATATTAAGAAACTGCCAACAAAGGTTTTTAGTGGGGTGGTTAAAATTACAACTTTATTTTTGGTTAAAAATAGCTATGTATGTGGCAAGCTGAAAATTCAAACGTTTATCCATTATTATATCTAAAAAAAAGTTTTCTGGCTGTTTTTTAAAAAATTCCCTCTCTAATTAGGTTTTTAGTCGAGTGGATCAATTTACAATCTAAGTTCTTACTAAATTGATCTCCTAGTTTGTCTCATGCTTGTTTTTTGATAATCTGGACTTTTTTAGTGATCACTACCCAAAAAATGCAAAAGAAGTTGCTTATTCACTGATCACCCCCTTTTCCAAGTTTTTAATTGATCATCCCCAACATGGCATGTTGCCGAAAGACACTGGTCATGTAACAGCTTCTATTGAGTGACTAATGGATTTGGATTTAATGATGACGCACACACACAAAAAAGCATATTTTGTTGCTTTTTCTCATTTTTGTCATGTACTGATGTTCAAGCACAAAATAACAAAACAACACACAACAGTAAAGTATCAATTTAAACTCATGAAATGAAATTAATTTTTTCTGCAACTGAAAATCATTATCATCATCATCATCATCATCAGCAGCAGCAGCAGCAGCAGTAGTAGTAGTTAACTACTGGACAAAGTCTTTTTCCCAGCTCCTTTCATATTGACCATGAATGTACTAAACTCAGTACTACCTGCTAAACTTTCTATCTAATCTCTCTATCTTTTGTCTGGTTTTCTCGTGCATTTGTTATCTCTAGGGCACCAATCTGTTAACCTTTTGCACCATCTGGTATCTTTACTCCTTGCTAGGTGTCCGGCCTATCTCCATTTTTGTATTCAAATTATATCCATGATATCTTTTACTTTAGCTTGTTTTCTGAACCATTTTTATACCTTGGTGTTATTCCTCATAATGCTCTTCCCATAGCTCTTTGTTCTATTCTGAATTTCTTTTCAAGTAATCTAATTTGTTTACACGTTTCACATATGTATGTGATTAGCAAATGCAGTGGGAGAAGACTAGTCACAATACGAGTGATCATGTACAGAGGCTTGCTTGGTGGGTTAGATAGTTGCATATTTGCCACAACCGTCCGAGGTTGGGTAACAGACAAAATGTTGAATGCTGATTTTCAGGGTAGAATCCCCCCACCCCTACACACTTAGAAAATTGGCACAACACAATTTTTTTTTTTACTTCAGTTTCACTCCATTTCAGCTTGTATTGCAGTAAGCTGTGTGTGTGTGTGTGTGTGTGTGTGTGTGTATTTTATTTGATTTGATTCTGAAAATGGGTTGGTAAACTAAAGATCAAAATATACAAAATAAACAAGGTAGAATATTTTGTTCAAAGATTTAATGTCTTTTTCACCGTTTTCAATTGAACAGAAAATGTTAGGAATACCTGAAGACACCAGAAAGTAATGAAGTGCATAGCCATCAAATGCTGGAAGCAGAGAATCGGATTCACGTAAAAGGATTAAACAAACCCACTGTTTTCCAGGTATCAGAGATAAGCCCAACAGAAAGTGAGAAAGAATTGCACAAAACCCCAACCCCGAAACATCTCAACTACAGCTAAATGGGCGAGGCTTTAGTGATCATGTTTGTCATATAAGAATCTAAAACAAGCAAGGTAAAGAATTGGTGAGATTTGACGGAGTATTGAATAACCTTTCTGCAAAATTGTTTGCCAAGAACCCCTTCCCCCAAAACAACTCTGTGGGTGGCCACGTGGCTTTGGTTATCTGTACGCTTGCAGAAATGCCACCCTTTATACTGCATCTATGTTTTCCCTGTAGATTTCAATGATAGGTTTAGACTTATGTTTAAATTAACCTAGTCTGGTACAAGTTCAAATTTTGTAGAGTATCCTTAGAGAATCAAATTGTTTATCAATGGCTATGGCTCTTCCAGGAAATGCTTCTGCTCGATTTATTTCTCATTAGCTCCATCAGACATAGAAAGGCATTAAAAAAAATCATACCAAGATATTGAATCACTGTAGCCCCACAAATGGCCCGACCAACCAGCCAAGTGGGTGACAGGTTCTCCTCTCTCTGATAATCAGTCTATCTATGTATGTGTGTCTCTGGGCACTTCTGGTCACATTTTGGGGACTACAACCAAGAAAATTTGCACCATTAGGTGCCATATAAAAAATTTTTCTTTGCTTTGTTCCTAAGAAGTGCTTTCGTGGATTTCTATGGTCAATTTGGACAAACAATACCCAAATTTTGTGCTGGTATTTTTTTTCCAAGATAATTTTAGATAAAATACCCGTTTTTTTAAGAGATAATTTTAAACAAGAGATCTACTTTTTTTTGTAGATAATTAGTTCTAGAAAATGCAAGGGTTATGGTGATTTTTTTCATCCAAGGTACGGATACTTCCAAGATAACCAAAAATATTTATTTCTTAGAACTAAAATTTTTGTAAAGTAAATATTTACAATTCAAACTCAGGCTATTGATACAAAAATAGCAAGTTATAGTCATTTGTATCAATTCATTTCTTATTTTCTCTAACTTACGAAGCTCAGAATATATTTTTAATAAAGCTCTTCTAATATTCTGGAGTCAGTGCCAATTTCAGCTAATTGAGATCTATTAAAATCAAACTCAATTGATGATGGTCATCATCTCTGCCTTATTGTCATTAATAAAAACAATTGATATTTTGATCCCTGGCAGTTACATGTGAAAAAGTTGAGATACAATTTCTTATTTATTCAATAATTTGGACTATCATCCTTATCTTTCGATTAAATCACTACATTTTGATTGGTAGGTTTTTCTGGTCTTCATCAGGTATACCTCAAAATTGGTATTTTCTTTAAACTTCCATCTCTTTACTGATTCAACTTCAAAATATTTCACAGGCACAGTGAAAATTTTCTCTCTCAATATCAAATTAAGAAATTCAAATGACCACTTCTTCACAAAGTAAATTCAAACCATAATTGTCATTTTTTTGTTTGTTCATTTGTTGATAAGTTGCTTCGTGTCTGTCATGCTAAAGCAGAGATGAAATTAAAATAGATTCCTACTTTGATTTGAACATCCAACCTGGAGGGTGGCAGGCAAATAGTGTATCCACCAGAGCAACTTTTGCTTTTTGAATATAGAGTGAAAGTAAGTACCAACCAACCAAGCAGCATGCAAAAGTCAAAGAGCTGCTGCTGATAACAATCTTTGCTTTTATTTACCTCATAAAGCCAAATAGAGGGTCACAAGAGAGTGCAGCACCAATCCACAATTTATCCATACATACCAAATAACCCAGTATTTTTGATGGGTACTATTCTAGTCCTAATAATAAAACTTGAAACACCAAACTCTACAATGATAAGCTGTGGACTGTCAATATTAAGAAAAGGTTGTTGAACCAAGAGAAAAATCATGACTGTTGCATGACTTTCAGATAAATTAAGCTCACCTAACCAGACATAGTAGTACTGAAATCCTCACCATTTCAGTTCGAGAGTCAATTGCCATTGACATGTTTGTGAGGCTAGAGCAGGTGTCTGGGGTGAAGGAAAAAGAGATAGCTATCAAAATTTCCAACGTCTCAGACCATAATTCTTGATATGATTACATGTGCCAGCAAGAGAAACCACTCCCGTGAGATGGAGTCAATCAGGTTAGGAGCCCACTAATTTCCAAAGCCTACAACCATTAAAGAAACAGTTCAATTGCTTGCTGCATAAAATATAAGCACAACACTCACTTTCCTTTATAGTCAATGTTTCTGAAAATTCCTATCAGCAAATGGGGTAAATTGGAACACTCTAAGAAAATAATTCTTCATAATTTGTCAGTTTCATTCCTGTCATGCTAAATAATCTAATTTTATAGCACACAGATTCCTATATAATGGTCACATTGATTCTTATACAAAAGATATTAATCTTCTTTTGTTTTTAGATTCATACAGACTGAAATCAATACTAAAAGTACAAATAAGTTCCAAGACCCAGAAATGCTAAAGGGAAATTAACAAATGCCACACCTTGTTCAAGAGTGACTCAAAACTGTACAAAGCAGAAGCAAGTTTTTTCACTGTCAAGCTATGACCAGAAGAAGAAATCAAGCAGAGAATCACTTTTGGTTGGCAAGCTTTCAGCAGAGCAAGCTCAACCTTCAAGAACAAGAAAATACCATTAGTTTCAAAAAGAAGGGTCGACAACCAATGCATTCTCTATTAATGACCTATGGTGCTGAAACATGGAACCTGCCCAAAAGATTGGCCCTCAAACTCACTACTAAGGAACATGAACAGGAGATAATCATGGTTAACATATGTAGCAATTACAAGGAAAGCAATGTATATTAGAAATCAAACAAGGATCAAAGATATCATAGAGACCATAAGAAAACTCAAATAGCAATGGGCTGGTTATGTTGCAAGAATGTTAGACAATCGTTGGACGTCACAGACATCATATGCAACATTGTGGCAGGTAAAGAATAAGATGGTATAACAAACTACACAAGTTCAGAAAGTAATGGCTCTGCGACGCCCATGATAGAGAGGTCTGGCAAATCTTGGGGAAGGTTTATGTCCAATCATGAATATTAAAAAGCCGTGGCTGTTGCTCTTCTTATTTTCAAAATCCCTCTCAAGTGCATCGATTCTCACTTCTGCACAACAAAAAAAAAAAAACTGATGTGACGTGATTTGTGATTTGAATAGCATGTGTAGGTAACATTTAGTGGAATAAGAAAATTGTAAATAACAAATTCTTGAAATATTGGGGGGAAAATTATCAAGAAATTTGCTCAAGGATCATATTCCATACTGTGCCGTCTTATGCTCTCCCCATGAGAGATTGAGCATGATTCTCTCATGTGCTAAGAGGATCATTTTGTGCTCTTCAGATTTCTATGTCTCAAGACAGAAAGAGACATTCCCCAAAACCTCAAGCAGCATTTAGCAGATAGTTGTTGAAAATATCCCAAATTTCTGAAATGTCAGAACTCAAAGAATGAAAATTAATTTACAGAGGAATAAAGAGAGAGAATGTCATGGCTAACATATTGCATTTCCTTGCAAGATTTATGAGTAGAAACATGATCAGAACATACTTCTTTATTTCTGATTTCACATGAAGAAATAAGTTCTGTTCATTTCATATAGTTTGCTCTAGCAATGAAAATTTACTGGATTAATGATCCAGCATTGAATGTATTAGTAGTATCATCAGATGATAGCATACATCGTATCGATTGAAAAAAATCATAGGTATAGTAGCCCTATTCATTAATACCACTTGCATTAATTCCTGACCATTGACAATCCTTTTTCTTCTTCATATACTATGTATTTCTATTGTAAAATCATCAAGAGTGCATTGGCATATATATATATATATATATATATATATGAATACAAATGTAATAGACCAATCCTACTAGTAAAGATTGCATTGATTCTCAACTATTACCTATCCTTTTTTCTGATTTTCCATACATAGAAAACAAATTTGTTCATTCAAATTTTACACTAAAAGCAGGAAAATTTGTTGTTTTATCATCGAATTTATTCTCCATCAAAAGAAATATTTTATCTTCATCATCAGCCTTTTTGCGTTTGTCGTTGAACATAGACCTTCCCCAAGGTTCGCCAGTTGTCTCTTCCATGGGCATCGTGGAGTCAGTACTTTCTGAATCGATCTAGCCTGTCAACATCTAGCTCAGTTTTTGGTAGAGCAAGCTTGACTTGTTCTACCAAAAACTTGTCAACTTAGTGTTATTCCTCACTTTATCTCTTCTTCTTTCGATGACTTCATGGACACTTGCTGTCCTAGGTAGACGTAGAGGTCTATTTTCTCCAGCTCTGCATTTTTGATCTTTCTCATTGTGTCTTTGTCCCCAACATGTTTTTTGTACATGACATTGGTTTTACTGAAGTTGATACAAAATATAACTAAAGTTGAGCAGTGTGGTGTTGGTAAAAAAAGCTAAAACCTTGTCTACATATACCATATTCATATGTAGTTGGAACTAAAATACAATCATGATCATTGTTTGAGTTATACCCCCAATACCACCAGAATGTGTAGTGTCATTATAAAGGTAATGATCAGAGTGTATGAAAATTGTAGCATATCTAATGAATCCTACTCATGATATCGTACATTATGTAAACAGGTATTCAGAAATATAATAATATGTTGGTGGTAATGCATATTAAGTAACCAGGTTTCATGTTTTGTACCTCCCAATAAACAGAGCCCCAATACATACTACCTCGGCTAACTTGTGACCAAATAATCTCACTTAGAAAGAATAGGTCAGTTTTTGTTCTTTGATTCTACACCTGAAAATATGTGTATATTTGAAGAATAAAGACAGATTGACATCTTTATAGTAATGAGTATATATATCAACTAGGTAGTGTCTTTATACACAATGTAGATATAAATATAAAGTCATTCCATAGTATATGTGGAGATAATATATATATATCATACAGGTCTGGAGGGTCACTGAAAGAAACTGTCACAAAACCAAAATCTTTTCGCAGCATGCCATGTTGAGGGTAATCACTAAGAAAATTTGGGAAAGGGGATATCAATGAATAAGTCAAGTCTCTTGGATGGGAACCACTGAAAAAGTAGGAATTCTCAAAAAAAAAAGAAGGTAGATGCATACTAAGGAATCAATTTAGTATAAACTTACATTGCAAACTGAACACTCCTTTAAAAAGTATTTACGAAAGAAATTAAAAACAAACAAACTAAAAGCATTTTTCTGAGACTTAATAAGGACTGAATATCTAAATTTTTTTTTCAGCCCTCTAGCTCTCTGAGTGTATCTTGTACATGCTATACATAACTAACCAGCCTGACCAACCTGAAAACTAAAATAAACATGACAGTTTTGGCTGACAAATATATATATATATATATATATATATATATATATATATATATATATATATATATATATATATATATATATATATATATATGGTGATAGAGAAATCCTATGGTAGAACTAGGAACATATTAAAGCTTAAAAACGGTATTTAAAGCAAATGTTCAGAATGATAAATGTTTTAGTCTCCATATCATCTACATCTTTCAAAAAATGAATTATAAGCTGTAAAATATAGTTTGGGAGAAATTTTCATTGCATTCTTTATTGTATATCCACCAAAAGAATTAATCCAGAGAAAATTCTTGAAATCTGATGGTTATTATTATAAAATTATCTATTGTAAAAAATGTAAGGATCATTTTCTGCATCATCTCATATGAAACAATATCAAGTCTTGTTTAATTATAGATTACAAATAATTTAACATCACCATTTGTAATATATGATTACACAATATTTCCTTGTATATGTACATGTTTGAATGTGTGTGTGTGTGTGTGTGTGTGTGTATATATATATATATATATATGTATGTATGTAATATGTAGGTATATATATATATATGTAATGTAGGTACATCAATTAGTGATAGTGTAAAAGCATCTATTTTACATAATATTCATTTTCCAACATAATCTCTTCTTTATCAATGCACTTGATTCAATGGTGAATATAAATCACATAGATCAAACATTGTAGTGAAAGTTACAGATCAAAATTCAATTGAGAACTATGTGCCAGCAGCAGACTTATTGGTCCACCTTCATGTGTTTCTTTATATATATATATACATATATATATATATATATATATATATATATATATATATACATACACACATATACATACATATGTGTATAATTACATACACAGAAATTTCTAATGACATTATATATTTACATGTATTTGTATGCAACATTTGTAAATTACATCACAACCAACATAATAAAATAAAAATTCTTTTTATGTATACAGGATGAATTAAAAAAAAATAATACAAATGCAACCCCCCCCTCAACTCAAGCCACCATCCACCCCAAGTCTCTTCTCTGAGTATCTGTTGCTTTATAAGTTGAAAAATCATTTGTGAAGTTGACATTTATATTTCCATAGGGAGTTAAAATTATGCTCAATTTATTTCATTTTATGCGGGGCAATTTCTTTCTTTTCTTTTCTTCCTCGACCCCCCCAGCCACCACGGTTGGCACATGAGAAACCCCTACTTCCTTCTTTACCCCAACCGCTCTCAACTTCTAATATTTTTCTTTGTGAGAGAAAAAACGAAGGGATAAGAGATGAAAGAGGTAAAAAGAGCGGGAGAGACCCCCACCAAGATGAAAAAAAAAAAAAAAAATGTTTTAGACATAAAATTGTTTTACAAACACAGATGAAGAAATGAGAAACAATTTGTGTTTGTTGAAAAGCAACTTAATTTGTTTGAAGAACCAAAAACAGATTAATTATCAAGATAATAGTAATGATAAAGGAAAATAACTGTAACGGAATTAAAAATAAACGATTGGAAAATATTGAAAAAAAAAAATAAAACAACGGCTATAATGTAAAGAGGTCTGGTTAGTCACTCAAAAGAAACCATCATATAACCGATGTTTTTTCCAGTATGCCATCTTTGGGATGATCAATTAAAGTATTGGAAAAAAGAGGGATCAATGAGTAAATCACTTCTCTTGCCTTTTGTCCAGCAGCAAAGTTACATCGCAAATTGACCCCCACCCACTAAAATTGTATTTAGGAGAGGAATTTTCAAAAGACAATATTTTTTTTTAATAATAAGGAGTCGATTTTCAAATTTTCAGCCCTCTAGCTACATTGGTGCAACCTATATGCATGTCACATAAATACAATTATACATTGCCAGTTTGACCAACCTAGAAAATGATAGAAACCTATGTTTCAGTGACAGTTTTGGTTGACTGTTTCAAAGAACAACAGCATTAAAATCATGGAGTAAATGTTTGTCTAGCTTTTACTCTTCAACAAAGGAGTCAAGTCGGAATATAGGATCATTGTCAGAAAACAGGGCAGCCAATGTCTGACATAATGTTTTCCTAATTGAAAAAAAGATAATAATGATAAAAATACATACTCAATTTTTAAGTGATTTTTTAAAAATTTTAGCTTAATAAGTGTCCAGTTACACTGGAAGCCCTTACTGGGAACACTGGTAAAATGTATTAGGTCGTGAGTGACTGAGAATATCCCAATCGAGATAAGGTCCTAATTTTTATTTCTGACGATGTTTAGGGAGTTTTGTGATGGGATAATATTTTTTCAGGATTAACTGGCTTATAGAATAAAATGCAGTCAGAACAAGATATATAAGAGACACTTTCCATCCAGCTATGTTATCCTGATAAATAAATACACAGTGGTATATGTACTAAGTAAATTTTTAAAAAAACAAAACAACACAGGATTATTTTTTTTAACATTTTGCCTTCACCACAGCATATTATGCGAGACCTTCACCTAAACCTTTCAACAAGCCGCCATAGCTTTGATTTGAGAGGCAAACTCTGAAGCTATTGTCACTCTGTCAACACCACACACTAACTAAAAACTGGATGAAAATTAGTTCATATACAGCAATGATGCAGGGGAGATAGTTGTCATCTTTGATTTCTCATGTTTCAGACTATCATCTGAATACATGAAAAAATTTATTTCAATTGAAAAAAGAAAAAAACCTAGATGGGCCTCTTAAATCGATTCAATTTTTCGTTACCCTTCCACAAATTATCATTGAAATCCATCGTCAACTTTTGTAAATATTGTGTGGACAAACATGAGTGAATATATATATATATACATATATATATATCATATGTATATATATATATATATATATATTATAAATCATATATATATATATATATATATTATATATCATAAATATATATTTTATATATATTATGTATATATGTATATATATATATATATATATATATATATATGTATATACATACATACGAACAGCAACAATTCTTAATCAAAAAAGATTCCTTGATCCACTCTAGATTTCAATCAAATCCTCCTTAGCACATGGCCCATCCTTTGAGAACTTTTGGAGATATTGTATGGATAGACAGAGATAAGTAAATACACGTACCTCTCCCAACTTCATTGGCAGAGGTAAATCATTTAGTCATTGGACTGCAACGCAAGCACCCAAACAAATTCTGAATATCACTGAAAGTTGCAAGCATATAAATGGGACGTTTCAGCCTGCATATATTTTTTTTTCACAGCTGACAAGTCAATCTGTCATAACATAACCTAACATAACACAAAAATCTTTTTAACCTCAAACGCACCTCTATCCCACACCAGTCATTCTCCACATTTTCATCTTTTACATTTTGTTATCAAGGATTGCAACTCTCTCTCTCTCTCTCTCTCTTTTTTTTTTTTTTTTTAATTCCCTCATTATTTTTTTCATCCTTTCTTAATTTCAAAATATTATTATTATTATTCAGGCTTAATTGAATAAGGTATTAGATTATCTCCCTTTGTGAAAAGTCATTTTCGATTCCATTGATATTTATTACGGCTTTTCACGTTTGCTAATAGCTCCAAGAGATCTTAATTTCTTTGACACGGCCATAAAGAATGTGCAAAAACAAATTGATTGCCGGTCTCAAGATAATCTAAATGTGATTACCGAATCAATTTATCACTCATTCGCTTCTCAGAGTCAACCAGTTAACTTATTGGCATAAATCTATTGCTGTATTTTACACAAATAAATTCACATCCACTTTGCATTTTCAAAACTTGCTAAATGACTGAATGGAAATACCAGGGAAATGGAAATATTAGTGTATCAATAGACCGATCAATAGGAACTGAATGTCATGGCTACATACACATCTATACAGACTAATCGAAACAAGTTCTTTGAGACGAAGTGGAGGCTATTTATTAAAATCACAGATAATATTATCAAGTGGATAGGGTTATCAAAATCAGTCCGTCCCAAATATTTTGTTCAAAATCATTTTGAAATATTTTTAACCAAAAAATAAATTTCATATAAATTTTATGATGTAAAATTATTTATAACACTGAATTAAAAACCACAACAATGAATTTACAATAATGGATGTAAATCTGTGGCAATGAAAACAAAATGTTTTGATTTTGATACAGAATCACTGTAGCCCCACAATTGGCCTGTTCGACCAACCAGCCAAAGGGCAAAGAGAGTCTCCTCTCTGCTTATTTGTGTGTATCTCCTGGCACCCCTGGTCACATTTGTAGGGCTACAATCTTGAAAATTTGGATAACTACACCATTAGGCACCATCTAAAAACATGTTTTTGTGCTTTTTTTAGAGTCTTTATGGTCACTTAGGACCAACTATTAATACCCAAATCTCATGCTGGTATTTTATAAAGATAATTATAGATACAACCTCTATTTCTTTTGTGATATTTTTTCAGACAATTAGTTCTGTTACTATGCTGATTCATTTAAGTTTCAGCTATCTTTTGCTTAATGTTATCAGCTGGTTATTATCATCTAAAAGACTGTCACAAAGTGATCACAATAAATAGCTTTCTCTGCACTTCTAAATTCTGTTTGAGCCACATTGCCGAATAAGCTCATTCATTTTATTTCATCTTAACTTGGGGAAAATCTTTCATACAAGCTCTTTATGTAACTTGTGATATCATAGGCAGGATTTATTCAACAAATACATCAAAACTTCTGTTCAGTTAATTCTGACAGAAGTTGTGGTTACAGGGAAAGGAAAAAAAAAAAACACTTTTGCATTTAGCACTGACAGCATTTGAACCAAGTAACATAAACAATATTTTGGCTTTTCTTAAGGCTGCCCATTGATTATACCACAGCTCTTTACTCCCTACTCAGTTAGAAACCGACAATAAAAACTGTCAAAATAGGTTTCATCAGTTCTCAAGTTGATCCAATATGTATCATGCATATAGGTCTCACTAATGGAGCTACAAGGCTGAGACTTTCAACATTCACTCTTTGTTATACCATGAATAAACAGTTTTAGTTTTGGTTTTGCAACCCCCCTCAATAGTTTTTAGTGGGGGTTCAATTTACAACATATGTTTATGCCAAATTAATCCTTCAGTCAGTGTCCAGCAGCATGTTTGTTTTTCGAAAATTCAGACTCTTTCAGTGATCAATGCTCAAAAAGTGAGAGAAGTGACTTATCTATTGATTACCCCTTTTTTAAATATTTTTAATTGCTCATCCCCAACATGGCATAGTACAAAAAGCATTGGTCATGTGCCAGTTTCTATTTAGTTACTAACTGAAATCAAGAATGAAGAGATAGCAAGTGGTCAGTAATTAATGCAACCATCAGGTTTGGGGTTAGGGTTAGTAGTTAGGTTTAGGGTTGAATTATTTATCAGTGTTATCTTATTATCTGCAAATTAAATCCATCCAGTTGCCATTCAAAAAATTTAGCCACTTTTATTCCTGCAAAAATGGCCAAATTTAAAATGGCAGTACCTGATGCGTTAATGCCAGGATAGCCTCACCTGGAACCACTTGAAAGCTGTAAAAGTAAATCTGCAAATTTTTACAGCTTGTAAACACCAAGTGTTACAATATATTCACTGAAGTCCTTTGATTTAAAGGAACTGAATGTGCAGCACATCTTTTTTAAATGCAGGATATATGGCCCATAAAACCTACTGCCATATGTGGCTCAGTTTTGCTGTTACGCATTGTATCTGCTAAGCTCTTGATTTTCCAAAAGTCAAAGCCATTTCTTTTATATCCTTTCTCCATGTTACGATAACTTCTATGATTAAGCATAGCAGTTTCGAAAGCTCCAAACAGAACTTGTACTTTGTGCTATGGCTTAATGGTTCTGGTTTACTTGTGTAAGGCAAGAGGTTTTATTGTTGATACTCATCACTACATATACATTGAAACAAAGAACCTTCAAAATTGCAAAGATTGACATTAATGTAAAAGCTCTTCGTAATAACTAGTAGAAAAGTGACACAGATAAGAAAATAACTAAAAGGTTTAACAATGGCATAACTGGAATTGTTGGCAATTTTCAATAATATTTTTCTTAAAAGAATTATGATGAAGATTGGTGAGGCAGAAAATGATGGCGAAGAAAGAAATATTTCTTGTGGAGTCTAACATTGTTGAATAGAATAAAAGGGCTACTCTCCAAGCTACCTTGTATTTTGCAAAACTTATAACATTTCTGGATGAAAATGTTGATTCTATATAAAGTCTTTCATAACCAATGCTCACATAAAATCCTCAAAAATAACTTTTATGCCAATTCAAAACTATTTGATCAATTTCAATACAGGGTTGAATCTATTACTAAACAAATACCAAATAACTTTTCTATTCCTTGAAATAGTCATCAGTTCGAGTAAACAGATTTTTATTACTCTAATTATCCCACTATGAAACTTTTTCTTACTTTTTTGCTGTTCCTGAGTTATAAGTGTTATTTTCTGATTATGTCAAAAAAGTGTAATTGGACCATGGGTAAAATTTTGCATGTAATCACACGAAGGAAGGAAAATAATAACATATATATATCCCTATCCCACGCACAAAAGCATAGTTTGAAGGGAATGATAGCCATCCTCAATACTTCTTAGACATAATCAATCAGAAAATAACACTCACTACCCAGGAACGAAAATAGTGTAGCACGTTGTTATCGATATAAATTATTTAACTCACTTAGTTTTTCTTTGGGATACTCTTCAGGAATGGTAGATTATACATTGCCCTTTTAACCTGTGAAAAGATTTTATTTCTGGGAATTCTCTGAGCAGAGCCATAGACTTGAATGGTTAAGAAGAATTTTGAGAAACAAAAGTGGAGATGTCACTTAGGACAATGTCTGCAGCCTGCCTCAGTGCTTATCTAAGTGACTAATCCTTGTTTCACTGCTGCCAACCACTCTTTGGGAATCATTGTCACAAAGGGCCTTAATAAGATTGCTCGACATCAAATAACTAAAAGGAACGTGGAAAATAGGGTCCACTGGGGAATCAGAGCGATAAGGTCTCCATAATCAAGAACTAGACTTCTTACCTGGAGTCTCCGGCTTGACAAGTCTCAGCCTAAATTAGATGACAGGTGTTCGTGAAATTGGCTAGAGGCCAAAGACCAAAAGATAGAGAAGAGGAAAAGAAGAACGAAGAACGATGGCCTTCAGATGATGACCTTAACTCTCAACTTCCGATGTCCAGTGTATAATCATACAATCACCCATCCCCGTCACTTCTGCTCACAAATTTTCTTTCTCTGACACTTCTCTTTAACCTTCAAACTTGCAAAGACTGACATTAATATAGAAGCTCTTTGTAATAACGGGTAGGAAAATGATATGGGTATCAAAATCAAATAACTGAAGGTCTAACACCGACATAACTGAGCTTGTTGGCTATAAGAAACCGTCAACCTAAACTGTCAATATAGGTTTCTTTAGTTTTTAAGTCAGTCTGGTAGACTGGCAATTTATGTATGTATCATGTGTACAAGTTGCACCAATGGTACCAGAGGACTGACAATTTCAACATTTACTCCTCATTATGTCAAGAAGAAAACTTTTTTGTATTTTTTAAAACATCCTCTCTAGATGGGTTTCCAGTGGGAGGTTTCAAGTTGCAATGTAAGCTCATGCTAAATTATTCTCTTTGTATCCAGCTGCATTTGAGTTATCTTAGTGATCTCTGCCCAATAAAAGATGAGAAAAGTAACTAATTTATTGATCATCCCCTTTTCCAATTGATCGCTTCCCCATAATGGCATACAGCCAAAAGATGTTGGTGTTTTTTTTTTTTATCTGGTTCTGTTTGCTTCAAGAAATTTTGATGAAAATTGGGATGTAAAAAAGTAAATAATGGCCAGATATAACATTAATATTGATACTTTTTTTTTTTTTCAAAAAAAGATATTGACAACCGAGTATAGAGATTAAGTAGCAAACAAAACAATTTTCATTTTAATATAATTCAGTGTTTGTCAATAATACATGCTGCAATCTTTTCATAGAAGTTTGGAACCATTCCAAATTTCTTGTGTGGATTTTGTAAGACGGGGAAGTATTACTCATTGTGTTTATGGTCAGACTATTTTCCTTGATATGTGTTTATTTTTTCCCAAGGTTTTGGCTGTGTACCCTCGGGTCTTCCTGGAATAACTTCCCAGAGTGCCTACTCATATTCAACTGGACACGTCACATCTGTTTTCTTTTTATACATATCACTACACATCAGTATTGTGTTTTGGGGTCAAATTTTGAGTTGCTTCCCTTTCACAGAAGCCTGAATTATTCACACCATCAGAAGCAGACCTTCCAAGTCTCAAGCATTCTGCACGGGACACACACATTTTTTACCGCACGTATACATGAAAGCAAATTTCTCACGCATTTTATAAAGTCTTTGATTTATTTAGATTAAATCATGAATTATCATATTATTTCAAAAGATCATATTCAAAGCTTTTTATTCATTTAATAAATAAAAATTTCTACATGCGCTTATCTGTAGATAAATTCCATTAAAAATATTGAAGCAGGTTTTAAATACATTTCTAGACAACACTTGATTTCAGTAGCTGATGTGCCCTATAACACAATTTTAGCCCATCTTCGATACATAATCTTGAAGCCGCCCCGCAACCTGGGAGGACATTAAGGGCAAGGGGTGGGGATCACACAATTCTCACACATTTCTGAAACTTGACAGGTATACAGAAGAGTGCTAGAAAAACAGGGTATTGTCATTGGTCACATCTATATTCATATAAGCCCAAAACAATTCGACACACCATATTGAAACTTGAAAGATAAGTTCATATGATCGACATCGTAAAAACTTGGATATAGGTTACTCTAGAGTTTTTCGGTTCTTTTAGATATAAGGTCCACATTCATACTGAAAGCAATAACTTCTTTTATTGAATTGAAAACTGTGTGGATGAGATCTGCATCTCTTAAATAAATATCTTCCTTTTTTTCTATATAACAGGATATTAGATATCAAAAGAGTTCCTGTACAAACTTATGTAAACTCCAAGGTAAAATCACAAGAAACAGAATTCTCACCACTCAATAAAGCATTTACTCGACGGTAGACAAGAAACTGTCAGTTATCAGCTATACTCAAATAAGTTCAACATTTATGAAGGTAAATAACTATGAAGATTTCTATATCTAAATCCAAATTTCTATGATGAAATATTTGTATTCTTCATCACATTGATTGGATATCTATTTTGTTGATTTTTTATTGCTATTTATCACAATATATTCAACATATATTATTTAGCCTTCAAGTTAAAGTTGTAGAAATTCTGAAGAAACATAACCTGGTATAAGATTTGAACTCACACTCATACTCAGTGCTGGATCAGGATATTGCAGGCCCCTGGGATACAGAAGCTGTGAGGCCCCCAACCATATTTTCAAATGTTAAACAAAAATTGAACAATTTTTATAGCAACAATTATGATTCAAACATTTGGTTCATGTAATTTTTTGGAAAGAAATTTCTCCAAAGCATCAATAAATTGTATATAATTGTTTTCATTTGTCATGAGAGCAAGTCTGTTTCAGCTATTCTTTAACATCATAAACCATCATATGATATATATGTATACAGAAGTGTTTCTTTGTGCTGTAGTATGTTTATTGCTAATATATAATACAATGTAATGATTGAACACTTTTTTAAATAGATGATTTAGAGTACTTATACTTTGATTCATCATTCACAAATGAAATAATTTTCCGCACTAGAGGCCCTCAAGCTTGTCATAATCATAACTTTTTCATTCTATCGAATGACTCAGGTTCTTATTACACTCTAAGACCGTTAAGCAAACAACATGGATTGGAAATGAAGAATAGGCTTCCAATGAGATTTGAGCTTGCATTTACTATCCATGAGATTCTGCCTGTGTGGTACAGCATCTTACCAAGGCCTCTGAAAGGCGGTGCAGGAAATACATTGTATCGAGGCTCAAAGGGGGCCAAGGAGCCCAAGGAAGCTTTTTTTTCAAAGTAAGTACTTAGCCTATATCGACCTTTATTTTTCACACTTTACCAATAATTACATCTTCTGATCTGTTGTGATATAAAAGAATGTTCCGATAGTAATTTTTTCTCCTTACCTGCATTGCATCAGGAACAAAGATGTTCAAATGTGTTTTCTTCTCTCTGATCCTATTTTGTTTTATTCATTCATTTATTTATTTATTTATACTTGCTGACAACCCGCCTATCTGACTGGTTTCAAGTTACTTTTTGTAGAAGGCCTAAATGGGGCCCATCAATCCTTAATCCGGAAATGAGAAATAATTTACATGAAGATTTAAATTTATATCTTTTAGTATGAATGTATTTATTGCAAAAAAAAAAAAAAAAAAAAAGAAAAAAATCACCACAAATTGATTTTCTAGTCGGCAAGAAAAAGAAAAGGCAGCTTAATCTTTTTTTAGGTTTCCATACTTTTTGATTCCTTGCTACAAAAGTAGGTCATTATAGCTAGATAATGGCCAAAGATCCAATGAAAAATAAGTCATGTTCTCCTCCTGTTCACTGTTTGTTTCTGCTTCAACAGGACTACAAATTGACTGTATTATTTACACATGGATGAATCACAGATATGTATTTTTGTATATTTCTTTAACATCTTTAATCTTTGTGAATAACTCTACCTAAGCATAAATTTAAATCTCAATTTTTCTTGAAAATGAAAAAAAAAAAGGAGAAATGAAAGTTGAATTTGTTCTATACACAACTGTTGGCGATAAAAAGAAAATGCAATTTTATCTTTTTTAGGTTTCTGTAACTTAAAATCATAGGTGTTAGCTTTTAGCAAAGCCCCTAAAAGTTCCTGAGTGGTTCCAGATTCAATGAACTCTTTAGAAATATAGTTCAAAACCTTCACCAGTGAAATATCATTAATATAGAACTGTTTTCTTGGGGTAAAATACAATTTTAAAAAAAAAATTGGGATCCAACCACTGAAGGCAATTATCCATAACTATAAGATTTATCATAGAGGCAGCATAGGAGCATAAGGCCTCAAAAGCGGAAAAACAACAGATTGCTCCATTCTACGAGTCTCTCATCTTCCATACCCTTTATGGTTGTACAGCTTATGGCTTATGTAGTTAATAAAATCAGGATGACAAGTGCAGAGGGGAGCTCCTCCCATCCGAAAGAAACTTTGTATTCTATAATGAAATTTTTCTCAGAGGCCCTACGCCTTATCCTGATTAGAAAACAAAGGCTAATCAGCAGATATCATTCAAATTTGACTTGGCTTTCATATCCTAAGGTGCTGTTCGAATCAGATGGGCACACAGATAAGGGAGGCAAAGCTTATTCCTTATATCTCTATTTTTCTTGCTTAACACTCAAAGGATGTAACCATGACCAGATCATTGTGACTAAAAGCAATAGAAATAAGATGAGAGAAAATCTAGTCTTAAATTAGTACAAGGGAAAGTTTTATCAAAGAAACTTGAAAAAATTGAGATCTTTAAATTGTCACGAGGGAAACATAGTAAAAATTGTAAAACAACATCTGCAACTTTTACCTCATATTCTCTTCGCAGAGTATACAACCATTTACTTTGAGATGGTCTCTTTCAAGTACCCAAAAAGTCTAACCTGTTTCAAAAGTTCAGAAAACAATTGGTTCAGTAGAAATGCGTTCAATAAAGATCCATCGCAAATGTTCAGCAAAGAACATTCGATTCTCAACTGAAAACAAAGGACACACCATATAATTTAGTTAAACGAGAAGGAGTTTTCATTTGTCAGCGAGTGTCAAATTACATTGCAACTTTTGAGACGTCCATTAAATATAGAGGGGAACCATATAATTTACCCCGCCCAGATATTTTCCACTTACAATTGAGCATGTTCGACAAAATCATCAGCACCTTTCTTTCTTTCTTTCTTTTGCATTTCTGTAATGATCCACTCAATTTTCATAGGACAAAAAAAATTCTTCTCTTTCAGTAAATAGCCACTGAAAAAGGAAGAAAAAAGTTACGAGAGGAAAGACAGAGGTGTTGTTCTGGTTTTATTTGAATTTTTATTTTTACTTTGATGAGGTGTGTTCAAAGATATATATGTACATTGTACAGACATATATAGGTACAGAAAATTTTCTAAGTGTACCATTATTACTCTAAGCTGATTCCAGAGAAGATGAAGTAGGGGGAGTAAAAAAAGATCAAGGGAAAATCGTGATGATGATTAATTGGCTGTTTCAATGGTATACGGAACGAGGAAAAAATGAAATAGCAGTTTAAAGACATTCAGATATGAGATTTATCTAGAAATATTCTAAGTTAACAACTCATAGTCGCCATGTGATTCCAAGTTATTCAGAATAGATGGCTGTAATTTTTTCAACATTGGTGAGTGAGTGTTTGTTAGACACAACATGAAAGAGAATCCTTCTTTGACTTTAAATCCTGTTGGTACTGTCTTCTCAGCAGAACAGGCGGAGAGGGAGACTGGGCCTATTTGGTAAAACGACCTTGAATAAAATCAAATTCTGTTGCACAATATCAATTGATGTGCGTTATCTCGTTTGGTAAATAGAACAGAAACGTATCACGCATCAACTTGGAAGATGCTGTTGTCTCATAATTTATTCAGTTCCTCAAAAGTAGACTGTGATCTTCAGGAAGATAGAATATTCCCAAGGAGGCAGATGCACATACACACCCATGAGAAAATTTACGGATATACTTGAATTTCTCACTTCTTATACAATTTTATTTAAATGTTTCATTCTATAATATATTCAGGTGATCTCATCTTACTTTTATCATATATTACCAACAGAGAAACTAACAGAAAAAGTCGCACTGTTCATTATATAGACAGAGTCTTGTATAGTTGTATGAGCAATGTAATAGTAAATCTTGCTTAGTATACTCCAGAAATAGAAAGCTGTTATATATATATATATATATATATATATATATATATATATATATACATACATATATATATATATATATATAAATATATAGATGGATACATACATACACATACAGAAAATTCAGTGCTTTGCTAAGACTTCAAGTTTCATGCCAGTGCCAGATAGTCTGGTCATTACACTGACATGAAACCCGGAGTCAACATGAAGCACTGAACTTTTTTGTATATCTATTTTAACA
Source organism: Thysanoteuthis rhombus (assembly GCA_963457665.1). Lineage (NCBI taxonomy): Eukaryota > Metazoa > Mollusca > Cephalopoda > Oegopsida > Thysanoteuthidae > Thysanoteuthis > Thysanoteuthis major. The sequence goes on along the minus strand of OY735228.1, from coordinate 30,242,538 downwards.
TGCTCTATCACTGATTTTGAGAATTTTCCAATGACAGATAACTTTAAAAAAATAATGATAATACATAAGTGCATAACTCATGTTATAACCGCTCTACCGATGGTATTGAGCACTATTTTGAATGAAGATCTATTTAGTACATACACACGTGCTTGTTGTATATTTATTACTATTCAATCTTTTATATATATATATATATATATATATATATATATATATATATAAGTTTCATCAAATGCCAATAAAAAAACAAAACAAATCACCCCAACATCCAATCGTCTAAAAAGTAAAGTCATAATGTTATTTTTTCTCATTGTCTTGTGGCAGGTCTTAAAATAAACTTTGTTTCAGTTATTCTGGAGAGTTTGCTCGAAAAATCTGATTCCCTTCGCCTTCCAGCACTCTGTTCCTTTGTATGACATTTTGAACACTGAGTTAACACTGCCAAATTTGTTTTGGTGTTGACCAAAATGTTTGTCTGGTTCATTAAGTAAAAATAAAAGAATATTTTTCTTTTATGTTGCGCATTGACTTCATAGAACAACGTATTATCCATTTTATTCCACCATCTTCTGGGGGATCTTTTAAACAACTTCATAATTCCATCCTCCCAGAACTTGTTTCTATCTTGATAAGCATAGAACTACTCAATCTGCCTCATGCAGTCTTCCAAAGATTCAAATTTTTTTCATTAAGATAATTCGGTAAAAACTAGAATAAATGACAATCCAAGAATGTGACTGAATATCTGGTGTCTGAGAATTTCCTAGCCAAGCTTCAGCAATTTTTTCCTGTTAACCAAAGAAACATGCAGCCTAGCATTATCCTAATGGAATATTATACCCTTCCTAGTAACTTACAAAACACTGAGTTGGTATTGCATGTTAAATACAGAAGATAAGTTTGTACTGCTTTTCTGTAGTTTGACATCAACATGATGACCATATAGTGATAAATAAATTTTTGGCAAACTGTGCAAATTCTTGAGTAGACTCATCCTCACCAAAATGAGGAGTGTAAACCGGTATGTAATTGAACTCACGACAAACTGATTGCCAGGAGGCTGTCTTACTGATTGAGATAAATTAACAACTCATAGATATCAACAAAAATTTTTCATACTGATATGCATTGCTTATTTCATTCTAATCAATGAATATATTTGTACATAAAAATATATATATTTCTTTAATTTTTTTTATTTCTTATATATACAGTACCAAATTTGCAGTGAGCATCTTCAGTTGGAATAGAAAATGGAGAGGACTTTGACCCAGCAGCAATCAGTCTTTTTTTCAAATTGTTTCACATACTGGAAATATTGGATTACCCAAAAAGTGTTTTTTTTTTTATGTAAGTATAAAAGACATACAATAGGATGTTGCTTATTTTCCACCATTTTCAATGTTAGAGTCAATAAACAAAAATGTTTTGTCAATTTAAAAAAAAAAGCATGCTGATATAATAGCTGTCACAATACAATGAAAATCAACTTTTTTGAATGAATTAAAATTAAATGCTACTAATGCCATTTAATGACAAAATCAGAATGAGCTTTCAGGCTACCCAATATATAGCCATTTAAAAAAACGTCTAGTTATTCACTTATAAGCTTGGTGAGAGCCATTTGTATAATCGTAAAATCTGGAAAGGCTATGTGTTATCCCTCTCCGTCTACATATATTCATTGCATCATTCTTATTTTTTTTTTTCAAATTCTCTTTCCTTCTCTTTCTCTGTCTTCCTCTCTTTCTTTGTGTAAGACTTGATCATAAACATGGGTTGGTGCCACTGCATAAGATCTCAAGCTGTACACCAGAATCTTTTGGTCAAGAACCCTGACACCCAGGTAATCCCGAAACATAGGGGGATACAGCTCACATGATAGGAGACACTTACTACAAAGATACAATTAAGACGCTTTAAATACCTGAAAGCAATAAATAACCGGAAAAGTAGCTGTATTTTTCAGTAACACTATTTTAGACATAGAACAGAGAGCTAGCAAGGTTGCAATGTTTATAAGCTGGTGATATATTTTATGCTTAGAGCCTGATGTGTGTAATAAATCTCACTGAAACAATGCTTACCTCAATTGATAGATGGAACCACCATAGCTCCTTATTTTGTTCACTACAACAACTATCTTCTAATTAAAAATAGCACAGTGTACAATATATAATAGAACATAATGATCAAAAGAAAAGAGAGAAAACAGGTCTCTTCAGTATACAATAGAAACTGTGGTGTGTCCAATGTCTTTTGGTAGCATGTTGTGTTGGGGATTATCAATTAGAAAGAGAGGTTATCAATGAATAAATTACCTCTCACACCTTTTATTGGGCAGTGATCACTACAAAAAGAATGAATTTAAAAAAAAAAACAAAAAAAAAACATGAATGCTGCCGGACACAAACTGAGGGATCAATTTAGCCAAAACTTATATTGCAAATTGAAACCCCCACTAAAATCCATCAGGGAAAATTTTCGAAAAACAATGCTTTTTCTAAACATAATGAGTAAATGTTGAAATTTTCAGCCCTCTAGCTCCATTGTTGAGTGTTATGTCCAGATAGATAGATAGATAGCCATCCTGACCAACTTGAAAACCGGAGAAACCTACTTTGACGGTTGCGGTCAATGGTTACTGATATGGTGCTCCTAACCTTATTTTGTAGCTGAGAATGAGCAAATTGATAGACAAAACCAGTGAAATTTAGTCTCCAGAATTTATTCCAAGAGTTTTTATTTTTTAAACAAATGAACTCATTCTTTTTGCTATTTATGCTGTTAAATTGTCTGAAAAAAAAAATTTGGAATGATAATGACTCTTCTCAGAATTAGAGACAGTATCTTTGTCTCCAGAATTTCACTGGCTGAGAGGTTAAGTAAAACATTGTTTTATGCAACTGATAACTTTTATGTCCTCTCAATTTTTTCTCTTTTTCTGATAGCATCACCAAAATGTTCACACAGATTCCTCATTTTAAGAATTATTTTAACCTTTTTTGGCTCCACTATCTCTCCAAAACAAGGTGTCCTTTTTTTACTCTTGAATTCCAGCTTATTTATTCTATAGACAAATCACAGAACAAGTAGTATTCCAAGTTGAAACAATTTCTTTAAAAAGTAAGGGCTGCACCCAATTTTATGCAACATTCTCTCTTCTCTTTCTTTCTGATAATCTTATTAAGACTGAGACAGTAGTCCATTGTATTTTTTAGTACATTTATAATCTTGGCAAAGCGCACAACAGTATTGCAAATTTAATTGCATTCCCTAAAGAAAGACAGGACACAGACTTTTTGGTCTCTTTCAGAAAATTCTTAGAAGGTTTTGATGGCTTTGTCAGAAACTGTGGTAGTTGAGACTCAACGCCTGACATAATTTTGCCAATAAAATCTATATCTTGCTTGCAGAGAGATCCTCTATGTCCCCTTGGAACATTCCAGGTATGGGTAAATGAGAGAGAGAGAGAGAGTCTGCAAAGAACTTGAAAAATTCATCTCCTGCTTTTGTGTCATTGTTCTCTTTATACCATTCTCCCCCCCCACACACACACCACTCTTTCAATTTCTTTTAACGGAGCATTCGTTCTAATTAAGGAAGCTTCTTTGTAGAAATTATCAATTTAGAACTCTCTTGAACAAAAGAAAATATCACAAATTTTTTTTTTTCATTTTTTTCAAAGATTGAATCGAGGTCCAAAATAGTTTTAGACAGCTTAATAGCACTTGAAGGTGTAGCTATATGCTTAGCACACAAGACCAGAGGCTACAAGCTTGCTTTCCTCTCTTAGGTACCACGTAAGTGAGAATCCTTACCGATAATTTATCCAAATGAAAAAGCCCAAAGATTGGTGCAAGAGGGGTTCTTCAGCTTGGAATAACACTGATGATTACTTCAATACACACTATACAAATTGAGTGCCAAAATTTGCTAAAAGACATTCTAGATAGAAACAATATGCAAAATGTAATGCTTGATTAGAAACTGTCATCATAGGTTTCTTCAGTTTTCAAGTTCATCTGGCTGGCCGGGTATGTATGTATCATGTGTACAGGCCATACCAATGAAGCTGAAAAATTTCAACATTTACTTCTTATGTTGCGTTATGTCCATAAAAAAAACTTTACTCCCAGTTTTTGATAGGGGGTTCAATTTGTGATGAAGATTCACGTTGAATTGATCCCTTGGTTTGTGTCCAAGAGCGTTCACACCTTTTTTTAGAGATCACTGCTCAGCAAAAGGCAAGAAAAGCAAATGATTCATTGATCACCCCTTTTCCTAATTTTTTAATTGATAACCCTAACATGGCAAGCTGGAAAAAAAACATTCTTTTTCTACCACAAAAATATTCAGTTTTCTAAAACATAAATGACTAAAGCACATCTGAGGAGAAGCGATCACTGGTAAAAACAAATGAGAAGCAATAAAAAAGCCCTGCTTGGCCTATGAATACTAAGTTCAAGGTCAGTACTCAAATCTAACCATGACTATTACTTTATTTTCCTGCTACTGTCAGGCTTTGCTATGTCACTATATATTTTAACATTGAAGTGAATGAAAGTTTTGATGTATTTGTTTTAATAAATCCTGCCTGTGATATAAGAGGTTTCGTAAACAGCTAATAAATAAAACTACCTTCTTTTTAGCTTTTGAAACCTGCAGACCGAACAAAGCAGAGCATGTTTAAGTTAACAAGTGGCTAATATTCAAAGAATGAGACTATCTTTTTGTTGATTCCTATCAACCTGAGGTGAATGAAAGGTGTTTGAGAGTGGAGGGGATTTTCTCTTCCCATTCACGGGAGAGATAAAACAAGATACAAAACAGAAGGAAAAATGTCCAGTAGGGATCAAGTAAGCACAAGACGGCCATTGTAATATAGCGAGAAAGCATGAAATAATAGATAAGAAGACGAAAAAGATCAAAATTGTTGCTGAGCTGTATCTAGGCCTATTCATTGGTCGCTTTGATCCAATGAATGACACCCAGAGCAGAAAAAGGACAGGTTTATAGTTTTTGCATCTGAATAGCACCAAACACTTCCACCTTTTCTGTCTTTTATGGTGCCAGCCATTTGCAAGGCTCAAAGAACAAACACAGACATTGTTAGTACCAATGGCAGTCTCCATGGTAGGTTCTGTGAGTTGGGCCACAAAGTAACAAACAGACCAGTGCAGTTAGATAAAAAGTCAATGTCTGTGTCCACAATAACAAATACTCATTGTCCACAGGAACCCTATCTCACAGCATATAAACTCTTCATGTTCGGGAGCTCTACCTATGTCCTCAACCTAGCAAAAGTTTAATTTTCCATACAAACAAAAACTATATTTTCGGCAAATATCTGTGAGTTCTACCCAAGTTCTCGACCTAGTAAAAGTCACTTTAATATATCCATACATTAAAAAAAAGATTCTCTGGAAGTTAAAACAACTAAAGAAATCATGACTTCTAAAAACAGATTCTTTTTTTTTTCATGTGTAAAATAGAATTTTAGAAAAGCTTCTATGAATAGTTAAAAAAGGGTGCTCATACCAAGAGATTTTTCTGAATTATTTTAATCCTCCATGATTTAAAATTGCCTATTAGATAAGTTTATATCAAGTCTCTGTCTTTGATCGTAAAACAAAGATATACCCTGCTGACATGTATTTCTAGCTTCTAAAAATAAATTAAAAATAAACTGGAATCTAATTTTTTATTTTGTTCCAACCATACTTTGTAGGATTCAACCTTTACTTTCTTCTTTACTTATCCTTCTCAACGGAACTCCACCATCATCTGAGCTTGAGCTGTTGCTAATCATGAAGCAACTGATTAGAAAGGTCTCCGCAATAAACGATCTGAAAAATAAAAAATATCAAAAAACATCTCTGCCTGCCCTCTTCAGTGCCAGAATAAGGACCCTTTCCTCTCTTTCCAATAAGATCCGATGTCTGTCTTAAAAAGATAAGAAGAAAAAAAAAACCCAAACAAACTATTGTATAAATAAAATAATGCTAATTCTGATTCGCCTCAAGAGACAAAATACATAAGCTTGTTTTATACGTTGAAACCTTCATCTACTCTCCTCTTCCAGAAGAGTCACTGATTCTTGCCGGAGGTAGACAAAGGCAGGTATTGTCCTCCTCCTCTCTCACTTTTCTTCTGTAGATGGATTACTTACAAGTACTATAAAGGGGACAGAAGACACTTACGATGAAGAGAAGCCAGTGAGTAGGTGGAAGTGGAGTTTAAGGCTGTGAAGGGACCTTGGTTGAGGATGGGGTTAATTTGTTCTCCAAGAAAGGAAGAAATTGACAAAAATTTGCAGTGTTTCATTTTCAACACAAAATATTTTCTAAAAAAAAAAAAATGGATAAAAATATAAATTTCCAACCAACAAAACCCCAAACCTGCAGTCAACAAATTTGATAAGTGTTTTTGTTTGATTATATATATACATATATATATATATCTTCTCATTTTTCCCTTTTTGTCTTTAAACACTCTACCTCTGGAGCTTAGCTGAGGGAGGGATAGAAGGTGATTTGAAATCCCAACCCCGTAACCTTTGAGGATAGTAGTTCACTTACGGCACATCTACTGACATTGTACAATGTCTGTGGCCATCAAGTTAGGAACAACTGCACTAAATGTTGGAAGGGGAGCTCTACAGGCCCCCAAATCCCCAGCTAAACCACTGCTCTCCTTTTTTTTCTTTTTCCTCTCCTTGACCTCTTTCTCTTTCCTCATGTATTTCTTCTTCTTTTCCTTCTCTCACTCCCTTCCTTCCTCTCCATTAGACCCAAACTGATATTAAATATATATTTTACATAGAGACTGACTCACAAATTGAGAACCATGCAACGTGCACAACAAAGAATCATGCTCAACCTTACATGGAGAGATCACAAGATACCACAATATATTAGGGAAAAAATAGAATTCCAAGAAATCATACAATCCATTAAAAATAGCTAAAATAGCGCTGGGCTGGTTATGTTACAAGAATGGCAGACGACTGCTGGACATCACGATTCACAATGTTGATCCCTAGAGATCAAATGTGAAACTGTTGGCAGCAAGATACAAGATGGCGAGATAAGCTAGACAAGTTCAGAAATTATTGGCTCTGCAACGCTCATGATAGAGAGATGTGGCCAATCTTAAGGAAGATGTATGTCCAGTGACAGATGATAAAAGGCTGATGATGACGATGATGATAATGACATACACGGTGAAATGCAAGATGGCATAATTAGCATGGGAAGTGATTCTGGCAAATAAGTTCCATTGTTGCTGAGATTGTTCATGTTTAATTCACACAAATACCCTTGTTGGGGGTGATCAATTGGAAAATTGAATAAGTTACTTCTCTTGCTTTTTGTTTGAGAAGCAATCACTGAAAAAGTCTGAATTATCAAAAAACTAAGGGATCAATTTAGCACAAATTTTCATTTCAAATTGACCCTTCCACTAAACTCCTATTCAGGGGAAGAATTTAAAAAAAAAACACCACAAAAGTTTTTTCTAGACACAATAAGGAGTAAATGTTTGAATTGTCAGCCCTCTAGGTACGTTGGTGCAGCCTGAATACATGATACATACCCACCAGACCAACTTAAAAATTGATAGCAACCTATGGTGACGGTATTGGTTGACAGTTTCTAATAAAAGCTAGAAATGAATAAATAAAAGAATGGGAAAAGCTTAAAGCATGGACACAATAAGCAAAAACAGAATAATGGTTTTATCCCAACTCCCCAAACCCTGCTCTTCTCATTACAAATTCGAGAATACATATCATTAATTATGGAATACACTAATTGCATTAAGTTGGGTCTGTCTTCAATACCAATCAATATATGTGGTTAACAGTAATGGAAACTTGAAACATGACAGTCATTGACATTCAGTCATCTGGAAAATGTAAACAATTCATTTTGACCAGAAAAGAATACTGAGAGTCATTCGAAACTTAAGAATTTTTCTTTCCAGCATTGCTTTATTTTTTAAGCACTTGAAATTTTTCAAAGTTTTACAGTCACACCCTTATAATTCTGGCTTTGAGCGGCTCTCATATTTTCTTTTTAAGAAAGCCATGTTCTTACTTGAAATATTTACTAAACTACTTGAGTTTTAACATTTTACTAGACCAAAAAAGACAAAAAAACCTCTTAGCAATGTTTAAACATGTTTAATTTATTTTTATGTCACACGTTCTCTTCAGGTTCATTTTATTGTTTTTTAAATAGAATTGCTTACATTATATACCAGGTCTGTTCAGAAAGTATTCAGCCCTTTAATACTAGCGGAAAAATAACCTATCTAGGGTGATGACAGCTTAGTCCTCTCCAAAGTACTGCCTTTGGGACCTGACACCCTTATTCCTGTGTCCTTTCAACATATCAAAACAGTCCACAAAGTCTTCTTTTCAAGTCACCATTAGCTGCCGCGTGGTGCTCTCCTTAATCTAGTCAATGGCTAAAATCTCTAGGGGGAGGCGAAAGCCAGAAGATATATGAATCTGTAGGTGAGCTGACTGTCCTGGGTGATAAAATGTTTTGCAAAAGAGCAAAAGAGCCCTACATGAAACATGAAGAATGACACCCAGTCATTGAATGCAACAGTCACACAATATACAAGCTCATTCACTGGCATGTCACTGCTGACTGAATAACCCTTCAAGAGAGTGTTTTTGCACATATGCGCAGTAAGGCTGATTCATGGTTGCCAAGTTACATTAAGACTGCTCAATTGGTTTTGGAGATATTCAAAATTGCTCGATACTTTTTGGACAGACTTCATACTAATTACATTATATATATATATATATATATATATATATATATATATATATGTGTGTGTGTGTGTGTGTGTGTGTGCCTGTGTATGTGAGAGAGAGAGAAAGGGGGAGATATGTTCAAGCCATAAGAACAAATCTAAAAACAAAAAACATATGACACATTGCCAAGAAAATTATTTATAAGAGAGGGGGATTCAATATAATTAATGGTAAAAATACATGCAACACAATTTAAACTACAAAGATGTCTTTTATAGAAAATCCTAAGGATGCTAATGATATCACTTCTTACAAAAACCCGTATCTTACTTCGCAAAAAGACATAAAGAAAAGTTTCCACAGTGCAAAGCAGAATTTCAGTTTCTTTTTAGCATAATAAAGTACCAACAATTATTAAAACAAAAATCAGACCCACATCCAACATATATTTTAAAAAGGAGCAAAAAAAATAAGAAAATTCTGGGTTGGAGGAAGGATCTGACGTAATACTTCCTAGACAAAAGCAGCAGCTGTTAAATTTACCATCACTGCTTAGATAATCACATATTGTCATGAGCGGTGCAGAATTAAAGGCAGGTTTCCTTGCCCCTCGTTTATGCACTGCATTTTCAGGTCACCTTCTTTGTGGGGAGGGGGGGAGAAAGGAAAGAAAGGTGCAATGGGTCTGGTTAGTCACTCATTAAAAACCGTCACGTGACCAACATACTTTAGCAGCATGTGATGTGGAGGTGATCAACTGAAATACGGAAAAAGGGGTGATCAATGAATTAGTTATTTCTTTTGCTTTTTGTTGAACGCAGATGGATACGAACTAAGGACCAATTTAGCATGAACTCACATTATTTGGGGATGAAATTTTCAGCCCTCTAGCTCAATTAGGTGTAGCCAGTACGATTGATACATTAATAAATAATCAGCCAGCTAGCCAGTCAGACCAGCTTTCTCTCTCTCTCTCTCTCTCTCCTCTCTATTTCTTTGTCGTGCCCATTTCTTTTCCTTACTCCATCTTTTTCCTCTTTTCCTTTCAGTATCACACTCTTATTCATCACTAAAAAGTCTGAATTTGCCAAAGACAAACAGGCACAAGTTAAGCGATCAATTTAGCAGAAACTTACGTTGTAAATTGAACCTCCCCAAACTAAAAACTTATTTGAAGGAAGATTTCCAAAAAGCAATTTTTTTCTAGAGATGACAAGGATTTAAAGTTGAAATTTTCAGCCCTTTAACTCCATTTTATGGCGTGTATGCATGATACATACATAGCAAGCCAGACCATCTTAAATACTGAAAAAACCTATGTTGACAGTTTTGGTTGGCAGTTTCTAATAACTAATGCATCTGCTGTGGGTATTGCTGATTGGTATTGATCTTGATTTGTATTGATTTTCTTTATCAGTAAGAAATATGACATCCATAAATAATTCTTATTCAAAAACTGAACTAAATGTTGACTACAGTTCTATATTTATTCTTCTCTTTATCATTATCCTCACTGCTATGTAAGGTGGCCCAAGTTTACCCAGGACAAAGTGCCTTTTGTGATCAGCACTAATTTAACTTGCGGGTTGGGGGACTTGAGCTTCTGACCTCTTTCTTCTTAATATCAAAAGTGTCTTTTTAGTCAAAATTCAAAAATATATTTTGATAGAAGACGCAACAAAAATAATGAATTGAATTTAGTAGAATTTTAGAATATTTACCACATATAATTTAAACAGGTTTCTTTGTATATATATATATATATATATATATATATATATATATATATACAGCGTATTTGGCACCGAGGAATATAATTTTTTATAATTTTACAGGAATTCCTTTTTTCCAATAGAGCCCCTACCCTTTTTAATGTCTATGCACATCAAAGTTCTCAGCCATAGAGCTGAAACTGAAATACTCTGTAGACCTGTGATAAAATGAAAGTCAGGGTCCATAATTTTCTAATGTGTTGCAGGTAAGTCAGTATTTTAACAAATTTTCCTATCTTCCAAATCTCAATCCATATCAAGACCCTGCCACCCACCAACTCCTCCATGACTGACCTAATTCATACAGAAATAAAGAGAAAATTGTTGGGATGGGGGTATGGTGAGTCTAGTCTGGCAGAAGGTTATGTTTTGATAAAAGTTAGATACATATGTAGAGAGTATGAGTTTGACAATATGTTAGTAACCTTTTCAGTGACAGAGGAAAGGGGTGATGAATTTTGTTTATTGACCACTACAAAGTTTTTGCCAAATTCATTTTCTTTCATCAGTTGATATACCCTGATCAAGTAGGGGTCTTTCTAGTTGTGTATTTAGCTATTATTTCAATGTTGCCCAAATTGAGGTCCATGCTGAAACCACGTATTAAGTGATTCTTTGTTATATCAGGTCCACAGTTCAATCAATTTTGAATGGTTAAACAGTTTTTGATCATATTTCCGTTAGAAATTGCAAGGCTCAACTCATGATAATTTTGGTATAGGGAGTGATAAGGAAGATATGGTGCCATCATCTGGAAGAGTCTGTTTCAGACTGGAAAATGGTACAACAGTGTAGGAAGACATGTGTTTTGCATTGGTGGAATTGGTTCAGTGTATTTTAATCATTATTATTATTATTATCATTATTAAGGATTTACCGGAACTAAGTCCAGAGAATTATTAAAAGATGCAGAGTGCCAATATTGAGTGCAAAACAAAATCTCAGGTAGGAGTGGGTAGTAAAGCAAGACAAGTCTGTCTTTAATTATCTCCTGGTGTCTTATCTGAGGAAGCTGCCAAAAAATGCTAGGTAAATAAGAAAAAAAGGTTTGGTTCAAGTTCTGAGATGGCAGGATCTTGTCAAAGGTGCATTTAAAGAGTTGAGAGTGCCTGTAACTAAATTAGACCTAATGCTACTACCTTTTTTTCTTTAAAACAGTTGATGATGCTGATGATGATGATGGTGGTGGTGGTGGTGATGATCAAGATGGAGGTAATCAAAACAATGGAAGATTCCTGCTTGCGATTCTGTCTACGCTTTTTTTCTTTTCCTCAATCATATCTGAATTTTTCTGGTGCTTCGCTTTTGCCTTCCTTGCACTGAGCCTATCAAATTCTTTTTTTTTTGCAAAACAACAAAATCTTGTAACTGGCTTCTGCTAATTAGCTCTAAGTACTGTTATTCTAAAAGTAATTTCAAAAATAAGCATACATGCACTCATTTTTCTCCAAGATATTTCATCGAGTATTCATATACTTGCTATTTTCATCATTGTCCAATACGAACTTTGGCCAAAATATCATGATAAACAACAAAGATTGGGTTCAAATAACTTTTAGGTTAATCACAATTACCGTATATCTTGACAGATACAATGATGCTTGAAGCATCCAAAACACACCCTAAAAATGGGGTTGTCCTCAAAGCAAGATACAAAAACAATGACTTTACAGTGAGCTAAAACCATGAAATTTAAAGCTAAAAGTGAATTCTCGTCTTACCTGATGATCACTTCATTGATCAGAACATAAAGTACTCATTTTAGAATTTCAATCAATATTTGAGTGGTCAATATTTGAGTTCAAATAAAAGGACAATCAATGTTGGTTGTTCAAGGAAAGCAGGAACAGAGGAACTTGAGTTTTCTTCCCTCCTCAACATTTTGCTTTCTTCTGGACTATGTTGAGCTTGGTGAACCTCTCATTCTTTTCGACAAATGCACTATGGTGAAAAGGATACTAAGTTCAAAAGTCCAACATGGCAGTGTAAGAACTCGATTCTTCTAACAGTTCACATTCACTGTTTGCAAAAAATTTTATTGCATTTTATTTTATGTATATCATTGTTTTAAATTAATTTAATGCATCAATGTTATTTGAAAAAATAAATGAATGTGACTAATTCAACTAATCAATCACAAACATAAGAAAACCCTCTTTACTTGATATTTTCCAAGTTAATTTCATCCTATGCTCAAACTGCACCATGGCTTGATGGATATGTCATCAGCCTGCTTACCTCAGGGTCGGACATTTGAAATATGGTAGGACTCACTTGATTTTGAGTGTTTCCTTTAGCATGACCATTTCTAGAAAACCAACAAACAAACCAAAAAAGTGACATTGGCTTTTATATAATAAGACATTACCAAAAGATGAAGTAAGTGGTTGTAAAAGCCACCTTGAGGTAGTTTATCATTTGAGATTTTTGTTTTATGCCCAAAAAGGATTGAGATCACAAAATGATAAAAATAAGAACCAGTTCCAAGGTGTCAAACCAGTTCTTACTCAAAATGTCCAAACTTTTCATTCAACCCTAAAAACTCTGTAAGATCAACCCAAGTCTAAATCAAGCACTTGATTTTTACAGTTAAAAAAACAACAACAACTTGTGATAATTACCAAAGATTTATGCTTCCAGCAACAATAACAAAGTAGGCAAAAAAAGAATATGTTTTACATACACGGGAGTCTTTGAAGTGACTTTCAGGAACACGAACCAAGTCTAACTGAATTATAAAGTATCATATCCATGAAGAAAATAACGCAATAAAAATCAATTACCCAAATTTGGTTATCACAGAAGATGTCTTAGAAATTAATGTAACAAAAGAAATGAAAACTCGAAAACGGGCAAGAAATTTATTCCTTGAAATACAGTCAGCATTTCATTAGAATTTATTTATAAATGATTATTGCCATGATTCTCAATGGATTGGTTGAACTATTATCATCACTACTCACCATAATAAAAATAATATCGCCATAGTTTTTTTGGATAATATTACAAATATTATTTAAATAATTTTAATAATAATTAATAAGATCTGAGGTTTAATAAAATTTATGATAATGATATAATAATCATACATATACTAGTACCATTCTCTCAAAAACGATTGAATTCCTGTTCACTGACAATAATTTTTTTCTTTTTTGAATAGTAAAAAAAATTTACAATGCATTTCTATAGTAAAATTATTTGCAAGGCATTTACATTATGTATATGATAGGTCTATATTATCAATAATTTTAAAATTAGTTCCTGACCGCTGACAATGCCTTTCCTCCTGATTTCAATGTATTTCTGAAGTAAAATCATTTACAACACATCGTTATGATGAAATCATTTACAATGCATTTCTGTAATGAAATCATCTACAATGCATTTCTACACTGAAATCATTTACAATGCATTTCTATAGTTAAATCTTTTAAAATGCACTTATATCATGTATATAAAAAAAACAACCTTTTGTCTGTTATGCATGCATTAATTCCTGAAGTACTAAAATTTGCTTTAAAAATTTTTACGAAATTTCCAAAATCTACTGGTTAATCATAATTCTTTTTTATTACTACAAATGTTTGGGTTGTTAGTGTAGAAAATGATAGGAATGAAGAGGTAAATTAGTAGGGTAGCGATAGAGAAGAAACTGAAGAGAGACGAGAGAAAAAGAAAAGGAAAGAAGATGTAGACAGAAGAACAAATGAGATAAAGGGGGAAGGAAAGAATGATGGATAGAGGAATGAAGTGAGGAAGACATAGTAAAAGAAGGGGAAAGCTCGAAAAAGAAAGAGGAAGGAAATAATAAAAAGAGAGAAGGAGATTTCACGACCTGAAGCTCTCAGGAGCTTAAGATAACAGGCCATAAAACAAAGAAAGACAGTGAAGCCCTTTTGTAAATGGATACAATTTCACTTTATCTTGATAGTTGCTCTGAGAAAAGGGAAAAACAGCTTGAAGCGATGTAGATCTCCTCCCTAAGATCATTTTTTGGTATATAAATGGGTGCAACCAGAAGCCATGTACAAGGAACTGATTTGTTTTGAGGTTTCGGGGTTGCCTTTCATATTCTCCACTCGCTTTTCTTTTCAAAATGGTGCAAGATTTAATTCTATGGATATCAACATCTAGTTTACAATTTCCACAGTTTATAGGATGAATTGTCCCTTCTTGGATTCTGGTTCTCCTTTGTTGTCTTGAACCTTTGAGTTACACAAAGATATACCAAGCACAAACCAAGCTTTTGAGATATTTGCCCCAATTTAGCCATTGATAGCTAATTTTTATTTTCTCTGTTCGCTAATATCATCTCAGAAAAGAGTTCTGAGGGATCCTGATCCTCCTACACATTATCATAAATTTTACCAAACGTTGGCATTTGATGAAGATTTTCATGAAAAGTAACAAAATAAATAAACTCTAAAACATTGATTAAAAAACAGGTGGGGAGGGGGTCTTCCAAGGGGAGATTTTAGGTAGTCCAAGGGTGGGGATGGGACAATTGACCTATTTGGTAAAAAATAAAAGTCATGGTGAATGGTTTTGGTTCAAGTTTAGTTGGGATGTCTTATACAAGATGGAGTATGACTGTGCAACCAAAAGTCTGAATTTTCCTTACTGGTGTCATTTATTGAAATTATTTCAAATCTAATTATAATGTTAGTTTCTTGTGGTGTTTAATTGGCTTTATAAACTTCAATAAAATTTCTAATTTTTGTAAACTTTTCAGTGATCTTATTGATAAAAGTAGGCAATAACCTTGAAAAGGTTGGGAATCACTGCTCAAAAAGGAAAGTACCATCCAAAATGGCATCTGCAAATGATCAGCTCTTAAAAACATCCATTAATCAAAAGCTCACTCAATACCTTTTCAAGACTGACTTACTTCATATTTCTTATCTATGAGTTTATTCAAGGTTGTCCTTTTTGTCTCATTGCAAGAAGAAAAAATATATCAATGTATTTTTATTCAATAATTCATTTTTTTCCATATGATCGGCTCTGTGCCACATCTGTATTCTTTTTAGATCAATGAAAGATGTGCATAAGTATACAGTTGTTTCCTTTTTATCCTATGTGTGGGAAAGCAAAGCAGCTGAGTTTGGTTTCAGAGAAACATTTTAAACTATGATATAATTGTATGCTTTCAGAAGTCAAGAAAAAACCCTCAAAAACAACATTTTTCAAATCTTAATTACATTTTTCACATAGGGTATCTATTTCCTGGTGATATCATTAATAAAATTTCATTTTATAATATTTGTTTTATATTATCATGCTGTTCTTCTAATATTGTCTAAGATGCAAAATAAAGTTATTTTTTGAGAAATTTCAGATTTTTTTTTACCTTTAAATAGTCAACAGATGAAGATAACAACATCCGTTGGTAGAAAAATACCAAAATCAAAAAAATAACAGGAAATTTATTGAACTTTATTATTTTATTCTTTTTTTTGTAATATGACATAAGAATATTTCAAGACAATAAACATGTAGATTCATAAATAAAACACAAAATTGAAAAAAATATCCTGTCAAAAAGGTACTTGACAAAATGTCATTTGACAAAACATCATTTCGACAAAAAGATTTTGTACACGGTTGAGTGAATGCTCAAGGAGATTACTCTGAAGGAGACAGTTGAAACTCGGGGTTAGGGCCAGTGATAATTTTCACTTTTGGCAAAAAAATCTGCCATATGCCAATCAAGAAATACTTCTTCTTTAATGTGAATATTGTCTCATAATACCAAATTCTAATCTGTGAATATTGTTGACAAATCTCTACACAACCATATTCTTTGTATTCAATCTTAACACAATCGATCCTCTCTCTTTCATCATGCTTAGGACTAAGACTGATGAAAGTATGGCCTATACTGGGTTTAAATTGCATTTTTTTTAGTTTAATTTTGTAAAATAAAGTTGGCATGGAGTTTGTCAGTCACTATGCAAATGATAGCTGTAATACTGGACTGAAACTCCAAGAACTGCCTTGTTTTTATTACAAAAAAGAAGAAAGAGAAGGAGAAGATATTTGTAAATAAGGAACAATGTCACTTAACTTTGGCAATAATCTGAGATATTTTTGTTTACATCAGACAGTCGTAGGAACCAATTTTTCAAACAAGTGCAGTTTGTAAGACAAGCTTTTTTGTTGAATGTTGAGGCTGGTCGATTATGTCCGACTCTAGTCCATAGGTTTTGGGTTCCCATGTCCCACCAGAATAGGTAGTTACAAACAGCTAAACAGTATTTCCATTTTAGATGTATTTTTTTAGTTTTGTTCTTCAAATTAGTGACTCTAATGTTGACAATATTTAGATATTTTTATAAAAAGAATTTATGGTTTGAAGTCCAGTGTTGCCAATTGTTTTGTTTTCTTCCAAATTCTTTGAATTTGGGAGTAACTTCCAAAACTGAAAAATCTCATCTAAATTGGTAACATTGTCTCTCAGCAGAATATCATAATTGCCTGATTTGGCCAGAAAGGGCAGATAATCCAAGTTTTATCCCAGAGATCTGACCAAAAGAGGCATTGGAATAGTATTGAATTTGGGAATGGAATGAGTCTGAAGGAAGAAGTTCAAAACCAGCCTCTTGCGGTGAGTCTGAGATTTAGCTTGGATTATCTCCCCTTCCGGTCAAATCTGGCAACACTGCTGGACGTCTAACCCAATTCTGTTCATGGTGGCACAGCATTACAAGAAGACAAATGACTAAAGACTTTTTTCTAACCTTTTTGTTTCGTTTCTGCTTGATATCTATTCAATTTCACCCAATTCTTTCTCTATCACCTTCCTGTCTACCCAGCCACCTCCGGCAACAATACCCTCAAACACACAAGACAAGTTTCAACTGCTGAGCAAGTAAATCTCTATTTTACAGCCTCAGTTGATTGTCATGCCTGACAGGTAAGTATCCCAGGTTACACCCTCACCTCCACACCCAGCTTTATCATCTCACTTCATTCGTTTGACTTTTCGATGGATGAATGGACACAGTTATTGGGGGATAGCATTTCTCTTCTGTTTTGGGACACATCAGCCATTGTGATTGGCAGAGACAATGAACTCATTGTTTTCAAATTTACACCATGGCCAAAGAGAAACTGTCCACCGACTAATGTAGATTAATTGTGGAGTGCTGTCAGTAATCAAAATAGAAATGTACCTCAACCGAATTAATAGTATCCTCTTGGTGAATGTCAAATTGTGTGTCTCTCTCTCTCTCTCTCATTTCTCCTTTTCTTTTTGCTTTTTTATGGGGTACTGGGAACTCTTTCTTTTCCCTATGATAGGCTTTTTTTCTTTATTTTCCTTCACCATTTTTTTTTTTAATTTTCTTGTCACGCCTTAGATTTATTTGTTTTATTTAGTTCACAAGTTTATCTGGAGCTCCCCTCCCAACACCCTTAGAAATAAAAAAAAAATCCTAGTTCTTTCTATTCCAAAGAGAATTGCTTCAAACTTTGTCTATGTCAGTGGTGGACATCTTTAGAAAAGTGATAAAGAGAGTTCTTGAAGACACAGTGTCTCAAGCTAAGTGCTTGTGTTAACGCTGCCTGACCATTTCTTGTTACAAAAACGGTATAAAAAATGACTACACACATAATAAAAACATTAGCGAATAATGTACTCACTATGTACTTTATTTCTCTCAATGCTTCCATGAAGTCTAAACTATACAAAGAATCAAAGAGTCTTATTCAAACCATTTTTTCTCTATCTTATATAATCAAAACACTTGAAAAAAAAATCCTTTAATAGTATAAAATATACAAAGATTTCTTTGTAAAAAAAACTGTTGCATTCATTGTCAACCTGGATGAGAGCCAATCAAATTCATTAATTTGTTAATAAGCTAAGATTCAAGTGTATTTTTTTTTTCCATCTTCAAATTATCCATTTTTTTAGTTCCATTGATAAATTCTAGAGAATCACCCTGTAATTTTCATATGTTCAGCGGGTATAAAACAAATAACTCTTATATGAAAATGAAAAACCCAAATACTTCAAACTTCATAGAATATTTTCTTATATTATTTATAAAAGATAATGTTTATTGCTTTATTCTTCAGAATCAAGCTGAGAATTTACACTTTTTAAGAAGATTGATACAAGAATGAAGTCAAATAAAATAAAATCTGTTGGTTTCATTTTTAAAACTTCCCTTTTATCTTCTGGAGAAAAAGAAAAAAAGCAACAAGACATGATTTGACAAATATCTTCCAAGAAAATAACTGTCACCCTAAGCTGACAGTTTTACCATCAGTCTCCAGAGGAACCAATGTGGAATGGAAAAAAGAGGAGCCAACGTGAAATGGAAAATAGAGGAGCCAATATGGAATAGACAATAGAGGAGCCAATGTGGATTAGAAAATAGAGGAGCCAATGTGGAATGGAAAATAGAGGAGCCAATGTGGAATAGAAAATAGAGGAGCCAATGTGGAATAGAAAATAGAGGAGCCAATGTGGAATGGAAAATAGAGGAGCCAATGTGGAATGGAAAATAGAGGAGCAAATGTTGAAGAGAAAATAGAGGAGCCAATGTGGAAGAGAAAATAGAGGAGCCAATGTGGAATGGAAAATAGAGGAGCCAATGTGGAATGGAAAATAGAGGAGCCAATGTGGAATGGAAAATAGAGGAGCCAATGTGGAATGGAAAATAGAGGAGCCAATGTGGAATGGAAAATAGAGGAGCCAATGTGGAAGAGAAAATAGAGGAGCCAACGTAGAGGAGAAAATAAAGGAGCCAATGTGGAAGAGAAAATAGAGGAGCCAACGTAGAGGAGAAAATAGAGGAGCCAATGTGGAAGAGAAAATAGAGGAGCCAATGTGGAAGAGAAAATAGAGGAGCCAATGTAGAGGAGAAAATAGAGGAGCCAATGTGGAAGAGAAAATAGAGGAGCCAACGTAGAGGAGAAAATAGAGGAGCCAATGTGGAAGAGAAAATAGAGGAGCCAACGTAGAGGAGAAAATAGAGGAGCCAATGTGGAAGAGAAAATAGAGGAGCCAACGTAGAGGAGAAAATAGAGGAGCCAATGTGGAAGAGAAAATAGAGGAGCCAACGTAGAGGAGAAAATAGAGGAGCCAATGTGGAAGAGAAAATAGAGGAGCCAATGTGGAAGAGAAAATAGAGGAGCCAATGTTGAAGAGAAAATAGAGGAGCCAATGTGGAAGAGAAAATAGAGGAGCCAACGTTGAAGAGAAAATAGAGGAGCCAACGTGGAAGAGAAAATAGAGGAGCCAATGTGGAAGAGAAAATAGAGGAGCCAACGTAGAGGAGAAAATAGAGGAGCCAATGTGGAAGAGAAAATAGAGGAGCCAACGTAGAGGAGAAAATAGAGGAGCCAATGTGGAAGAGAAAATAGAGGAGCCAATGTGGAAGAGAAAATAGAGGAGCCAACGTAGAGGAGAAAATAGAGGAGCCAATGTGGAAGAGAAAATAGAGGAGCCAACGTAGAGGAGAAAATAGAGGAGCCAATGTGGAAGAGAAAATAGAGGAGCCAACGTAGAGGAGAAAATAGAGGAGCCAATGTGGAAGAGAAAATAGAGGAGCCAATGTGGAAGAGAAAATAGAGGAGCCAATGTTGAAGAGAAAATAGAGGAGCCAATGTGGAAGAGAAAATAGAGGAGCCAACGTTGAAGAGAAAATAGAGGAGCCAACGTGGAAGAGAAAATAGAGGAGCCAATGTGGAAGAGAAAATAGAGGAGCCAACGTAGAGGAGAAAATAGAGGAGCCAATGTGGAAGAGAAAATAGAGGAGCCAACGTAGAGGAGAAAATAGAGGAGCCAATGTGGAAGAGAAAATAGAGGAGCCAATGTGGAAGAGAAAATAGAGGAGCCAATGTGGAAGAGAAAATAGAGGAGCCAACGTAGAGGAGAAAATAGAGGAGCCAATTTGGAAGAGAAAATAAAGAACCCAATTTGGAAAGGATGATTAAGATAAAATATTAAGATGATCTTATAAGGGAGAAAGGAAATCGTCTGAGAGAATGAAGACTTTTTTAGAGAGAGAAAAGGATTGATTTAAAGGATAAATCATTTAAAAATGAACTTCTTCTTCTCCAGCATCATAAGGATCTTGAGGAATAAGGCTGAACTAGATTGTAGAATAAATTGAAATTTTTTTCAACAGAAAATCGTCAAACTTAGGAGACCATTAGTTTCATTATTTGTCAGCTTGATTGATGTAACAAGAATAAAGTGTGGAATTGTCCACAATAGAAATTTTTCAATGAATAAGACTAAGCAGTCACAGAAAAAAAGTGTCAATAAATAAATAGATAAGATGAATAATGCATCAATAGAATTATGAAGACCTACTTCACAAATGAAATGGAATAGATTTGAATCTCAAAAGATTAGATCCATAAAATTACATTGCTTTTTTTTTTCATCTTATTGAAGTTACTTACATTTGAATAGGACAACAGTAATTGATAAGAATAATTATTTAGGGTTTATAAACGATGAAAAAGATTTTTTTTTTTCTAGTGATGATAAGGTGATGATTTTCATTCTTCAAGAAAAAAAAAAAAGGAAAGAAAAAAATTTTCAACTTCAATGTTACTTTTCCCAAGTCTCCAAGATTTGAAGACAATGTACCAATTAACTTTTTGAGATGAAATTATTTTTCAATTCTTTCCTTACACCCATATTTTTTTTGTATCAGTGGGGCCAAAAACTCTCGAGAAGCTGATTACAAATTTTTTCTTCCCGGAAAAACAAATAATCAACAAAAATGAGAGAAACAAAGATAAAATGATTTCAGAAACAAAATCTTTTTAAATAAATAAAATTCATGACTCTTGATCAACCAAAAAATAAATGAATAGGTTATCCCCCCCCACCAAAAAAGGACATGCAGTTCTTGTGAACACAGGAGGCTTTTTTTATTGCTCTCCCCACTACACGTTTCAATTCTTTTGTTTTACACTCATGAGTAAATTCAAAGGACACATGACAAAACAAAATCCACAACAAATCAAATACATGATATTTTTTTTCATTCGTTTCTCCATGTCAGGGACAAGGTCGATTGTTGTTCAAATATGGGAGGGAGAAAAGAAGAAGATGAAAGTGATGAATATTCAACCATTCATCACTGTTTCTGGTGACAAAATTTCTCTCAAACCAACTTAGATATTCTAATCTCTTCTTCCCATCTTTGATGCTGACACAACATTTTGGCCGATTCATTCAACGGCCTTCTTCAAGTGTAAAATGTAAAATCCATAGGGAAAGAGTCTCTTTATCAGTCTCTTTCTTTGGTGGTGTAAAGCATAAGCAAAAAAAACAACACCCCCAAAACGGTAGGCGCCACTTGAGATAAAGACCAATAAAAGAGACTCTCTTTCCTTAGGAATATTACATTTTGCACCTAAAGGCAGCTGTGTAATGGATCGGCCTTAACAAATCAACATCAAAGAAGAGATTAGATTGCCTAACCAAAGGTTGGTACATTAATGATTCTTCTCAAAGTTAAAGACAATATAACATTTCTCTATCTCTCTGACATTTATTCCTGAAATTAGATAAAACATTATTATGGTACTAGAATATACCTGTCCAAAATGGCAAGCTTACTTATGTAGGGATTGGCACAAAAAGCCTAAAACAATTGGGTAACTTCTTTTTTAATGATTCAAGTAACCCAATTTCAAGCTATTCTAATGTGTGATCAGAGGTTTCAACTCTTGGGAGTTTCTATGATGTAATTGTTATATCGTAATAGGAAGGTGAATTAACCAATGGGATGCATCAGCTACAAACAAACAAACAGAAGATCTGCATTAGTGAGATTCGATTGGTTGATTCGTTGATTCAAAAAAGACAGAGTGATGACACATGGGAATGGTTGGTGAAGAGGGAGACACCTCACCTGTGAAGATGGTTAATTAGTTGGCATACCTTTATATAGGTGAATATGAGTATGTATATCTGCATGGAAGAACATGGTCTATGTGTAAATGATTGCTTTGCATGTGTCAATAGGAAAGTGTTTGATACTCAACCACAGAATCCAATGTATGAGTCAAATGAGTGTAAAAGTTGAGCCTCTGATTTTTGACCAAAAAGAACTTTACTTCCTTTGAGTGTAATGAAAAAAAAAAACAATCACTTTACAAGAAAAGTTTGGTAATTACAACTATAAGATTGAAAAGTAGTGCGCTCTACATAGGATTGCTGACTGTCGACTTTCTGTCAATCAAACTACATGTTGGTTTCCTCTGTTCAGACCGCTGAGTCCAAAGAGAGGCAAGAATTCAGAGTTGTCCTTCTCCTAGAGTGGTTGCTAACCAAGGCTAAAGAGTTCAGTCTGACTTGCTATTTGCCAATAACAGGGGGTGTGTGGAAAGACAAGGCAGATTCATGTCTTTTCAGAGGGCATTTGTGCAAAGTGAATGCAAACTGAGCCTGAACTCAATTTACCCATCCTATTTTCCGTACTGCTAACAGTCAGGCCACCTACACCTGATTTTTGTCTAGTGCTTTGAAAGAGCAACATTGATAGCTGATAAGCAAGGACCTCTACCCTTGTACATGTATCTATGTATAATGAAAAGCATAGTAAGTAATGATGTGCAAATTTTGTAGGTTTGTTTACACAATAGGTTTGCTCACTTCATGCATACATACATGTCAAATAATGCAGCATTTGTTCTGGATGCAAGGATACAAAGCTTCAAATATCTAACTTCTGATGAAGGGACAGAGGGAGAAGTAGGACTGGGTGATGACCCGAGATGAGATCTTTGTACATATATTTCATCAAAGACCACAATATAAACAAAAGTTAGATTAAAACACCAATCTAAATAAACCAATTATTTTTCTATCTATTTCTGTGTTATTTTGTTTTTTTGTTCAGCCAGTTATTTCTAATTTCAAAGGGAGAGAAAATCTAACAGTAATTTGCCTGATTCCCCTTATTGATGCTTTGATTTAAAGTCGCAGTCTCTTGATAATTCCATGAAAAAGATTATTATTATTTCCTCCTGATTTCTTTCGGTAACATTCACTTGATGCTCAGATGTGACCAAATTTGCAAAAAAACAGCCTCTTTTATCCCTTTTCATAATACTGTTAAATTTTCCCAGAGAGCAGAAATTAAATAGAAACAAGTCTGATTACTCATTTAATAGAAATGACCAGCTTTTTTTTCTTCAGAATGCTACGTTGGTGGTGATCTATTAAAAAATAGAAAAATGGGGTGATCAATGAATAAATTACTTCTCTTGCCTTTTATTAGGGCAGCAATTACTAAAAAGACTGAATTTTCAAAAAGACAAGTAGGCACAAATTAATGGGATCAATTTTGCATGAACTGATATGGTAAATTTTACCCTAACTAAAAACCTATTTAGAAGGGCAATTTTACCCCTCCACCAAAAAGAGTTTTTTCTAGACATATTAACGAGTGGTTTGATTTTCAGCCCTGATGTATGATATGTACATGGGTATCAGCCAGACCAATTTGAAAACTGAAGACACTGATGTTGACATTTTCTAATTATCTACAGGAACCAAGATCAATAAAATCAGCAAAAAAGTTGAGCCTAAAAATAAGAAAACTCAAAAAAATATGATGGGTCAGTCTGTGAATACCATTACTTATAAATCAAGCAAGAATTATTATATACCAGTTAAACCCAGTGGAAAAAATTCACAGATATATTTGAATTTCTATGAGATGATTCAAGAGTTGAGAAAGGTATGATTGGCTACAAATTTCTGACGAAACAAGAGTGATTTTTTATTTTCACTGTTTCTGATTTAAGTAAAGACATTATGAAAAAATATTGGAAAAAATAGCTGAAATGTCTGTAGAACTGGAGATTTATTACTGACAAATTTGAAATCATCTTTAGCAGAGTATATTGTACTTGTCTTCACAAAACAACAAACAAAAATTCCAAATCCCACACGACCATGATGAATTTCTTTCAGCGAAGAGAAATTAGTCCATAAAGGCCAAAATACCATTAATTTTCTGAAAACAGTATCAAAGATATATTGTCTTTATATATGTTAAATAAGTTCAAAGTTGCAATTCAGAAAGGAAGAAAAAAAAAAAATTCAAAAGGCAATGTAAAAAAAAAGACTCCAACACTAGAAACACGACTTGTGGATAACCAATATCTTTTTTAAAACAAGAAAGCAAATATCACTTACCAAAAAGCATGTTTTTTCAGAGTTCCTTTCATCCTTAATGGTTTCAAATTGTCCAAAGGACAAAGTTTATAAAAGCAATATGTAACTTCAGCTTAGATCAAGAATTTACTCAGCATAATCAATATGAATGTCATTAGTACATGAATTCTCAAGGCTTCATGGTAGATATTTTTTTTTCAATTCTAGGAATTAAAAAGCATAAAAAATATATAATTTTGTATTTCAGAGAAAAAAGAGAGAAAATGTGCTCGATTTTAGTGGGGTACCATAATAGAAAAAAACATTTTATCTAGATAGTAGTGAAAAAGTCACCATATACCTATATTTTCATGAATTTATTTTTTCTTTTCATTGGTAAATATAAGTTCTATCTTTTGTAAGAAAAAAAACAAAAAAAACTCCAATCTACGTAGCTGTGTGCATATATGATAAAGATGATGACTAGTTTAAGAATGGTAATCAAAAACCAAAATTCCACTTTAAAAGATAAGGACAAACCCATTCCCGCCTTAAAATATTGATGGAAAAACCTATAAAGATTTCACCTTATATTTCTTTATATATATATATATATATATATATATATTGACATTTAGAATAGTAAAACAGTACTGAATATAAACATAGTACATTAAAATACTTGTGCCTTGGTAAATATATAAAGGAAAAAAATTCACCAAACAAACAGACAAAAAACCAATAATACATTTAATCAGAATAAGTAGAGGGTCTACATGCTCACAGATAACCAAGTGCCAACTGTCAATATTGATATGTGTACCTACAAATACATGTTATTGATGTTGTTGGTATGTAGGTCTGCTGATTTATATATCAATGAAGATCATCCATGTGTGCTTTTCAGATTCCACCTACTGCTGCCAAGTCATAGTTGAATCTCAGACAATCAAGGGCTTTGAGATATGGAGGCTCAATAGCTGGGTTAGTAGGGCAGACATCTCAATATATATTTTGATAGACTTCAATATATTGATCTTTGCTTCAGTGAAAAGGGGGGGGCTGAGGGTGAAGTTCCAATGGCACAAAATATAGAATTAAGGAGTGCATACGAGCAGGGTTGGAAAAAGAAGAGAAAAGAGAAAAGTTAATACTTTATTTTTAACCATAAAGAGAAAATGTTCTTTTAGCTACATTTGAAGTATTAATCATCTTTTCATAGCTGTAAAAAAAAAAGATTTCTAGAAAAGATAAAACAAATATTTTTCAATTAGCAAAAGAAAAAATTAGCATTTTCAAAAATCTCTTCTAACTTGGAACTTCTGCCTTAATCAGTTGCTGAGATGTTGTAGAGCAAATGAAAATGGCTAAAAAAGAACTATTTTCATAACGGCCGTGATTTTTAAAAAGGTGATTTCGCTTTTGTTATGAACATTTATCTACAGTTCTTTTTTTTTGTTTTAATCTTGAGGTATGATGTTTACAATTGTGGAGAAAAGTCTACGATTTAAAAAAAAATGAAGCTTTTTAAAGGAAAAGACAGTTATAGATGGAAAAAAAGAAATGAATGTTATTGAATGAAAAAACAAATTTGACTCACCCTATTTTCCAGAACAGCCATTTCATCCTTCATGGACTCCTTCTCCTCTTTCAGCTGAGAGTTCTTCTGTACAAGCTCTTCTTGTCTAAAATGAATAACAAAATAAAATAAATTTGCCTGAAATTTCAAGAGTGAAACTCAGTAGCTATTATATATGACAAAAAGTCATTTGATTTATAGTACTGCAAGAATATGTACGTGTGTGTGTATAATATATATATATATATATATATATATATATATATATATATAAAATGACAGGCTACATGTATAGCATAAACTATATGATAAGAAAGGGAGGTGGTGTTTGATCAACACTGCTGGGGTGCCATGTTGATATAAATGTTTTGTTTTTAAAATCTCCGATACAGTTACATGGTAAACAAGTGATGATCGCAACAAGAGACAATTTACACATTGTACCACAATAACAAAGTATAGGGAAACCATGAAAAAAAAACCTGAAAAAATTGCATAAATTGTATTGACAGATATTGGGAAATAAGTGACCTAAGCAACACAAAAAAATCTTTCGACAACATTTTTGATGTTCATGTTTAAAGCTGTAAAGCTTTCTTGACTATATATATATATATATATATATTTTTCTTCTTTCTTGTTAACGAATAAGTTATTTTTCCGTTTGGTTACAAGGATGAAGGAACTGCCCCAAATTTTCTGCCAGAATATATATATATATATATATATATATATATAAATATATATATATATATATATATATATATATATATAAAGAAGAAATGAATTAATGAAAAGCACAATAGTTAAGACCCCATCCAAAGAAAAGAATTAAGGGAGATAATTTGTCATTGTCTCAAGAATTGGAAAAAGTGATTGAATTAGTTATAATCAGTTCTGTGGCTTTTTATTTCAAGCTAATACATTTATGCTTGTAACTAAATTTTTCTTTCTTTCCACGATGTTTGGAGTTGTAATTGTCTATCTTTATCCCAATACTTTTGTTGAAAGATCACAACTGCTTTACAGCCTGCCTTAGCCTTTGTTTACATCTTGGACTGGAGGGGGTTTCCACCCTGGTTGCAGGTGTGAATGGGTGCAAAATTTCCTTGGGCCTCCAAGGCTTGTTAATTAATAATCATGCCCTCCTGTACAATACAGCACAACTGTCCACGAATGCTATCTTTGCCCCTGGCACTGTAAACCCTTGCTACACCACAGTGTGGTACAAAGCCGAGTAGAAGGAAATGGGGATCAGAATTATTCCATACATGACATAAGCATTTTTGATGGGTACCATGCTAGTAATAATATAAAATGCAACAGTTTCTTTAATTCTACACCTCTTAGTAAACATAGGGGATCAGAAAGAAAGAAACTTTGTAACCCTTTTTTCTCAGGGTAAATCACAGAATGACAGCCATTGCAATAGAAAGCAACTGAAATTCAGATGAAATAATTCTTCTCATCAAAACTGAAAATAACTGACAATGCTTAATCTAAAAATAGAATTCAAGACATCACAGTAGACAACGTTTATAAAATAATTTCAAGATATGGTGAAAGTTTGAAAAATGTCGATAATAATATCTGATTAGCAAATAAAAGAGGCTGAGCATTCTTTTACATTCAATGTTTTTATTATTGATTTTAATACTAATTTTTAGTTGTTTTTTATTACAACTTTGACCCAGACCGTCTTTCTCCAGCAGCGAATAACAGCCTGACTAGAGATAAAGAGTAAACCCATGGTGAGAGACAAACTCACACCCTCTATCCAGAGGGAGTCCAATATATGCCTGGGTGCCTTCAACCTTTCAGCTACGGGGCTCAATAGTTTGGTAGAAGCTGATTTTACTCCTTTAAACTTGACTCTTTACAACTGATATCCAACGCTTGTTAATGTTTATATTTGAGACCTAGAAGTCTCTTATTTAATTCATTTTTATTATCAGATGAAGTATTTTTATTATCATTTTTAAAAAAGGCGTCATTGTTGAAAAAAGTGTTCAGGGGGAGTGACTGTTCCCCAACTAACTATGCTATTGCACAATAACATCAACAAGACTGGCTGCTTCAGGGTCAAACTGTACTCTAACAGAAGCTTAAAAGTTTTAAAAACATTCTGACTTTCATAAAAATGTTTTTTATTTAAGTGAAGATCTTTAAATTTGGAAGGGGATTGATAAATAGTATCTAGATATTTTTCTAGATAAATACCATGAAAAAGTAGATAATTCTAGATATAATTTGAGGTAATGTAGATATTAACTCAAAACTAGCATTCATGACTTTCACTTTTCTCTTTCTATCTCTCCCTCTTATTTTCCATTGGTTGATGACACAGGAATAAACTCTGTCTCTCTCTCTCTCCCCTCCTCTCTCTGTCCATCATTTAAAACTTTTAATCTTTTAGCCTTAACCAGTAGTCTGAAATTGTTAGTGTTGTTAGGTGAGGAAAATGAAGTTGAAACTCAGGAGTTAAGCAATAAAGAAGGATGGTAAAAAGATCCTTGGATAAAGTTAAAGAAAACTTCCTGTCTCTTTTGATGTCTTATTTTTCACAAATTCTTCAAAAATGGGAAAAAAAATACAAAAATACTTCTTTAAAGATTTCATTTTCGCAATCTTCGTATCTGGACACATTTTTACTTCCTCCAAATTTTCGCTCATACACATTGTTTTTTTTACAGCCTATCTTTTCTATTATTGCTCAAATTTAAAATGTCTAAAAATTAAACTGGAACAAAAAACAAAATGTTTTCTAGCTCTCAATTCTGGGATATCTTTTATTTGTTAATCTCATTTATAAAAGACAAGTCATTACTTTTAATCTGTAAAATAGAGCAAACAAAAAATGGAAAGAAATAGTTTGTTTTTTTCCTTTTCTGAATCATTCATTTCAGGGATATATTATACTTGTTCATTTCATCAATAAAAGCAAAGTTGTTGTTTTTTTCAGCGCAATCAAGCAAAAAAAATAAGAAAATCTTGTGATAGAATTCAACCCAAAATATTATTGCCAAATGTTTCTCTAAATACATAGCAAATGTAGGAATTTGGATAATAAGCACAAAACATTGGGTGTCAATTCTGTTTGTGATATTTCATGATAAACACAATTGTTAAACTCGTATTTTTCTTTTTCAATCTTTCAATTTCCTTCTCTAATATTTCTGATATTTTTCTGCTGCAAAAAGAGACGTTATTCTTGCAAACATTATTTGCTGATTCATAAAAAGCAGAGTTTTAAAAATCCATTTTTAGATTTTTCATTACTTACCTACCTTTTTCTAAATGAAAATTTTTCTACTTAAATATCCAATACATATATATACACACATATATATTCCCTGTGAAAGCTTTACGTATTTAGATAATTCCCTTCAATATGCCGATATTTTTATAATCTTTAAAAAAATAAAAAGCTTTTAACTATATTAACATTCATTTTTAAAATTCATTTTTATTACACTTCTTCTGATAATTTGGATTATTTTTTCTAATGATTTAATTTCCAGTATTTCTAATATTCTCACTTCTAACTTTTGCAAGAAAAAAAATCTCTTTGTCACCAAAATAACAGCATTTCAAATTGGATTTCAACAAAGAACTACCTATTTGATATTTTCTCTCTTTTTTTAATAAGATCCTTGGCTAATGACTTCATTCATTTGCACACCAATGTGTAGAGTTACTCCTATATCTCACTTGAGACTTTCCATGGTGTTTTCTGAATTTGCGATCATCAGTAAAAGCTCATAACTTGTTCTAGCAAACTCATGAAGGAAAATGAAAACCAATTTTGAACTAAAGACCCTGGGCCATTCACTTTAATAGTTTATACCTTCTGGACCAACTATTCGGAAAGAATATAAGTACACTGTAGACCCAATATAATGTGAAATCACTCACAACACAGACCCAAATTTTCTAACCATTAAATTTGGTTTTCAAAATAATAACCAAATATAAAAGTATCACCCTTTTCCCTTTCATCAATCTTTAAAAAGATAACTAATGTATTGTCAAACTGCTTCTCGACACACTTACTACATATATATCTAAGTTTTGCCAAAATATATCCTTCTGGTGAAATGTCTCAATCTAAAAAATTACTAGTATTCATTTCTGTCTTTCCGCTAGACTAGTATCACCCAACGCCCACTCCCATAGTTTTCTCTTCATTCTGACACAGATTTCTATGGTTGGTCTTGAAGATGTTGGGGTGAGGATCTAGATCTCGGATAAAATATGGTAAATTGGATTATTTGTTACAATGCAGACTCATTCATAATGCAGTCCAAAATTATGGACCTCAACTTTCACTTTATAACTGGTCTATAGTGTATCGAGGTCTGTGCAAATATTCTATTTTATTCTACCTATCAAGATTACCACCACAGTTGTCTTTGAACTTGAAATATCAATTTGCACAGTAAAGTAGTATTTGTAACAAGAAGGAATCTTTCTAATGTACTTGATCAAGTTTCAAGCATGTAAGGTCTCACAACTAAAGAGCAAAGGATCAAACCTGGATATTAAAGGTTTTCCTTTGATTGCAAATCAGTTTTTAAGGACTGCAAAAAACTACAAAATATCTTAAGAGGTTTGTTGTTCAAATTCCTGATGAAAATACTCAAAAGTTATTGTTGACCTCAAGATATTTCAAATAAAATTCTGGTTTAGACCAACAGGGCAGACTTCAAGCCAACTGGACAAATTGCTCTCAAATGGGTCCCACGTTACTCATGTCAAACATATATAAGAGCACACTGTAACATACACCTAAAATTACGTTGTAGGTTTTACAAAGAACAGCAACAAGTTCAATTTTCTTCCATGGTGTTTATTTACATTATTTATATTTTCAATTTTCTTCTATATTGAACTTGAATTAAATAATATGCTAATTGATTTATAGATCAGTATAAAAATTTATTCATTTGAAATTTTCAAGTGCACTTTTTGATTGCTATCGATTCTGACAGAGATATAAAGTCTATAATAAACTTTATTGATGTATCTAATTTTGTACAGACTTTGGCTAAGGCCCCACAAAACATGTTTCCAATTAAGACCAAGAGAGGATTATGCTTAAAATCACACAGAGAGATCTCAAGATAGGACAGTATGTAAAAGAAAAAACGAGAGTCAGAGCTATCATAGAATCTTTTAAAAAAATTCAGATTACAAAGGCAGCCAGGCAGGTGTATACTAGACTCTCTCTGAGAAGTTTGATTCTCACTACTGTCTTACTCTTTATTTCCGATTGTGGTGTTTCAAGAATGTAAGACAATTGCTGGACATCACAACTCACAGCATAGATCCCCAAACTTCATAAGTGACATTGTGGCCAGCAAATATCACAATGGCTTGGAAACTTGGACAGGATCCAGAGACATCATTCCCACTACACCAATGATAAAAAGATCTGAGAATGTCTTTGTCTAATGACAGACATTAATACACAGATGATGATGAGAATACTAATCAAATAAATCCCTATAGCTCTCCAATACAATATTTCATATTCTGGAAAGAAAATATTAGCTGAGCAAGAAGAGAACTTTGATTAAAAGAATCGTCAGATAACCTGAAGATCTTACTATCATTCTATGCAAATGAGAAACTGTTCACAAAAACTGTCAGAGCAGGTTGCTTCAGTTTTCAAGTTGATCTAGCTGACATTCTATGTATATATCACATGTACAGACGGCATCAGTGGAGCTAAAGGGATGAAAATTTGAACATCTACTCCTCATTATGTTTAGAAGAAATATTTTTTTAAATCCATCCCCAAATAGGTTTTTAGCATGTGTAGTGGTGGTGGCGGGGGTCAGTTTGCAATGTAATTTTAAAATTCAAACTTTCTAGTGATTACTGCCCAACAAAAGGCAAGAGAAGTAACTTAGTCATTGATCACCTCTTCTGCCAATGGTTTAATTGATTGACATGCTGCCAGAAACACATCACCTTTTTCAATGAAAGGTATTCTCTTTTCTAACTCATCTTCATGGCGACTTTTGCTGATAAAAGCAAAATGTATTGCTCCTCTTACATCATATCTGATATGAATGTAAATAATATCAAATAAGTTATAAGGGGGTTGAATCAGATTAGATTGCTTCATATCACTTAATTAAGAAATTTATTTTAATTTGCACCTTAATGGCCTCTCAGACAAAATACATCAACTAGTTATTTTAATAGGCCTTTATATGAACTCCCATGAGGAAAGGGTGTGACACAAGGTCAGTTTAACATGGGGATACTAGATACATGAACATGTGGCTAGGAACTCTCTTTAGTCCTTGCAACTATTGTCACAAGACCATTAGAGCACTGGTCTTTAGGTCTCAAGATGATTCCTGACCCTCTTGGATTTGAATTCAGAGAGCAGAGCAAAGGCCTCATTGGCTACGGCACCACATCTGCATCTATTTGGTCTTATATGTTCCGAACTCTGGTATGGAAACCAGACTGAAGATATTGTGAAAGTATTTGAATCTTATGCAAGTCTTTCATTGCCTATCTCAGCTGCAGTCAGTACATTTATCTTTTATTTGAATACCATTTTTTAAAAATATCTACTCATATGGAAAATAATGATACAATCATGAATTATAGTTTGAAAAATAGCTTAGCCTTCTCACAACCGCCACAAAGAGTTTGATGAAATACAATTGGAATAATTTACATTTTGAGAAAAATAATTAATAAGCAAATAAAAACAGGCCTGAAAAATCATTTAATAAAATCATCACATAACCGACATCTTTTGGCAGTATGCCATGTTGGGAATGATCAATTGAAAATTGGAAAAAGGGGCAATGAATGAATGAATTACTTTTCTTGCCTTTTGTTGGATCACTAAAAAGTACAACATTTCAAAAAATAACCATTAATGCAGTTGGGCACAAATTAAGAGACCAATTTAGAAGAAAAATTACATTGTAAATTGATCCCCTCCCCCTTAAATCTATTTGGTGGTGAGTTTGAAATATTAGTAAAAGTTTAAATTTTCAACACACTCACTCCCATTTGTATGGCCTGTACATGCTATATATACGTATGCCAGACCAGCTTAAAAACCAAGGAAATGTATGATGACAGTTTTTGTTGATGGTTTCTTATAATCTTTTTCAATTTTTTTTTCTCCAGCTTTTAGAATTTTTAAACTTTTTACATGTTGGTTAATTCTTGTGTTAAAAGAGGAAAAAAAAAAAAAGAAAGATTGTACATTTAAAAGAAAGCAAATATTTCCACTTTCTTTCCCACGATTGCATAATTTTATTATCAACTTATTTACTCTTCTGGCACAGTAGATGCCCTGTGAGAATATTTACTCCCCACTAAGTATGATCAAATAAAAATTTAATATTCAAATCAATCTGAAAATGGCCATCAACACAAAGCCTCTCCACAACACATCAAACAAACTAACAAATATGGAAAGTGTTCAACCGAATCACTCAAGTGACAATATCATTTCTATTTTGAGTGTTCCATAAAAAAAATTAATAATTTAACCAACTATAAACATCAAGGCCAATGAATGAAAGGACAGATAAAAAGAAAAATGAGAGATTGTTGCACTAAAAATAACTTCAAATGGTAGAATCTGATTGGGTAGTCAAGAGGACAGTAAGACCCAAAGTGACAATATGGCCGACAAGAATAAAGCTGTCTATGGTTCACTGCCTCCAAATACTGGCTGCACATTTCCATCTGTGAAAATTCATTTAATTCAAATAGACAGAACATGTTGGCAGGATTAATGACATGCTCCGTGCAGGAAGAGGCTATTTTTGGAGACATAAAAAATATCTTTGCTTGATAGCGTTTTTACAGAATAGCATAATGGGTGTTATGAAAGAAAAGAGACAGGAAAATCTAATTAAAAGTTTTCTGTAAGAGGAATTTGCTTTATTTTCAGATTGATTTTTTTTTTCAAGCGATGTCATTTTTGTTCAGCAGTTTGAATATGTGTATAAATATTTTGGTATCAGACAATTTTAAAACATAAAAGAAGGAAGTAATTCAGATGAACACAATTCTAAGTCATTGATATTTGATGTTAAAATTACCTCAGGTTAACAAACAAATTTGACAAAGTTATCATTTTATTTTAAACAGAAATATAATCCTCCATTGCAAGGTTGTCTTTTGGAAATTAAGGACTATTCTTGTCTGATTCCGAAATAATTTTTGCTAATGTTTGTTTTTCGGGAACCATATCCTATACTTGAACAACATTTATTGGATAACCAACAACAAAGCATTAAGGATACGTACCAGCATTTATTAATTTGTACTAATTGGCTCCATGACGCCCTTGATAGAGATATGTGGCAAATCCTGGAGAAGTTCCATGTCCAACGATGGATGATGGAGATGGAGGAGGTGATGATGTTGATGATGATGATGATGATGACATCTAACTAGTACTTCAATGAATTTGAAGAGGGGGTCAAATTTACAAAAACTTTTTTCAAGTGGATCTCATTCCAAACCAAAAAAAAAGATGCCATGTCTGCTCATTGATATTAGCAATTCTTTTACCTCAAGCAAGGATGAGTTAACAAGTCTTAACATGCACAGATTTGAACCATAAACTTTGTGGTTGCTAATTCAGAGCTCCAACCAGAAATCTAGCTGGGAGTGAGGAGTTCTTGAAAGTCTGGAGTGTTTTTATAAAAACACTGGTGGCAATTTGTTGAAATTTAAAACCTCAAGACAATGCCAAGGGTGTGTTGTTTTACAAACGATGCAGTTAATTAAAGTATTTACTTAACAAAGCACACAATGAGCTAAAATTCCAACAAACAACTGAATGATTATGAAGATGAATAGGGCGGGAGATAAGATGAAAAAAACGTAGAAAGATGCTTCTTTAAATAGATAAAGATACAAGGTAGGTATTTTGTTTGAACTTTATAGTTAGCCTCAAATTTGAATTTCAAAGTTGGAATGTTTCAAGTGGTAATACTCCAACCTTCATCAGTAAAATACTCAGGTGTTAGCATAGAAATTTAAAAGAACACAAGAAGGAAAACAGTGTTATAAAAACACACTTCTTTCAAGCGTCCAATCTTTATAAAATATTTGATACTCAATAAAAATAACTAAAAAGTTTCAAGTTCAGGGGCAGAGAACTGCAAATCAGATGGCAATCTGAGGTTCATACTAGTAAAAATAATGACCCCAAAAAATCATTGTTTAAATGGCGTGTTCTGTGTTTGACCCCCGCCCCCAAAGAAGCAACCACAAACAAAGTGTTTTGGACATGTAAATGAGTTTTGTGAAAATTTACCCTGAAATCTAAAAGAATGTTTACTCATGTTGAGGTACCCGCCTTTCTCTCTCTCTCTCTCTATATATATATATATATATATACATATATATATACATTAGTGTGGGGAGAGAGACAGAGAATTGGAGACTCTAAATCGTACAAAACGTATAGTGATGAAAAACACCTAGAACACTAAATGTAGTATGTATATGTGCTTACTCAATATTTGTATCGGAGAGTATATATACATCTAAGCCAAATCAACTTGAAAACTGAAGAAACCTCTGTTGACAGTTTTGGTCAACTGTTTTTAATATATAGTTAAGGAGGAAATTCAGGATACTATTTTTTAAATTGGGATGTTCACATAATATACTAGTAGAATATTTTGGTAATTTAGTTTACTATTGCTGAACTGCTACATACAATGGTCCCATACTAAAATGATTTCACATTAACAGCCAATCTGCATGCTTGTTTTCAATTTGCAACATCAATTCACTTCTGATGACTACCCAAAAAAACAAAACTCATTTTTTTCCGATTTGAGCGAGGAAAATTATTCAATTCTAAGATTTATAATAAAATTATCCAATGAGAAGAGGCATTGCTCAAACTGAAAACTGATCATTTCATTGCAATATACTCAAAAATCATATTCTTCCTTTTTGATTATGAAAAAATAGGGGCTTATATCATACTCAAATATAGTTGTGTATATATATGTTTATTGAGAAATGGACATGTTTAGTCAGAAAGAATGAATCATAAATTTTATTATATTATATTGGAACTTCTTTGAGATGATCTCCCGTGGTTATACGGTTGATATATCATTTGCCCTAGACAACATAAATACATTACACAATTAAAGAAAACGGGGCTGCTGCAGCCCTATTTTCTTGAATTTTTTTTCTATTTACGTAGTCTGCTTTGAGTGATATATCAGCCTTGTAATGACGGGAGATCATCTCAAATAAGTTTCTATGTAATGCAATTTATAATTCATACATATATATATATATATATACACACGCGCACACACACACACACATATATATATATATATATATAAAAACAATACAATAATATATATAAAAGCTGCAAGTCAAAATGATCACTCTAAGGTTCAAAACAAACTCAAATGTTTGACCAGTTTGAAATACTGAATAAATTGTGTGTCTTACAAATGTAGAAAAATACCTTTTGCCATAAAATTAGAGATTCTACTTTGCCCCTAATATCATATAAATCATTAAGT
The DNA here is from genome assembly GCA_963457665.1 of Thysanoteuthis rhombus. NCBI lineage: Eukaryota > Metazoa > Mollusca > Cephalopoda > Oegopsida > Thysanoteuthidae > Thysanoteuthis > Thysanoteuthis major. The sequence goes on along the minus strand of OY735228.1, from coordinate 30,205,709 downwards.
CATGCCATGTCATTTTACCTGGGGAGAAGTTAAGTGTCACTGAATAAATCTTCTTATCCTTGAAATGTGACCAACTAGATTATAGTAACAAACAGGTAAATACTCTCTTACAACCACTCCCCAACAATTGGCTGAAGATAGTGGTAGAATAATAGGAAGGCTTTGTCCGAAGTCTAGATGGCCACACATATGCTTCAACTTGAACAAATCATCATCAGAAAAAAATAAAGTATGTAGTTACACAGCCCATCGATATCAAGTTTAACCCTCACTTTCCAATCAAGTGACGTTAGTCAATAAAAGTTTTTTTCAAGATGTGTTCTGGTAGCTAAAAATCAAATAACCAAAAAATGAAAATAGCATCACAAGAATAAGGCATATACAATTACCAACTATTTGCCCATCAAAAACGGAGATTGAAAAAGCATTAGAACCCTTTCTGGAGTTCTGGTGAGAACCATCTAAATGGTCTGTCAAACTTGCCTCATTACATTTAACGTTCAATTACAAAGTACCAGCACTGAGAGAAATTCCTGAAAGTCAAAGACAATTTCAAGATCACTGGATCGTGCTATCTCAAAACTGAATTTATTGGATCAGTGGTTTGAGAGGCCTGGAGACTTCAATCTGAACCATAAACTATGAGAGCCTGGCTGAAGACGATGGATCCACCCAGCACTTGGTGAGTGACAGGCACTTCTTTTTTTGTTGGCATACCTACTCTCACCATGCCAAATAGTTAGAACTAATGTAAGCAGAGTTTAATTAAGCCCAAACAGTTTGATCTCTTCAAAATAGAATGAGCTGATGCAGAGAGCCATTAGCCGTATTTTCCAGTATGGTTGAAGTAAGTCTACAAAAACAAAAGGTTTCAAAACAGAGAGGAAAAAGAGAAAAGAAGAAAAAAAAAAGACAGTTTCAGACTCCAGAGATACAAAAGAACTTACAAATTTTAGTGAACTGAAATAAAAAGTATTTTCAGTCATAGTTCAGTAATCCAAAAGTTGGACTAGCAAATATGAAGCTTATGGTTCAAATCTATTTGCAGGTTGGTCAAAGTCAGTTTAGAGTTTAGATTAATTTTCAAAAAGTAAAAAACAAAATACATTTGGCTCAAATTTTTGAAGAACCTACCGTCATGGAATCAGTCCAAAATCTGTAGGTTTTCATCAAACACTTATTGAGTTGACTTTTTTTTCTAACTTTACAACAATTACTAGTTCAGACTAAAAAGTGGAAAGTTCAAAATGGTAGAAATAGAAGGGAAATGAGGGAAATTCTACTCCTACATCATCAATAGATGATAGAGAGAGAGTGAGGAAGAAAGACAGAGGGTGAGAACAAGAAAGAAAGACAGAGGGCGAGAACAAGAAAGAAAGACAGAGGGCGAGAACAAGAAAGAAAGACAGAGGGCGAGAACAAGAAAGAAAGACAGAGGGCGAGAACAAGAAAGAAAGACAGAGGGCGAGAACAAGAAAGAAAGACAGAGGGCGAGAACAAGAAAGAAAGACAAAGGGCGAGAACAAGAAAGAAAGACAGAGGGCGAGAACAAGAAAGGAAGGCAGAGGGCAAGAGAGGGAAAGAGAGAGAAAATGGAAAGCTATGATTTACTTCTTTTTTGTTTTTTTATCTTTAATGTAATTCTTTTTCTTTTTTCCCTACTCTTCCCAGCCCTAACCATCCATAATAGAATCTTGAAATATTGCACACACATACTTCTCTCAAAGAGTACAGAAAAAATTATTTTGTTTCCTGAAAAATTTGACCAAGTGGCTGAAAAAGTTGCATTCAGAGTTGACATTGATACTGAAGCAGCCAGTCCTATTTTAATCAAATGCATGCATATTATGTAAACCTTACCATGAAACATACTGAGTTGTCTAAAAAGGTTAATGAAGCTCACTCAAACAGCATTTATAGAACTCAAGGACCTCGAGTCTCATACTCTCAAAGTGCCTCTTTATTTAACTGAATAACATTTACATTTCTAAACCTTCAGGCTGATGCTGTAACTGCTGATCTTTATAAAACCTATGCTTTGCTTATTTTTCAAGCCCGTGACAGATCTCAAAAAGAAATCTTATCTAATAAAGGATATTTTTCTATTATCCATTAAAATAAAGATTTTCTCCACTTATAATGAACCTCACCAACCAGCCAACAGATCTGAACCATTTGCCTCATTCCTGTTTAGCTTCGTGGCAATGATTATAAGAAAATGCTACTTAGAATAGCATTCGCCTCGGAGATGAAACACACACATTTCTTTGCAGATAGATAATCAAAGGTAATGCAGCTTCAAGACAAGCATTTCAACTCGAAGACACATATCTAAGTTTGTATATTTACATGAATAAATAGGTACACTGTAAACAGAAAAAGACAGGCAGGCAAATGTTGTTCTAAGTAGCACTGCCATATAAGCATTGCTATAAAGCTAAAGTTTATTATATAGAGACTAGAAGCAAACAGCCTTAAGTGATTGCAGGTAGCCATTGGTCTCATCGATCACCATTAGAGGCATTGGCAATAAGATAATCAAGAACACTTAAATAGCTTGCAGAATAAAAACAAATGAATGGCCCAAGATATGCCAAGATTGCTCTCCTGCCTGGCAGAGCTGACCGAGTGATTGGACTTTATGTGGTGTGAGTTGGACAAACAAAGAAAAATAGTATTAGCAAAGACGGTCAGCAAAAATAATGGCCAATAAAAAGGAAAGACAAGGAACATGCACACATTTAACTTTTCTGTTGCACATATAAAACCTTGATTTGATGTCCAGGGTTGGGCAGGATTGGGGCTGGATAGTGATGGGTGGAAGAAGCAGAGAGCCGAGACCTTACCACCTTGTATTCCGTGGTCAGATTTGGGGGTCTTGATGGAAGTAGGGTTAGATGACAGTACGTGTGACTTCCGAACAATATCTTTTATCGTACTGACACTTGGCGGTGAAAAGTGTGGCTCTAATTCCACCAGTTAACAACATGTTTAGAAATATTCTTCATCTTTGATTTTTACAACAAAGTAGAAAATCATCATCATCAGCTTTTTAGTGTCCTTTGTTGGTTATAGACCTTCCCAAAGATTCAGCAGTCTTCTTTATCATACTTTCTGAACTTATTTAGTTCATCACTTATCTTACTTTTTGCCAGCCACAGTTTCAATGATCTCTGGATATTTACATTGTGAGTCAGGATGTCCAGCAGTTTTTTAACTTTCTTGTAACATGACCAACTCATCACCATTTGAGTTTTCTAATGGATTCTGTGATATTTCTGACTCTCTAATGTACTGTCCTGTCTTGTGATCTCCCTGTATGATGTTGATTATGATTCTCTCCTGTGCATGTTGCATGCTTCTCAGACTCTTGGTTAGGTTCCGTGTTTCAGCTCCATAGGGGACTGACGGGAGGATGCATTGGTTATATATTCTTTAGGACTAATGGGATTTTCTTGTTCTTGAAGGTTGAGCTTGTACTATTGAAAGCTTACCAACCTAGAGTGATTCCTTGCTTGATTTCTTCTTCTTTTGAGGATTTCATGAGATTCGTTGTCTAAGGTAGATATAATGGTCCACTTTCTTCAGCTCCGTGTTTTCAGTTTTGATGGTTGTGTCTTTGTGTTCAACATGTTTGTTGTACGTGGCATTTGTTTTACTGAATTTTGCTTGAAGTAAAAAATAAGTGGATTTTACAGGCAATGCTTTATGTATGAAAAATATTTGAAGGAGAGCTGTTATCTGTAAAAACAGAACACAAAATTAGCAAGTTGAATAGAGAAGAGATTATAGCAGTGTGAAGCAGATAAAAATAAACTTAAACACTCCAAATATCAACATTATGTATGTATAGAGATATTTACTGTGTCTAACTTAGTCTGGTACAGGGCTATATAGTGGTTAGGTAGGAGAATTAGGTTGTGTGACTGTCAATATGGTCCATAGTGTTGTAAGGTTGAAATTTAATTTGATGGATCATCATGGGCAATGGGAAGAGTGAAGGTAAACAAAACATAAGCAAAAGATTGCAGGTGTAAATGTGCTATTGTATTGTTTAGTAGGTGGTAGGGCTTAGCTCCACTCTTGGATTATGAATTACATGGTGTAAGACAAAATGTCCACCAGTTAAGATATTTGGTTGAATAAAAAACCTTTCAATAATGTCACTAATTTACACAGACAAATGTGTCAAGAGAGAACATCATATAAAAAAGCTTTGTCATTTAGTATTGGATTCATTTTAGACCACCAGCCACAGCTGTAAATTTAGGTATTTTATCTCCCAAATACTGATGTGATGACCCAGTGCATCTGTATGTGGGAGATGAACTCATTTCACTTAAAAAAAAGCAGAAACATCACATACACAGATCGTCTGTGAGAAGACAAGTTTTGAAGTTCTAAGTAAATCTTGATACACTGCAACTGTATCTAAATCATGCTCTCTTGATCTATGTATAGATGAGGTCATCACTCCTAATTCCTATGTTGTATTTTTAGAAGGATAAATAAATTTGTATCAGATATTACCCATCTCCCTTCCTCACACTGATGAAACATTTATGAAATACAATTAACAAACCCTGGAATCACAAAACCCTGAAGACAATGGCCAACAGATAAACATTGATGGAACTATGACTGACGCAATGACCAAGACAAACTGCACAGATTAGTACACACATTGTGTTTCTGTAAACTAATATTTACATTCAACTGTTACAGACTGGAAAGGTTGTCTTCACAATTCATAGCTGGAACAGAAACAAGTTACCAAATATTAGACACATGTGTGAAATATTAATGCAGGCAGGGGTAATTTTACAAGCATTGATTTTTTTGGAACAAACAAGGTTAGATGAATATATGGTAAGCCAATCACGAGCCTTCCCACAGACAGTTTGAAATCTATGGTCACCAATTGGTTAAACTGTTTGAACAGTGGGTTTGATTTTTTGGTAGCAAGAACGTGATGGGTGGGCAAGGGTGATAAGAACTGAACATCAGTCGGCAACAGATTTTTGACCGAGGCCGTCGTGTTTTTTGCCAACACTACTGCCCACTGGACATAGGAGGGCAGTGGGATGGAGGATGGGTGGGGGAGGAAGGTCTGATTGCATTTGAATGTAGTATTTACTTGGGTTGCATACATTTTTTGTTTTATTCAGAGAAAATAGTGTTTTTCTGGCATGTTCAGAATTGAAATTCATCAGTTTATCAATGATGCGATAGTTTGGATTAAGTCTAAATTACTTAGACGACAAAAGGTGGACTGTGGTTTTATTTTATTTCCCGAAGGAGCGAGTACGCACACATCGTTTTTCTCCACCAAGCAGTTGATACATTCCCTGTAGTTAGTGTATCTCTCTCCCATATCACCCTTGTTTTAGTAGTGGCATTCCTTTGGTCATTTACTGCTCTGTTGCCAACTTTGCCTTGTTATCTTGCCTCCTGGGGTAGGATTGGCAACTGTGATGCAACCAAGAACATTGCACATTGTAACATACTCTAATGTCAACACAAGTCCATAACCATAGTCAAGTTGAGATCTTCACTAAGTTGCAGTGATTAAGATAGTGAGTCCGTTCAATACATAAAAGAAGTCTTGTGTTAAACCAAGTTCAATAATTCCCCAGATATACAAAGACACCATTTTTATTTCTCATATGAATATCAAAAGAGGAATGCATATTTGCTCAAAGAGACATAGGCATTGCATGTGATAAGCTTTTCACACTAAATTCAGCATGTTTCTTGTTTCAGCAGTTTGAAAGAAAAAAAATTGCCAAATCAGCGCAGGAGTGTTCAAACATTTTGGCAATTATTTGGTGTTCTTTTGACCATTTTTAGCACCTTCTTCCCCATTTTCAGCATCTTTTTGGTGCATGTTGGCCAGTTTTGACTTGTCTTGGCTATTTCTTTTTGATTCAGCACTTTTTGGCAGTCAAACTAGTGCACAAATATTTTTCGAGTTGGCAACTCTGGCAATAAGTATATGTTAAACATCAAAAGGTGAATCTCATCTCATTGTAGGCAATTAGCATCTGAACATATGACTGACATATGGATTTGTAAATCATTGAGGAGATGAAAAAAAATAACAAGAAAACACTGGACAACATTCGAAAGTTATGAGGTGCAACATACACCAGAGGAAGGTCAGAGAATCTATCAGCCAATTTGTTAGGATGAAAACAACATATATGAGGATACTGGTAATATAATAAAGTGTTTAATCACAGAACCTCAAAGAATGGTTAATATTTAAGCATTCCAACCACAAGAAATAATTTTGTTTTCTATTTTTTTTTTTTTAGTGCTGCTCAGAGGCACAGTAAAGCAAAGGCTCCTGATTTTCTCTCCCCCTCTCACTCATTTTATCACATCTTGGTGATTCCTTCTTTCCATTTCTGTAAACCCTCACCCCCTATCTTCCAATGGGGGTTGGGGAGGAGGCACACAATAGCCTTGTTCAGTGAACCCACACCACAATCAGAAAAGTGAACTTGGATCACCTCTGACAAAGCAGTCAGAATAAAGGGTCTGATTTGAAACACCTGTCCCCAGAATTTGAGGTCACATCAGATAAGAACTCTGCTGCTGAATGGCAGAGGTTGGGGGTGATCATTGCATCAAGGTTGAGGGTCTGGAAATGAAGGGAAATTTCAGGAATGTCAGGACAATTCCAAGAGCAGGTGATGACTATAATAATGCTTGTTGCCATTTCGGCTACCATTTCTTGTGTCCTCTGAGAGTTGACTTTTTTTAAGAACCCTGACAAAGGCACTGAACCCGAAGCAGATCAGTAACTGAGAGACTCTGATCCGCGGCCATTTCCTCCCATCCCAGACATCCAACTAGCCTTTCATTGAAAGGAAAATGCAAAATTAAAACAAAATTTCCCTCAGTGAGTGTGTGTGGGGGGGCCTGTATTTATCAGTTTGGGGTTTGTTTTTTAAAAATTTCTTCCAAGAGGAAAGACAGAAAGAAAAGAAATGATGAAACTCTTTGTTAGAGGACTATTTCCAGTGAAAAGACTTGAACCTGCAAAGTAAGGGCAAGCAGGAATGCACAACGTAACAGAAATTCTCTTATAGTACTAATTCATCAACTAATCATCAAAATCGACCTCATAACCCCAAAAATCTTTTATTCATCACTTTTCTCAATTCAACACAAGTTTGATAATTATTTGATTGACAGATTAAGTTGTGTTAACATACTTTTTAAAGAAAAAGGACAAAGCTGTGCAAATCTACCTCATCAAAATTGAAATATCAATGTTCTCCCAAAAAGGGTAACGAAAAATTCCAATGTCAATGGCGCATCTGCTATAGAGTAATGCTCATCTTGTAAGCTATTGATAGAGAATTCGTTCCTCACAGGGAGCTCCATGAATCTAGCCTTGTACCAGAAGAATCCCCTCCTATAAGGGATCAAAAGTGAAGGGAGGCTTTTTCTTCCTACTATAAGGGGTCAAAAGTGAAGGTTATTTTCTCACCTTTGGGAAGTTAAGAGTGAAGGGAAACTGTTTTTAGCACGTGAAAGTGTCAGTCATTTTTTTTCTCTACTTTGATCCCTAATATCTCAAACTGAGAAACTTGATCATAGCCTTTCAATTATTACTCATTCCTTGATGTATAAGAGATTCTGGTGGTTTCATCTATCAGGAGAAGAACTGCAAATAAGATTTTAATTTCCAATCAAGTGTGCTTCTCTCACTTTTACAACGAAAGCATCTAATCCGTAAATGGTTCAAGAAAAACAGAAGACAACATATAGACGTACATAATTCAAGAAAAAAAGAGACTCAAATCTCTCAGATTGGTTCAGTAATGATTATTTCTTATACAACACCCCTGAGCCCTTGTCCTCCCTCAGGAAAAAAAAGGAAAAAAGCCAGCCATTTGATTTTCACCAAAGCCAAAGAGAAATGAATGAGTTAAACCTAAAATGTAGATCGACATGACAAGAGAGAAAAAGATTTAGATGAATGCCAGGTAAATAGTCCCCAGCAGCATACCCAAAGTCTCATAAGAGAGCCACCCTGCTAGCTAGTGACATTCCAACATATTGATAACAACTCAGTAATTATGTTTATGCTGGTAGCAGTATGCTGGATATGTTGGGGGGGATGCTGACAATGACATGGAGTGGGGGTAAGGGGGTCTCTAGTTTACATACTTGGCTTTTTTAACAGGCTCATCCAGTCTTAACTATCAATTCTTACCTTTTTTTTTTTCAGAAACCGGTAGTAATTAGACATTGTTATCTCCACCTTTTTCTTCACCCATCCCAGACCTTACCTGCTACCCCCAGACATGGTGCCTTTCCCCTTCACTCTGGCCTTGCACTGTAAATAATATTCTCAGTATGATGCTCTTCATGTTTTAAGACAAAACCCTTGGGTGGTATTTTTTGTTTCGATTGAGATGTTTCCACTTCATTCTAAACTTTTACCCACCAAATAGCATTATTCTTCCTTTTAGTGGTAACAATGGTTTACTGTTAGGTGTATTTCAAACAAGTTTGTTTTCCTATCTCTTATCAGATAGACAACTGGAAGTGGTTACGATGCATTTAATTAAACAGAGAAAAATTTGAAAAGAAACCACCAAACTACGGAATAATGTGAAAGAATCATGGATCAAGGATTCCTTGAAGATCTTGAAGTACAAAATAGTGTCTTGAAGCAAACAGTGGGAAATTCTTTGACAATTTCAACTATGTAACACTGCAACATTAGGATTTTAATCATTCACCTTTCCACATGAGTCTTTAAAAAAAAAAACACAACTGAAATGCAAAAGGCCAAATGATAAACTATATACTATAGAGCTGAACATTCGCTCGGTTTGGATCATTTCACTGTAATATCAAACTGATTTTGCTGAACATCTCACTTTGAAGCATTGGTTAGCAAGTCTTGCTGCCCATTACTACAATGGTGAATTTGATCCTCATTGAGTGTTTCACATTTCTGTCCATGTATTAGACTAAGTTAAACCAAGCTGACTAAATGATTACGATGTCTCACTGTAGTGCAATGGTCAGCAAGCTAATCTTGCAGACCATTACTACTAATTATTTCGTGATTTATGACCGAGTCACTAATTGGTCAAAGAAACAGTATTTCGGCTGAATAATGCTTCTCCACAGAGAAGCCTAAATGGTTCTAAAATTATGGTTAAAATAAATTCATTTTGCACTTTAAGGTAGAAATCTATCAAAATGGTTTATTAATTTTTATCAATGAGGGTATGTTAATAAAAATGGCTTCAGACAAGTTCTCTATCTTGAATCAAATCTCATAAATTATTTCTCATCAACTTAGATAATGTGTAAATTTTCACATGTAACTTGTTGGTTCCATTGACCTAACAGCCGAAGAAAAGGGACATTTGAACGGAAATAATGCCAGACGATAGCAATAAACCTGTGCCTATTCAAATAGTTATAAATACTTAAAGAGCCAGAAAGAATTGATCTTGTGAGAAGGCTCTCAAGTTTGATTACTGGAGCATAATGATTGTGATTGATGAGGCCAAGGTCACTTAGTAGACAGATAAACAGTGCTGGTGCTCAGGTTGGTTGATGGAGAGATGAACATGGAGCATACAATTCTCATAGAAAATTAATACACAACGACAGGACTTTGAAGTGGTGTGTGACAGCTTGTGTTGACAGCAAATCCATGAAGGACACTGTTGGAATCAGCAATATTATTCTAAACAACATTTAATCATTATTCAATAGGGAATGGGCAACCAGCAAAAGGAAAGCAAAAAAAAACAAACTGGTTGATGTCATACCAATCCATATGAAGATTCAGTGGATAATACCGAAAGACAGACAATCTTTATGTCTTTCAGGTCCAACGAATATACCAGTTCCCAGGTTGACTTTATTTAGAACCATTCCACTGATTCAAAATTGTTACTTTTATCTTCAAGTATAGAACAAACTCAAATCTAAAATTATTCTCAAAATAAAAACTTCAACTACATAAAATATTATTTTCATTTTATTTCTTTCAAGAGAACAGAAGGAAATCCATAGCACACAAGAATTCATTTATTGGATATGACTTCACGGGAACAGTTAGGACATCACAATCAACGCAAGAGTGGTCTTAATTATCATCACATCTTCATGGTATAGGTTATAACGTATTGCAGAAGCTCCCCTATCTTCAGAGTATTTTCCTGACGTTTGGTTGTCTTACATCACTCTTACAAATACTAAATACTGTACACAATATTGTAAAAAAGCTTTGTACAGTACAGTTATACCCTGATAATCATCATCAGCCATTGAAAGTCCCTTTCAATTCCCTTCAATGACTTCAAGTGAGCTAGCCTCTGTCATGTCTTACTGGCAGACCACTCATTCCTCCATCTCATGTCTGGTCTTATCCTACTGCATTTACTGTCCAATGGACATCAATTGCTCCATCCATTGTCATCTCACCTTTCTAAGTGTCCAGCCCATCTCCATTTTTGTTATTTAATTATTTGTAAAATAGCTCTCACTTTAATCTTCTCTTTAATCCATGTTGATCTTTTTCTATCTTTTAGTTATAGCTAGCATAGCTATTTCCATGGCTCTCTGAGTGATTCTAAGTTGGCTCTCAGTTCATTTTATTAATTTTCGTTTTTAAACATCCATAAGACTCATCAGTGTATTTTACCAGCCTTAAACAGTATTTCAATGTACGAATAACAATAATGATGATAATCATAATAATTTTCAAAGAGTTATGGCCTTCTGTTGAATTAAGTAAAGGTTTATAGGCAAGAAGTGTTGATGCTGGCAGTCCGTCCACACACTCAGAAGTTTTTCCATTTCATCCATCACTGAGCTTTCGTTCTTACTAATGATCGTGGAATGTATCGGTACAGAACTTTTCACATGTTACACAATGTGCTCTTCTTCCTTTAAAAAAATAAGATAGCATGGCCTATACTTATCATTTTCTCACCTTTTTCACTTCGCTTTAGAATGTCCACCTTAGTTTCCAGCGTAATAGTGCAATACTTCTTATCATCACCATCACATTGGGTCACTTCTTATGCTTGTGAGACATATTGTGGTGAATAACTACAGTAAGTATTTGGGAAAAGCAAAGATAATCATAACTAAAACCATGATACCCTAGAAAGACTAAAACAACTGAGCAGCTACAGTAATGCCATCTATTTTACGGGAGTTGAATTTCCGGAAATGGCATTGTGTTCAAAATTTACAGACAGGTGCGTTTGGTATCTTGAACATTTGTAAGTAGCGAAGTACATGTACAACACTACATTTGCAGAACAATGGCTGTTTGTCCTGACATTATGGTCTCAAGATACTTATATGTACATTAACCCATCACAGCCTATGAATCATGATATAAGAATTTAACAGTGAGAGTTACACCCCTCATACCCAAATCAGTTCAATCTGAATCAATTTATCAATTGATGTCAACAGAGGATAAAAAAATTCATCAATGGTGAGTTTGATTTCTAAATTTTGATAAAGTTAATCATTAGTAGAAAAAAATGATTCCTTTTGAAGCCTTTGCACTCTGAAACACTCCTCGGGTTGAACTGCGTTGCTGATGAGATGAAAGGAAAGAGGAATATAGTGCAATCTCTTTCAAAGATGAAAATAGTGACAGACATTTGGCTTGTCAGACTTGATTCTTTTGCATGCAGATAAAGAAGACTTTGGAAGAGGAACAGATTCTATGATAAAAATTTCTCGTTGATTTCTCTGAAAGACTTGCAGGAATGGAATGCCAGAGAGCAGAAGAAAACGAAAAAGATCTTTCTAAAAATGGGAAACTGCTTCAGGTTGCGATTTAAGTAACCGAGAAGCAGTCAAATATAAATATTAGAAACTGTTATCCTCATCTTTGATGGTTTTATCCCAACATTCGGCCCATATGTTTTGTGGCATCCTTCAGATGTACATGGCATCAGATAGTCCTTGAGCAGGTAAAAAAGTACTGGATGACACTTTCAGAATGGTGTATGGTGATTTGTATCTTGGGTGTGTTGTGTGCTATGGATGCACAAACCACAAAAATGTTTTAGTGCCCATAAATAGCAACGGACAGAAAAAGCCTTTTTGGTACAATGCAGGGAAGGTAGTTCTGATTCTAAATTGTGAAATTACCTCCCTTGCTCATTTGATATTATCAATGGTAAACAAAAAGAAATAAGGGAATTAATGAATGAAAAACAAAATTATTGGCTGATAATACTGTCGAATGAAATTCTGTTTTCCATTGATTCTCTGTTTTTTTACAGTCAGGATCATCTTCCCTATATTGTGCTAAAAAGGTTATAACTGCCTATCGTTTTTAAAGACAAAGTATTTTTTACATTCTATGCATCTGTAGCACACTGCACACCCAAGATACAAAGCACCATAAATCTATGGATTCAACATATACCCATGAAACGTTAAAGTCAAACAATAGATCAGCTGACATGTGATAAAAACCACTAAGATGAGGATACAAATTTGAATAATTCATCCCATAGAGAAGGAACTACATCAGCTGCTTATGCTCTTAAGTTCTTCAATGGAATGAAAAAAGAATTTCAAAAAGCGCTCAATGTAGAGACATACTTACTTTTTTAGATGCTCATCCCTCTCTTCTGTCCGATGGACGAGGGCTAAACTAAGTTCTTGAATTTTTTCATCTTTTATCTGAAGAATTTCTAACACTTCCCTGTCTTTGATTTCAGCCTTTTCTTTTTCTCTGAAATGATATGCAAGAAAAATCCAATTATATTGTTGATAAACAACATCTCTTTGCAGCATGCCATTTGAGGGTGATCAATTAAAAAATTGAAAAACAGGGGTGCTGAATGAATGAATGAATGAATTTCTCCTCGTCTCTCTTGTTGGACGGTGATCAATAAAAATGTCCAAATTTTCAAGAAACATGCGTGACCGCTGCAGAACACGAACTGGAAGACCAATTTAGCATAAACTTAGATTGTATATTGGACGCCCCACCAAAGACCTATTTAATGGTAGAATTTAAAAGAAAAACAAAAAAAAAACGATTATATTACAACCGCATATGCCAGAATTAGCAACAAGATTACACACCTATTGAGTGAATTATAAATAGGGACGTATTTTCAGTTGAATACGATAAATATATAAGATTACACAAAATTGAAAAAAGAGAAAAATCTTGAGAGCAATGCATGTGCAATAGGAAAAAAAATAGATTAAATCAAAAGTCTGATTTTTCATCCAAAAGAAAGCTCCATGCAATCAACATCTTTTGGCAACATACTGTGCTGGGGGTGATCAATTAGAAAAATTGCTAATTGGAATGATCAATCAATCAGTTGCTTCTCTTGCCTTTTGTTGGTGATGATCATACAAAAATAAGGTTGAATTTTGAAAAAACAAGTGTACAAAAATTAAGGGATCAATTTAGCATAAATTTACTTTGCAAACTGAACCTTTTCTCTAAAAAAAGTATTTAAGGGAAGAATTTTGAAAAAAATGGAAAAAAAACAAGTTTTTTCTAGACAAAATCAGAATTGTTTAAATTTTCAGCCCTCTAGTTCAATTGGTGCAGCTTGTATGAGTGGTACATGCATATTGCCAGCCAGACTAACTTGAAAACTCAAGAAAGCTATGTTGCAAATTCTAGTAATAGTTTTGGCAGCTAATTCGATTAATTTTTGGTGTATTTTCAAGAAAGTATAACATAAGGAGCAGGTTGATGGTCATGTTAAATGAAATCAGCAAACCATTTTGACAGAAGATATTTATATTTCTTAATAATACCATTGGGAAGGGCATGAATCTACTCCTCTCTTAACTGTGTCACTTTACATGCTATCTTGATAAAATGTCTTGTCACAAGCATGCCACGATGATTGATGCGGAAAAGAATGTGTGGGTGAACATTTGGACAAGCTACTCTAACATACCTGCTGTCACCCCAGTAATCAATCTCGACATGGGTCAATAATAACAATACAATGAATTTATTCATTTGTCATTTACAATCATGATTTACTTTGACTAAGACAGTGCCTATTCAAAAGTTGCATGTTTGGAAGGGGTGGGACTTTATGATGCATGGAGCAGCCGACCATAATTGTTATAATTTTCCAGCCATCATTTGAAACTAGAGCTTCAAGTGTTCCAGTTACTTCTTTTCAGTGTTGCCAGTTCAGGTATTCTATGTCTAAATTTAGATAATACTAAAGAGTGGAAGTCAAGGCAGATTATTCATAGATACTCTGAAGAGTTTTTTAATTTCATAAGAATGGCTGATTCAAAAGAAAGCATCAAACTCGACACTGCACTGCCTTGTACACTGCCCAACATATCTGGCATAGGTAAATTTTGTACAATGGCCAGTTGTCAAGTGATTTTGGTGCATCAAATTTATAGATACTTTGAAAAAAAGATCTATAATCTTTAAATTTCATAAGAACCACTGATCAAAAATAACTTCAAACTAGATACTGCCTTGCTCCGTGTGCTGACTAATATATCAAGTGAATGTCAACTTTAAACAATGTGATGTTGCCGAGTAGTTGGTGCATACATTCGGACAGAAATTTCCTCATTTTTTATTAGATGGCAAAATTTCCGAGTCTATTTGCATTGACCATCTACAATGCTGAGTGCAGTTTGACTGAAGACCTAAATCTTCCATGAACAATAGAATAAGTTATCTCTACACTGTATTTCATCAGGATTCCGAGTTTTGCTCAGACAAGCAAAATCCTCCTTTTGGATTATACACTCAAAGAAGGTTGTAGAATGGATCGGCCAATGCGATAACAAGATGAATAGTACAGAGTAGTTCAATTGTCCTAGCAAAGCTCGGAATGTTAATAACTCATCTCTATGTTATAGATGATATATTTCTCCAGGACTGTATTAGCCGATGTTGATAGACTGCTATGCGGAGAAAATTCCATTAGTCCGAAAAAGAAGGATATATAATCAATGTATTCTATTGGCAGACACCTATGATGCTGAAACATGGAACCTTACCAAAAGATTGAGAACCATGTTACGTACACATGAGAGAATCATAGTTAATCTCACATGGTGAGATTGTAACAGCATAGTATAATAGAAGAAAGACAGGAGTCAAAGATATCATAGAAACCATTAAAAACCCAAATGGCAATGGGCCGGCCATGTTGCAAGAATGACTGACAACCACTAAAAAGCAAGACTCACAACATGGATTCTCAGAGATCATGTGCAAAAATGCGGCCAGCAAAATATGAGATGATGTGATGAACTAGATAAATGCAGAAAGTATTTGCTTCACTATGCCCATAATAGAGAAGTTTGGTGAATCTTGGGCAATGTCAATGTCCAATGAGGGATGATGATAATTAGGCAAGCAACAGCATATCCTGTCAGTACTGGATGGGTAACCACTTTAAACAAGCTAAACAATAACTTGGACAGAAGAACAATATATATTTCCTGAGTTATCAGCTTCGTTGAGTGCCACTGATTTTGTTACAAGACTGAAAAGATTCCCTTAAATCCTTGGATTCTTTAACAGGTTATGAATCATCTTTTTCTTGAAAGTTCCCAAGTATAAAAGAAAGATGAGGTAATACTGAAGGGTAGGGTTGGAATACTGAGAAAGAGAAAAGAGCAAAATGTTTTTGAAGATAATTTCAAAAGTTCGGGTATGTCTCATGGTTGGGTACTGGGTGCTCTAAGATGACATCTGAAATAACTCGAAGACAGAGTCAGTCCTAATCCTCTATCATAAATTCATGACAAAAAGAATCCCAAGATGAGTTAAAATGCAAATATTCATCTTTAAACATTTCTACATATCAGCATGAATGCACAAGGGAGACTAATAAATACATAATATGTATTGAGATACTATACTTACATTTTATGTTCATGTAGAAATATATATATGCATAAATCAAAGCATTGCTTGTGAATACATACATATATAAGTTTATCACCTAAAAGTTAATTGAACACTTATATTACAGAGTAAATATGATAAAGTTTAGAAAATTAGATATCTTTTTAACATAGATCTTATTAAACCCAACAGAATTATTACACAATCAGAAAAGATTTGTCAATCTTCATAAAAATACTTAGAAGTTTAGAATAGTCAAACAGTATTGAATAACTAAGTTTTTTGGCTGCCAAGATGTATACATCACCAGTTTCACACGGCCTTTGAAAAAACAATGATGATAGTTGATTGGCAAGAAGAGCAAAAGTGTTCTACATGTATACATGTATCAAATGTTGTTGGTATCACAATGAAACTTTGATTACAGTTTCATTTCTTGCCTACTGCTAGAATTCGCCATGTCACTATAATAATCATTCCAGTTAATATTAAAGCTTCCCCATGATCCCTACAAGATCATCATCACCAACCATAGACCTTCCTCAAGATTTGCTAGACCTCTCTATCATGGGTGTTGTGGAGCAAATACTTTCTGAACTTGTGTAGATCGTCTAACCATTTTAATTTTCACCAGCCACAGTTTTGCAGAAAACCACTGGGGATACAGGTTGAGAATCTTGATGTCAAGCGATTGTCTGAAATTCTTGCAACATGACCAGCCCATTATGATTTGAGATGCTACAAGTAAACAACAAATATTCAACAAAAAAAGTTTCTTTTATGTATATTTCCTTTTCAGTGTTGTCAGCAAAAAGATATATTTGAAATATATTTCAGCAAGAAATACAAGTGTCTTTTTATATGGATACATTGAGCTTATATTAAAGAATTGAGCAGTACCATTATCCTTTATTGACTATAATGCTCCGATTTTCAAAGCCTACCGACCTTGAAAGAAAGACTGGACCTGGTGGGTGGGTGTTAGGTCAAATGTACCCCCACCATCAATATGCTGTGTACATACAACGATATACAAGGTTTGTTTAGAAAGTATCCAGCCGGTTGCGCAGCCTAAATGTAACTTGCCAACCAATCAGAAAGGACGTTACTACATATGTGTGAACAGACGCTCTCCCATGGGGTGACTTGGTCAGTAATGAGACACCATCAACATGTATACTGAGTGACTGTGACATTCTCAATGAGAGTCATTTTTCACCTCTTGAGTATGGATTTTTCTTTTGAAATATATTGCATTACCCAGGTTTATCACATATTTGGTTCCCTGTGACTTCTGGCTTTTCCTAAAGAAATTTTAGACAGTGGATGAGAATGTGATAAGGTAGCAGATGGCAATCCTGAAAGGGGACTTTGCAGACCGTTTTGAGAAGTAGAAGGAATGTTAAGATATTTGTGCAATGTCTCAAGGTGGATTCTTTGATAAGTACTCCTTATTTATGTCTACAAAAAAAAAGTTTTTTTTCAGTCTTTTGGAAAATTCTCCCTCTAAAAAGGTTTTCTAGTAGGCAGGTTCTATTTTCCATATACACTTATGCAAAATTGGTCCCTTATTTTGTATCCAGCAGCATTCACGCTTGTCTTGAAGGAAATTCAAACCTTTTTTTTTTAGTGATGGCTGCTTTAAGAAAGGTAAGAGAACTCACTAATTCATTTTCCTATTTTTGAACTGATCACCCCCAACATGGCATGCTGTTAAAAGACATTGGTTACGTACCAGTTTCTACTGAATGACTAACCAGACTTGTTTTTCATTATTATTGAATGGCTGCATTTTTTCCTGACAGACCTTGTACAGGGATACGTTCTTATCAACATCTTCACAAGGAAGAGAAGTTCCTCCCTAAGTAGAACTATTTCATAACAACCAAACAAAATTATTTAAGGGTTGCTCTGACTGCCTAACCCAAATCATCAAGAATAAGAGAATGTTGTGTATCTGATGATACTTACATGATGAGAGATAATATAACATCTTGCCTGGGAAAGAGGAGATGGACCATGCCAACCAAATGAAAAAAAAAAAGGTGGGGTAAAACACGTTTACTTCAACTGCTAATTGCTGGAAGTGTTATCTATCCAGATCTCAATATGTACAGATAAGCATTTATATCCCATAATTCTTGGCTCTAAATGTGTTTAATAGACTGACTAACTGATGGTCGATTAATGGGAATATCTCTGCCAATGTGTTGACACCCAGACCTTCATTGAAGGCTTAACTCAAGAAATATCTAGATTCATACATCAAATAAAAAGTAAGTATCAGTTTTGGGCATCCCTGGAATTTTTAAAACACATTAAATCTGACTTTCTATCTTTTATGTGTTTCTTTCTATGGATCAAGTCCTTACCTCTCACTATTCCAACCTTAAGGAATTCTTCAAGAAAATTATCAGTTTGGGGAAACAGATGTGGGAGTATTTGGCAAACTTATTTCCTGAATCTAACAGAAAATAAAATTGAATACATTTGTGTTTAAGAACAAACAGCATTCCTGATGTTGGCATTTCTTGTTTTCCCATGATTTAAAAACAAAATTCAAGCTCATATCCCATATTTGATACAAAATTAATATTTCTTCCCTTACGTCGAAGACAAAGACATGAAAATTAAAATAAAAAATGCAGACCATTACATCTACGTCCTGATGGCAGGTTAAGGGTTAATGTCAGGAATTTCATGGGAAATAATGGCCAAGAGTGAACCAAGCATACATACGGGGTGTTATATACTTTTGTTTCATCATCACTGCCGAACAAAACTCAATAATGAATTTATGAACAGTGTTTGTTCTCAACTGGGCAAAACAAGAGTATTATCAACAACATCGACCACTGGATGAATTAACTCAAGGACCCACTTGACAAACACAAATAATTGTAAGAAAAGAATGAGATATTATATATTTCATGATTTTCAGTGGAAAGTAAGAGAGGAAAAGTGGTAGACCAAACTAAGTACAAGTATACCGCAAAAAATCCATATCTCTCAGTATAATATTGAATCTACCAAGTCAACTTTAAACCCAGAATCAACGTAAGAAACATTTGAATTGACGAGCCTGGCTGCACTGCTAGAATTTGTGTATATACAAAACTTGTCAGTTTAGCTCAGTTGGTAATTTCAAATCACAGCAGGGAAATGTTTATTTCATATAAATGTTTGGTTTAATGTGATGTAATAGATGAAAAGTGAAGGGTTGGCTCCCTTACTTTTGGTGAGGATTGTTCTTGTTATGGAGGTTGATGTTGTTGGAGTTCGACAAAATCATAATTATTCTCTAAATGCCTCTACCCCACTTTTCACTAAAATGTTAACCTCCTCCTTTTTTCAAGTCTTGTCTTACATTCCCCTGGAGAAGATCCACAACACACACACACACACGGGTGCCCACTGCCACTTTCCGATGAAGACAAAAGCACAGATTCAGATTATATCTTAGTGGCATCCCTGTTACTGGCAAATAATTAAGTTAGGGTTACATAAAAACAACTATACAGCACCATGATCCTTTATTGACTGTAAGGTTCCAAACCCTCACGCCCTCATGAGAAGGCCTAAACTGGGTTCGAAAGGCAAATGCTGTTTGTCCTTCCCCCTAGCAGACACAAACGCACATACATACACACACAAGTGTTTTTCACCAGACGTCATTCTTAGAAAGCAACATTGTCATCTTGCATTGAATAGCATCATGCAACAAATATTTTAAATCTTGATTTTTTTATGCAGTTAATAACAGCAAACATTCTTCCTAAGGAAGAACGCTTTGGGGCTCTAATATATTCCATAGCTCTGTCATTATTCTTGAAATTTTTTTTGTCTCATTCTATATCCAATACTGCACAGTAGACGGCATTTTTGTATGGATGAGTTGTCTGGAACTCAATCAACATAAAATCCTAAACTAGAGCATTGTGGGATAGTGGGAGAGTATAAATATTTCACAAAGAGCTTTAATCAAAGAATTCTTTCTATCTTCAGTTCAAATGATTCTCTACAACTCCTTAAATATAATTATTTCCTGAGATTCATTGAAATGAATGAAAATCTGACAAGTCAGCGTCTCTGCAGTTGCCGATTCAAATTGTATTGTTAATTGGTAAAGAGAAATAAAGGATCTAGAAATGCCTACCAAAGTTTTTTTTTAATATCAATAATTACTAATAGACATGTCTGGTTAAAAACTCAATAGAGAACATCACATCACCAACATCTTTAGGGAACATGGCGTTTTGTGGGGTGATCAATTAAAAAATTAGAAAGAGGTGTAATCAATGAATAAGTCACTTCTCTCTCCTTTTGTTGGATGGTGATCACTAAAAAGTCTGAATTTTCAAACAAAAACAAAAACAAAAAACAAGTGTGAATACAGCTGGACACAAAATAAGGGACAAATTTAGTGTACACTTACATTGCAAACTCAAAGTGGGCTCCATAGACATAATGAGTAAATGTTATAATTTTTTAGCCCTTTAGCTCTATTCGTGTTGCCTGTATATATGATATATGTATAGCCAGACCAGCTCAAAGACTGAAGAAATCTAGGATGACAGTTTTGGTGACAGTTTTCGTTGATGGTGTCTAATAATTCCATGTACCATGCAACTGTTATAACAAAGCGTTTGGTCTTCAGATTCCTAATTATATCAATATTATGACTTACTCAATTATGGCATAATGGTGTATTCATGAAGTAATTCAGACTCTACATCACTAAGCAAGGCTTGTGAGATCAACACATTTTCCGCTGCATTAGAATTCAATTCTCGTCACCAAAATTTCCTCGTTTAAAAATCACAACTTTCAATTCCAAGTATACACTTGCCGTCAAAAACTAACGGCTAAAATTTGGTAAATTAACAACTGAATCGTACTTATAAAATATCAAAGACATTACGTTATGCAGCATTTTCTAGTTCATGTTCAATATTTCCTGAGTATCAAATGAAACTAAAAGTAAAAATTAAATAAAGATACGACAGGAACAGATAGGGTTGTTGGTTAGAAGAAAAAAAAGAAGGTATGTTTTTCTCACTTTTTTTTTAAAAGAGGAGGATGACGAAGAGAAGAATGATGTCACTTAAATTCCAACCAAAAAGAGAAGGAAGATGTCACATTAATTCCAACCGAAATTCCGACACATTTTTTTTTATTTATCAAGTTTAACATGACATAAAATTCCCTTTCTACAAAAGCACACGGACGACACCAGCACATTACTAATTATTGTATGTGCAGATGCTAAAAAACAAGTCGAAATTCTTGATATATCAAATTGCGTTCTTTCATAATAAATGTAAAACTTGTGGAAGTAAGAACAAATCTGACTGCATGAAGAGGTGAGTGATATGGTTGTTGGTTTTATAACTCTAATTCAACCATTTGCTTTACGTAGGTCGAGATGGTTGAACCGAAACAGCTCCAAAGACACAAAAATTTGGTCTTCAATTAAAGCTTACATTTGTGATAAGCATAACATCAAAAGAAAAATGTTTAGCAGGGTCCGCAAAGATTATAATTATGGTAATTTTACCTCAGTTGAGAACCATTAATAAAATCATATATATATATATATATATATATATATATATATATATATATATATAAACATAAATATAAATAAAAAAGGACAAAGTATAAGTAAAACTCCTATTTTGCACATGGCGTGAAAATGGACGATCTGGAATTGTGTCCAGTCTGGGAACAAGTTCAATTATAGTTCCTTCTTTGTCTGCTTCTTCTACTTTGGAATAGGATTGTCCTGAGTAAAAGCTTGTGTGTATATAACACTGCTGGAGGACCATGTTGATATTGCTGTTTTGTTTTTAAAATCCCTAAAATAGTTACAGTAAACAACTGATGATCCCAATGAGAGAAAATTTACACATTGTACCATAATAATAAAGTATATGTAAAACAGAAAAAGAAAAAAAAACATAGTAGAAAATTACATAAATTACTTTAAGAGATATTGTGACTGGAGCGACACAAAAAATATTTTTAATGAAATTTCTTAATGTTTAAAGCTATAGAGCTTTCTAGACTATTCACACACACACACATATATATATATATATATATATATATATATATATATATATATATATATATATTAGGAGAGATTTGTTCTTGTCTTTGAAAATAAAGAGCTCAATATTAATAAAAACAGAGCTATATAAATAAAAAGAAACAATGTAAAATCAGTTAGCTCAATTGATAGGTACAAAACAAATTTGTTTTAGGAATATATATATATATATATATATATATATATGTTTGAGGCGGAAATGTTATACCAAGGCTTCAGACCAAGTTATGCCATGAATATAAGTCATGTAGCATTATATGTGAATCACTTTCACGATACTTATGCAGCATTAAATCTTCATCTGCACCTGGCTTTTCCATCCAAGTTTTACACAATTTACTTGTGCATAGTCTCTTTGATCTCTCATATTTTCCAATACGAGTTCCTGCCAGCAGTGGTGGTGACTTCCTCAAAGGCCATATCCATTTTAATTATTCATCAAGTTGTTTGTAATTTGGCCCCGCACATAATTTTTAAAAAGGTAAATCACAATGGCATAAATAGACAGGCATCAGAGAAAGTATCCAGGTGTAAATTATAATAAATAATTCTCAAGAGTCTCCATTTGGATGATTTGATACTTAGTAGACTTAGCATAATGACCAATCGTGATAAAAACAGAAGCCATGATGAAGATTGGTATATAGATTCCATAACCAATAAAAGAAATTTGGTAGTTTGAAATTCTTTAAAAAAATACATCTATTTCAAATCACTCTAATATTAACTCTTAAGTTCATATGGAGAAAAAATCAAATCTCATATCAAGAGGGATTATAAAATTACTTCCCTTGCACTTTCAGGTGAGTTTTTTTTAAAATTCAGTGCACAAAAATTTTCCATGTAAAATAGAATTCTATTCATTCAAAAGTTCTACTTGAGTTTAGGAGCAGTTTCAAGCGATTCATGAATTTAAGAGTTAAATAGTTACTAAACTCAATTCTAATACTGTTTTCTTCAAGTTGTATGGTTAAACTTAGAATTAATCCTGTTTGTATGGTTTTGTCGATCATCTGATTCCTTCAGAAATTTACTAAATATAACAGTTTTGGATCAGAAACTTATGAATTAAAAAAAAAAAAACTCCTCACATTTGTTTTCTCTAACTTTGAAACAAAGATTGAAATATAAGCACAATCTTCATTTAAACTCAGTGAAGATATACATGCAAATCTTTTAGTAGGCCAAAACTAAAGTGGAAACCATCTGTAACCTTGTGACCTGATTATTTCATGGGTCCAACATCCTCACCAGGATGCTTTTGATATGATGTTCAAACTTCAACTTTCAAAAAGATTCAAGAAGGAAATGATGAGGAAAATGCAGCTCTAAAAAACAATCCATCAAGAAAATTGCTAAATCTTATTGTAAACATGGACATCCACTGCCACTTTTCCGGATGGAGGAGGATTTATTTTTTAGATGAGGGGCAAAAATATATCTTAGCGCCAACCCCGTTATCAACAACTAACAATACCATCTATTTATATAGGTATATTAAGTAATTCTGCATCTTCAATTTTGATCATCCTGTTCTTATACACAGAACACAATGATAAAAATCAAGGACACAGAACTGGAGAAAGAAGACCACTACCTAGGACAACGAATCTCCATGAGACTCTCAAATGAAAGAGAAATCAAGTAAAGAATCACTCTACGATGGCAAATCTTCAGCAGAGTAAGCTCAACTTTAAAAAAACAAGACAATCCCATTAATCCTCAAAAGAAAGGTCTACAACCAATGCATCCTCCTGATAGTCACCTATGGAGCTGGAACACGGAACCAAGAGATTAACCTACAAACTGAGGAGCATGCAACGTGCACATGAAAAAATCATGCTCAACCTAACATGGAGAGATCACAAGACAGCATGATATATCAGGGAGAAAACATGAGTCTTAAACATTATTAAATCCATTGGAAAACTCAAATGGAAATGGGCTGTCCATGTTGCAAGAATAACAGACAACTGATGGACATCACGACTCACAACATGGATCCCCAGAGATCACATGCGTAACTGAATCTGGCAGAACACAAGATGGAGAGTGGAACTAGACAGATTCGGGAAGTACTGGCTCCGCGACGCCCACGGTTGAGAGGTACGGAAAACTCTGGAGAAGGTCTATGCATAATGATGGACGTTAAAAGACTGATGATGATGATGATGATGATGATGATGACATTAATCTGGATGGTACCATTATCCTTTATTGACCATGAGGTCACAAGCCACCTCACCCAAGGTGAGAAAAACAAAAACCTGATCCGGAGGTAGGGGGAAAATGCCTTTGGTTGTAAGTCTACCTCTAATCAATAATGGTTGAAATAAAATAATGACAATTTAAAGATGTTCCTGATACACCTCATAATGAAATGACCATGCAACTAGTTATTACATCAATAATCCACAAGTTAAAAAAACGATTCAGAGATAAATGGAGGCTTTTCAGATTATCGAATTGAACATTAAACCTTATGATTCCCAGTGTTGTTGTTCAACCACTCAGCAAATCTTAAAGAATGATGACATTAAAGATTGAAATAACATAACACTCATAAATACAGAAAGATTATTAAGCTTCTTTATAAATGTTGCCAACACCTCATGTAAAACAGATTTGAATGCGGAACAAGGACATCTGATTGTCATTAGGAGACAAAAGGTGATCTAACCATCAGCAGGTCTTAAAACATTGTTAAGCCATTTCCATTATTTTAATATCAAGATTTCTCAAAGTGGACACTAATGGCTGCTAAGTATCATTCAATTGGACAAACACTGGCGCTTCCTGAAAAAGAGGGACAAGGAGATGCAACTATCTGGATATTTTCAAGTGCTCTGAAAGAAAGAAGAGTTTAGTTCAGAGAGGGTGACAAGATCTTTATGGATCAGAGGTTTCTTTTCTTTAATCTAACTCTACTTTCATCTCATCTGGAATGCATTAATACCAAAGACAGAAATGTACAGCTTTATTATATCAATTTCATGATCTTAACTGTCTTGCAGAGCCACCCAAGGTTAATGTGATGATATCTGGTGACTAAAGCAATGGGTTTCGAATGATAAAACCAAAATGCAGCTAATAACTTGAAAAGGCTTGAGACTTTAAGGCTATTTGATTACAAACAGCATGTCTCTGTTAAATGATGTGGAAACACACATTTTAATCACTTGAACATAGCTTCATTTGTTAATCTTTCATATCTATATATTTACAGCTCTTTCTTTTTTCAATTAGAGTTGTTTTTCTCCCTTTAACTCAGTGTAAACTGTCAATGTAAAAAATATTCAATTACCAAATTATTATTTAAAGGGAAAAGATGTTGAGAAATATGATATCCGGCCTGCCTAGAAAATCAGCAAAACTAATAAGATTAAAAAATATGTGTACTTTCTCCAAATTATTGAAATGTAAGATTCGCTGTTTTTTTAAATTCCTGAATTTAAGCCCAGAAGTTTTATGAGTACCATCAGTAATTTGTGTTATTATTAATAGGATAACAAGTGAAACATCTGCAAAAATTCAGATAGAAAAAGAAAAAAATCTTGAAACTTAAACCGAATTACTATTTAATGAGGTTATTAGACAAAACAGGGAATTCTGTCATCAACATAACCTAAGTCTTCAAGGAGAGATAGCAAAATGGTAAATTAAGCAAAGGACTAATAGTCACAAGCATCTGGTATTAATAATTGACCAAAAAAATTATAATGAATTACCGTATATTTTTTAATATAAATTGACTGCAAGCATAAGACAAGGTCAAATTAGCGTAGAAAAGTAAATCGGATGACTCGAATATAAGTCGAGCTCAAAACCATCATCAAGGCATTTGACGATTTAGCCTTAGCAAGAAAAACAAAATAAAAACAAAACACTTAAATTGGCTTTTTTGATTGATTATCAACTGAATATAAATGATAACGTGAAAATGTGATTTTTATCTATTTCAAGAAAAATGACAAACTAATATGGAAACAATTCAATCAAAGTTATAGAAGTCTTCGCCATCAGATTCAGTAAACGACTGCTGAGCCTGTTCTTTTTTTCATGACGTTGACATGAAACTCATCTTATTTGAGTCCTCTGTTCCTAATACTCATTCAGTAGCTGTTTGCCACAAATTCTATCCCATCCACTGACTTGCTGATTCCTCAATTCTTGAAGTTGGACAATTATTATCATCCACAACAAAGTCTTGTCCTTTATGGTAGAGTCTATAAGTCAAAGAGTTTATTTTTGCAACTTTTTAGGTTCCAAAATCACGACAAATTCAAAAATAGACAGAAGATTATTTGGCACAGCAATACCTTTACGCT
This sequence comes from Thysanoteuthis rhombus, assembly GCA_963457665.1. Classification (NCBI taxonomy): domain Eukaryota; kingdom Metazoa; phylum Mollusca; class Cephalopoda; order Oegopsida; family Thysanoteuthidae; genus Thysanoteuthis; species Thysanoteuthis major. The sequence goes on along the minus strand of OY735228.1, from coordinate 30,179,377 downwards.
TTCTCCAGTTTATATGCATTGAACATTGACTACGTAGAAAAATAAGGGATTTTTTTGTTTGCATCATATACATAGAAATGACATGATCATAATAGTCTTGAAACAGGGGAAACCGCTTCATATGATCACTTTGGGACAGACCCTTTTAGATAATGATAACCAGGTGAGAACATTGACCAGAGGATATAGGTAATTATAACTAACATTCCCTGTTGTAGATTTATATCCATTGTTATTAACAACTTTATATTAAAAGAAAAAAAACTATGAATGCGACAGTTTCAAATAATATGACGCATTGATAATTACAGTCGGATTATACATCTATTTCTTGATAATATAATCATTCCCATTGAGAAACAATAGAGCAGATATGGACAGTGAGTGAAAAAAATAAGATTTGGACATAATGCAATTATTTGGGCATCTGATGTAGCAGCTTAAATGGTAAGTGTGGCACAATATTAAGGTGGATTCCTATTGGTTGCAGGTTTGATTTCGGCAGCATCCTATGTCTTTTATCATTTATTCAATTTATGCTCTCTAGGCCTATTGACACCTTCACCGTGTAACAGCGGGAAGTCATTTCGTACAGTGTTTCAAATAATATAACACATTCATAATCCTATATATATATATATATATATATATAAAAGAATAAGGACATTCTGAATAAATATCAACTCCAAATGCATATTAAATCCTCCAAAACAGTTACACAACTGATAATTCCAACAATATGCACATAGAACCCTAGATTGTGTGTAAAACATTAAAAAAAATACTGAAGAAAATCACATAAATTGCATTGACAGATATTTGGAAATAAGAGACTGAAGTAACATAAAAAGATTTTTTTAATGTGTTTATTATTTAAAGCTGTAAAGCTTCCTAGACTACATATATATATATATATATATATATATATATATATATATATATGCATATATATATATATATACATATATATATATATATATATATATATGTATACATATATATATACATACTTCCACACTGTAGTATTCTTTTATCTAAAACAATTCAAACTGGATGGATAATATGAAAATATTGTTATTATAATTACAAGAACAAAAAATATTACTGCTGACAAATGCATTACGCACAAAATGTTGACATTCATCGGGTATATATCTTTGTAATACATATATATAAAAACGCTTAAAAAAATTTTGTCAGAATAAATTCTATTAATGACATCAATGAAATGTAGTATAAGATTTTCACGTAGTTTGACAGATGAATTTTGAATAGAATCCCTCATCTTTTTTTATATATTTCACTCACACCATCACTCCAATGAGAAAAGGCAATGGTTCTTAAATGATCAAGGGCAATAAAAAAATCACAAAAAAGTGTTGTAGACAAGATGAGAGAACCTATAACTATGAGAAGAGTCATTAACATTCCAAAGTTTATTTTGACACTCCTTTCTGTCCTTTATCCTGTTACCACAATGTTTTGGCCAATTCATTCTTCTGCCTTCTTCAGGTGTATAATCTCTTAAAAGAACAGGAAAAGAAAAATTTCTTTGGAAAATGGCAACAGAAGAAAAATGATCAGTAATATGCCGACTGGATCAATCAATTTCGGCAAGAAAAAAGACAAAGGAGTTCAACAGTTGGAACAAAATTTGGAATAAGAGATTTTGTTCAGAGTTTGACCAGGAGATTGAAAACAGGGACATTGATGAAAAACCTGAGGAAAGCTCAAAATCAAAATAGCCAAGATGAGGATGTCTTGTTGATCTCTAATTTTGAGTAGACTTTACCATCATCTCAATTTTTAGTTGTTCTTATCACTATTTACAACTCAGGCTGTCATTTCTATGGTAATGAATGATCAGCATGATCAGAAATAAAGAGTAAGCTTTTGTAGGGAATCAAAGATCTTGAAAGCCAAGCACATGTGAATCGGAATCAGAAATGAATCTATCTGATGTAATGGATATATGCCTTCATGGTGCAGTTGGTAAGAAAGTTTGGCTATTAACCAAAGGTTTGTAGTTCTCACTTCTACACCGCTATCTTTTGTATCTTTCGCCACCATGAGCTCCGAATAATTAGCTCTATTTCTACATGATGAAAGGTGATAGCATTCATATGAAATTTTTCTCTATTTAGGATCATGACCTGAACTCACTTTATGCAATTTAATGACAATAAAGCTCAAGGTCAACCGGTGTACAACCTTTTAGTTGTTTCAAGTTAGATTCAAAATGAAAGGAGGAATTTTATTTCACAATACCTGGCATTAATATTTCAAATTACTGTGTAAACAAACTGACACAGAACATAGCTTTGGGTATACCAAAACAATGGGTAAATACTATTGGTGAAGTACAAAATAATGTGAAACTTTAAATATCTGCAATTGCTAAGCAAGCTCTGTGAATTGCTCTTTCCACAAAGATGTGTTTAAAGACAGAACACAAAGAGACTGGTGATACATGGGACTAGAACCGATTCCAAGATCTCCCCAAGCTGATTTGCAGCTAAAAAGCAAAGCAGGTTTATGATGACTTCGGTCCATTATTCCTATATCATTTATTCACTCTTGATTTTGGTTATTTTTGTCTTTGTTTCCAAAGCAGCAGCAGATTTGGATATTGCTCATTGGCACCGGAGCCAAGTGATAGGATACTGTCAAGAAAATCGACGTAAACTTCATAGGATACTTGGCAAACACTCGCGGGCCAGAAGAAACCGCTGGTAAAAATCTACAGAAAGACTGCCTGTCTGCAAAACAACTCACCTATTTTTTTCTTCTGTTTTTTGTTTCTCCTTACTAATAGCATGAGGAAATTTATTACCTACAAGGCCTTCATCCAAATCATAAATGAAATGACAAAGATAATTTGTGTGTACATACAAAGAGAGAAGGAAAAAATAATATGAATTGGGGATAATCAATTTCTTGCTTGTTTATTTATTCAAAGGGTAGACTTTTCAGCTCTTACCAGGTCTCGTCTAAAACATATCTGATTGGGATATTCTCTAACATTTCTTAGATTCAAATCAGAATCAGTAGGGAATATTTGCAATTGGCTGAAATTATCATATAAAAAACCCTCTAGAAATCCATAACGCATTTTAAAAGATTATCATTATAAACCAACAGTTTTATCATAAATATTTTTGTATGTCCTGCATCCACAGATAATATTATTATGAACACAAGTGCTATCAATAGAGAGAGAGAAAAAATGTATATATATATATATATATATATATTTATGAAGCCAAGCTAGTGATAGAAACAGGTCTTGGCAACTAAGTACACAGTAATGTCTTCATCAGTACACACTGGACATAAAAAACACCAAGAAATTGAGAATAAACATATGTAATATGTATCAAACAGGAAAGTAGAATCAGTGGATTAAGTTTGAATTCTATTTCAGATTGCTTGTATCCTTTTAACATTTGAAAAGGCAAGAGTCCAACTTTCCCTGCACTCAACAATCCATGACATTTCTCTTGTCACCATCACACCAAGACAAGGGCAGTGGTGGGGTGCTGGTGATACACCATGGGTAAACAGAGGAAAAGATAAATAGGAGAGTGTACTCCCAAAATCAAATAAAAAAAAATTTAAGCAATCTTCCAAGTAAGTTATACCTCTTGGCCTACATGAAAAAAAATAGTATTTGAAATCTTATATATACATCATTTATTGTAAAAGATGGTATGAAGGAGGAAAAGTAGGAATTAAAAAAGCTACAGAAAAACAAAAAGAATTCCAAATGAAAAGAATATATATATATATATATATATATATATATATATATATACATGTATATATATATATATATATATATATATATATATATATATATATATATATATACATGGTGGATGGGGAATTGTGCGTAAGTAAATATATTGCTTAAATCCGGTCCTACTGACTGTCCAGTTCTGCATGGGGCAGGGGTAAAATTCCAGCCTCTGGGTCTGAAGCAAAGGTTTTGATCCTACCTTGTGGTACTAGATGGGATAATGGATAGTCTAAAGCCACACTGAAGTGTTGTAATACAATGAAACAGCTGTCTGTGGATAACTCAATTATTAATTATATATATATGTATAGAGGGGACAGGAAGGATAGAGATGAAATAAATGCAAATATATAAAGAGACAAAATCGTCAGCTGGATATCAAGAAACAGTGAGCAAGAGATTGAAATGTAGAAATGGATAAATTCAAAAATTGTGAAACATTAAAAATCCTTTATGGAGAGACAGAGCAAAAGAAAATGTGCAGTTCTTATTGATTTTTTTGGACATGAAATTGAATGTTTATATAACATTTAGATGAAAACATGGACCCGCAACCAAGATTGGAGGAAATGAGGGAGAGAATCTTCTTTGGCAGCATGCTGTGCTGGAGTGATCAATTAAAAATTTGAGTTACTTTTCTCGACTCTTGTGGAGAAATGATAATGAGAAAAGTCCAAATTTCCCCCAAACAAGCATGAAATACAGCTGAATTCAAACTAAGAAACCACTTTAATTTAAACTTACATTGCGAATTGAACTTCCATTAAAAACCTATTTAGAATTTTAAAATTTCTAGACGTATAGAGAAAAGTTCAAATTTTCAACCCACTAGCTCCATTAGTGTCTCCTGTACGCATCACACATACACACACATCAACTAGACCAACTTAGAAACTAAAGGAAACCTGTGTTTACAGTTCCAGATGATAGTTCCTAATAATCCAAGCCACTCGAAAATACTACAACCACAGATCAACTCCTCCAGCATACCAGAACAACACCTCTTTGAGCTTTCAGCACAAGCAAATTGACCAAACCTTCACTAATCTTCCCTCTCCTTCTTCATTCTGACCACACTTCCTTTCTAGTCTCAGAGGTATTCCAGATAATCTTTTACAACCCTTAAACATGAGATATGATTAAGGGTATTAACTCTTATAACAGTTTTATCAAACACTTTGAAATTGGCTACTTGACACAGCAACTAGCACTTATTGATGTAAGACGCCATTACTGGCGGGAATGACATTAAAAAAATTGATTGCTTCCATTATGTATTAAATATAGACATGAAGATAAGTATTCCAGCGGTTGTACCTACCATTAATTGTATTTTTATATCATTTACTTAACATAAAAAGATAACATTGGACCTGCCCTTATATAAGATTCATAATGCTTTAATTGACATCTACACACATCTACATACCAACATATATAGATGCCAATGTGTATCCATAGGTAGCTGAGTGGTTAATGACATGAAGAATAGGATTAGCAAGTTCAAGCTCTAGTTGAGACAGTTTGTATTCATTTTGTACTAATGCCTTTGTGAAAGGAATGAATCCGTCTTTTCCTCTCACCAAAAAGGTATATATATATATATATATATATATATATATATATATATATATATATATATATGTATAGATAAATACAATTTCTGAGTGTAAGACTCTCCGATGAGTGCACAGATTCTACACCTTGATCCTAAACATGATTCTACGGCAGAAGAGCTGAATTATGTATAATCCCATCATTTTTACAGGTACCATGCTAGTATCTATATATTTTTATGCATATATTTATTGAACTTCATATTAGCTTGTGTTTCACTCAAGTTGTTATCTACAAGCAACTGTGAGAATGTGTGAATTATCATCATGAAGAATAATTGTTCATCTTTTCTTGCATTTAGAGAAGTGAGTAGCTGAAGTAATTGCTTGAATATTAGTGACATTTTGATTTCTATACAACTAATATCAGGTACCTTTCACAGGATATCAAGGGGCTGCAAGTCCCCAATTACTCAAGCACTCTCCTCAGTGATCTCGCTGATTTTTGTGATGCTGTCTTCTGGCTGGTTTTGATTTTTCTCAAAGTTTCCAATTCTTCAAACTTTTTGTAGGAGCACTTCAGAAATGTTTTAAGTACTCCAGTGATGAAGAGCACATCTGTCACTTTCATATTCCACAATTTTTTCAATTCTCTTGCAAGGTCCAGATATTTTTCCAGCTTTTGAATTCTGTTCAATTTTACTCTGTGGCCTTTTGAAACGGCAAAATCTGCAATCTGACAAATTTTCTTCCTTGTTTATGAAGACTAGATCAAAACTTCTGATTTTCCCTACCAATAGCACCATTCTCATAAAAACCTCATGGATGAGACATGTCAGTGAGCAAAGCTTAGAAAACAATTTCAATACCAGTTGTCTCTCTTGAACATTATCCAAATACCTCTAGGGAAGCCACGGACTCAAAATTTCACTTTACTTTTTCTTTGACCTTGTCACGCTATTGCTACCTAGAAACCATCAGATCATGAATAAAACAAGATCATCCTTATCACAATAGTCACAGCATTGAACTGAACTATTCTCCTTTATAGCTATTGTGTGTTTGGCCCTGTTGCTAGAGAGTATTCCTGGCCATAGAATTCCTTGAGATTCATTGTATTCTGAGGCCAATATTTTGTCAACAGCCTCAGGAGTAAAGTACTATTTATACTGGAAAGCTTGTCCCCATTATCACGATCATGTATTACCACATTGTCTCTTTCACTGTGTTCACCTAGTTGTCCCCTGATAAAATGAATTTTTATCGGATTCTAAAAAAACACTGTTTTCATTGTCACTTCATTTTAAAACCTGGCTTTAAATGCATTTGTTTGATGAAACTCCAACTTTTAAAAAAAGTTGTGGGAGGACAGGCTCTCCATTCTTAAAAGTAGAACAGGTCTAGTTAGTCACTCAATAGAGACCATCTTGTGACCAGCATCTTTTAACAGCTTGCTGTGTTTGGCCAGATGAGATTAAATGAAAAGTATTGAAAAAGGGGTGATCAATGAATGAGTCACTTCTCTCTCTTTTTGGGCTGTGATAATTAAAAAGTCCAAATTTTCAAAATGAATAAGCAGGCACAAAATAGTGATCAATTTAGCATACACTTACATTGTAAATAAAAATCCAACTGAAAACCTATTGGGGAGAGGATTTGGATAAAACAAAAAAAATAATTTTTTTGAAGACATAAGGATTAAATGTTTAAATTTTCAGCCCTCTAGCACCATTAGAGTAGGGTGAATGCGTGATTCATACGTAGCTAGCCGAATCGACTGAAGAAAACCCATGATGACAGTTTTGGTTGATGATTTCTAATAAACGATGAGTTGTTGCTCAGCTACAAGAAGTTCACTTGGCAGCACTCAGCCAAAAAAAAAGTTGGATCAATACAAAACAAGCAAATTGTTTGACAGAATACGAAGCAACAATATTCTAATTTCATTTTTGAGGGTTTGGCTGAAGTTTCATTAAAAAGAGATTGATCCTCATCCCATCAGCCAACACATTTGGAGGAGCAGGATCCAGCTCACAGTAAATATGGATTCTTTTTGTGCCATTAAACAATCAGATGGTCAGTTCTTGGTTAGTACACTACAACTAAAAAAAATGGATTCTCCATTAGTCTTGTCAATTAGTCACCCCTGCCAATGCAGTACTGAATGGATTTCAATGAACGAATAGGTAGCCAACGGGGTGAGAAAGAGATGGTTGAATTTGGGGGTGGGTCCCATATTCTTTGATTGAGAGATATTTTTCTGTTTTTTCCCTATACATTTATTTATACGTTCATGCCTGTGCAGACAATATCTCCAAGAGTTCCCAATGAATTTCTAGGAAATTTTATGGGAGGGTTTGATGGTAGAATATATGAATAGTGATTAAATTTGGGGGCAGTTCAATGCACAATAATCTCCCCACATTGAAGTTAGATGTGCCCACCACAAAATGACGCCAATAGTTCATGGCTCTCCAGGCAACATCTCGTGAAGTTCTGTATTCATTTCAATGAAATTTTGTAAAAAGGTAGGCTATAGACTATGAAAGAAGTGATTAATTTTTTGGGTTGTATCAATAGAAAGTTGATTTTGCTCCTTGTTGAATGGCTTCAAGAGCTGCCAGTTTATATTCATCTTTGCAACCACAAATACGAATATTTCCTTTTGCCCCTTGGAGGAATAAGGTGCAAATTTCATAGTTGAAAGTTCAATAAGAAATAATGAAGAAGCTGAGTAGACTTCAAGTCTATAAACATTATCTGATTTATGGAAGAGATAATAAAATTGTTACACCCTAATTTCTTCAATATATATTATTAATTCCCCAACCGCTGCTCCTTAACCAATATCTTATATTTATATTTATACAGTATTTATAAATTTCAGCTTAAATGCTGATATATATAACTTGCTTTCCTTATTGCCAGGATGATATGATAAACTTGGAATACTCAATGGCAGTCATTCATGATAGTCATTACTAAAATTGATCAAAAGCTTTTGTTCATATTTAACTATTTGTGTTTCTAACAATCTGTGATACTTTAAAGACGTGCTGGTGCACTATAAGTGGGTCAGAAGTGAGTTGGTTGCAACTTAACTACAATATGGCCAACATCGACCATTGACTCCTGATAATATAACCAAATGACTAATACTGGAATCATGGAGATCAGTCTTTAGGACTTCAACGTGTACTCACAATTTATCTAAAAGAATGGCTGTTTTCAAGTTTTAATTGCTTATATTTAATTGAGTTTTACTCTTGAAGATAAGAAGTTAATCCACATTCATTTTTGCTCAAAACCTTTCCACAGACACTTTAGGATTTTTATTCATAAATTTTAAGTGTTTTTAATTCTTGCAAATGGTCAATTCTCCTTGTTTCAAAGGCCTCCTTGCTGGTTCAACCCAACCCAAGTCTACCATCAGTGTTAGTGCATAATCTTGGAAATGGAAGAAGAGTAATAATTTCGAAAGCAAGCAGACCAGACGCTTAAGATATTTGTGCTACACAATCTTCCTAGTGAATAAAAATCAACAATTCACATAATTTCTAGCTCAGTGGTATTGATATCATTTTAACAGTTGTTTTTATATACAACTTCTGTGCAGTTTCAACCAAGCTGATCATTGCAATTATGATTATACTAAGAATGAGGTGAGAGGATAATATTAATGCCACGTGACCTAACATGCTTACAACTTCCTTTATCATAGTATATAGTAC
>OY735228.1:30100291-30167791 GCA_963457665.1 Thysanoteuthis rhombus | reverse complement strand
TGTGAAATCTCCCGTTCTATAAGTTGCATAAAGGATAGGGTGAGAGAGCTTTCCATTTAAGTGATGCAAGCAATTATCACCAACCTCATACTCTAACTAAAATCTGCCTATGAGACAGGCAGATGAATTCAAAGCCAAAAAACTTGATTCATTTTAAAGAAAAATACAATCACAACAAACTTTTCTACAAATTTACTTTCATACCTATTGGACATCTACAAAAAAGAGACATAACCGAGTTACTTTTTAACCACCATACATTATATATATATATATATATATATATATATATATATATATATATATATATATATATATATATATGCCCAATGGAAGTGACATGAACACATCTGTTGTTATACTTACTGATCCTTCAGAGTTAAATTCATGTTTTTTGGATAGCCTATGTAAGCCTTTTGTTGCAAAAGATTCAATGATATATATATATATATATATACTTACACATATACATAGATAATCTTATCAGTCACAAACACTTTATTCAAAATGATCATATTAAGACGCTTTTACTCAATATATTCTTTGCATGTTGGCAGCTGGTTATTGTTTTGTGAAAGACTATTCCAAAGTGATCACAATAAGCGAATTCCTGTGTGTGTGTGTGTGTGTGTGTGTGTGTATACACATATATATATATATATAGTGAATCCTTGATAGAACATTAAGCTGGATATCAGAGAAAATGGACAAAATCTGACTTGAGAGAGTGATTGGAAAGATTATCACTAACATTCATAGCATGGTATCATAAGAGGACCATTACTAGACTACTAAAGCAATTATTTCTCCACATTTAGAAGTAAACAAACTTATAAGAGTATATGGATTTTCAGAGGAGTCAGATCTTAATTAATTAGACCTAGATTAATTAACCATATTATCTGTTGACTAATTTCAAATAAACATACATGTTTTTTTTTTAGTTATATGGGTTCAGTATACAATGTATATTGACAAAAGGCGATGTGTGTCAATGAAAACGTCTTATTATTTAGAATCTATCAATTTTAATCTAATAAACTTTGTGTTATTAATGAAAGAAAGATTGTAGAAAAATATAATTTTCTACAATCTGCCATTAGTGAGGGATTATCAATTATGGCAGTATCAAAAAATTTTCAACCAATTACGTAAACATGGCCTTAATCTGTACAGAAAACTCGTGATTACACAAAAATATTTCTACTTTTTTATGACTAACTTCATGCAAGTTTTATGTAATAACCAAAATAGAACTTTCAAAGAAGATATTTGAATATGAATAATCGTTTTAAAAGAGCAAAAAAAATAATACCCGAGAATTGTTACTGTCTAATATTGTATATGCATTCAGTATTAACTCAACCATCAGGTAATATGGACAATTTGATAAAATAGAGATATTTTCCTCTGTATTAGTCCTAAACGAGAGTTCTATATATATATATATATATATATATATATATATATATATACTCACACAGAAGATGGGAAGAATCCCAAAACATGTCTGGACAATTTACATCTAGGGATTAAAAAACCTTACCTCTAAACACTTTACTCCCGAGTCAGTCTCACTCTTTACAGTACACATTATATATATATATATATATATATATATATATATATATATATATATATAAAAATAATCTTCAATTAATATATAAACTCCTAATATGCATAAACAGAGTAAGAGAAATATGAAATTTTACGTAGAAATGTCAACCTAGTATAGGAATAAATAAATTCATACGCTTTCTTTAACACAATTCTCGAAAATCTAGATAAATCAAATAGGCCCGAATAGATTTATTGGATCTGTGTAAAAAAAATACAATCGAATTATCTCCCTTTATTCATATTAATTAAAGCCTATCATCTTCATCAATATCTGTTTCTTTCAAACAAACCTAAAAATCTATCCTTTGTGTCTTCTTTTTCTTTCAGTGTCAAATAAACACCTTCGTGTAGCACATCTGTAGAATAAGTGCACGCTAAAATAGACAAAGGTTTCTTAAAATAATCATACATATAATTGTTTAAGAAATTATATTTCCCGCCTCATGAACTTCCCGTTTGTTTTCTTTCTTCTAAGATGGCAAACCATTTTAATTTCGATTTAATAACCTGTGAAGACACAAGATTCCAAGATTCCTTGAGAGCCAAGAATGAAAACGGTGAAAAGCTGCCAACTATTTGAACTCTGCTAAATAATAGAATCTTGAACATTTCCCCATAATTAATTGAATTTAAAAAAAAAAACAAAAACAAATAAAAAGTGGAGAGAGAGACTAAAGAAGGTTTAAAACCTGATTGGGGTTGAAAATGTTGTCGTATATATTATCCTCTTCATTGGCATGTCTACTTTTGACATGGGGCTTATGCCAGAGGTGAGTTTCTCTAACAAATAAATAAATTCGATCATGTACGTAGAAAGGTGACATGGCAAGCATCAACTGGCATCCGAAACTCTCTTTTCTGCTTTCATTTTTTGCTTAAAAGAAAAACAACAACAAAACTTTTGACAATATTCCATCGGATCAAAGTTTAAAATATGTAATAACAAAACAAAACAGAGAAGCACTCCCCCCTCCTTAGAAAAACAATAAAACAGAAGCAATTTCAAGCATTAATGAAATGAAAGGTCTTGAGGCAATTAAACTCTGCCGTTTGAATTTATCCAGGTTTTATTTTCGTCAGGCGAGACTCTTTTGGCAGGTCAAAGAGGCAAGATATTATTGGTGCCAATTATGATGAAAGAAAATCCAGCAATCTATAGAATGAAAGACCAGAGACTTGGCAACAAATTCCACTTCATAGAACAATGGTTGCACAAAAGACACAAGAATTATGTAATATTTTATACATATATATGTATATATAGAGAGAGAGGAGTGAGGGAGAAAGTCTAATTGTTTTAGTTATAATTCATTTTATACGAAGTCTGATCATCTTGGGCCCTTTTTTCTGTTTTTAAATGTGCGTATATTTTAATTCATATATATCTGTGTGCTTGGCTTTTAGATTTGTGAACGTGAATTTGTGTGACCGTTTTGTAGATGTATGGGTGTATTTCTAATTTTAGATGCGTTTGTATTAGCGTGTAAGAGTTTGTACAGACCACTTAGGTAGTGTGAGTGTGTATTTTCAGGTGTGTATATAGGTGTGTTTAAGACAATGTAGAAATGTTGGTATCAAATATTCTATTCTAAAAATTAAGAAGTGTCAACATAGGTTTCTTCAGTTTCCAAGCTCATCTGACTGACTTGGCTCTGAATGTATTTTATATACAGGCCACATCAATGGAGCTAGAGGACTGAAAACTAACTCCTTGTTATGTGTTGAAAAAACATGTTTCTAAAATTCCCCACCTAAATAGGTCTTTCGTAGGAAGTTCAATTTGCAACCCAAGTTTATGCTAAATTGTCCCCTTGGGTCAAATGCGTTTGTGCTTTTTTTTAAAAAAATTTGGACTTTTTCTAGTGATCACTACTTTACAAAAACAAGTGAAATAACTTATTCATTGGTCAGTTCTTCCTCTAACTATTTTAATTGATCATCACCCACATAGCATGTTGCCAAAAGACATAGGTTGCTGAAGTAACGGCTCCAGTTGAGTGACTAAGCAGATCTATTTTTGTTTTCCGTATGAATTCAACAGAATATCGAAAATTTATTATGCAGCGTGTAGAAGGTGAAGGGGTGGCATAACAGTTATTGTCACATAGAATTTAGGTTTTCTGAGTTAATTTACATTAATGTCCTGGCATGAATCCATTTCACCCTCACTAGAAATGTTAACAAAATATCTCATCATTGGCATGCCACAATAGTTGACATAGAAAAGAGTGGGTCAGTGAGCACTTGCGCAAATCACTCTCTCATAACTACATTACCTACTTGAGTAGCAGCAGCAACGAAACTGTTTCACTCTTATTCAGCCTTGACAGGAAACAATCAGTGTGTGTGCATACTTGTGCATGTGAAACCCTGAGAAACTTGCAAAATTTCAAGTTTATAAATTTGTGACAACTTGAGGATTCATTCAGACATTTGGTGTGAAAATTTGCATGTGATTATATGAGTATATAAAGACACAATCGAGTGTGTCTCTGTAGTGTCTTGAATCTTCATGAGTACCGAGAGAACTGTAAATTAACAGAGTAAGAGTATTAGAGAAGCACTACTCTCTAGCTTCCTTAAAATATCATTATAAGACCAGGCCAACGTTTTTTTCTCTTTTTTTAAAAATCAATTTGGCACAACTGCCTGTCTTCTCTCCTGCAATAGCCCAATGTGTGTCTTCTCCCTTCCAAAAGCTCAAAATATCTTCACTCTTTCAAAAACCCAAAATGTGTCTACTCTAACCCCCACCAAAAAACAGCATCTGTATACTCTTCCCCCACAAAACAGTATTTGTCTACTGCCCCCCAAAAAACAGTATTTGTCAACTCTCCCCCGCAAAAAACAGTATTTGTCTACTGTCCCCCCCCAAACAGTATTTGTCTACTCTTCCCCCACAAAAACAGTATTTGTCTACCCCCACATACAAAAAAAACTGTATTTGTCTACTCTCCCCCTGGAAAATAGTATTTGTCCACTCTTCCCCCCAAAAAACAGTATTTTTCTACTCTCCCCCCTAAAAAAAGTATTTGTCTACTCCCCCCCCTAAAAAAAACAGTATTTGTCTACTCTCCTGCAAAAAACATCACCTGTCTTCTCTCCCTTAAAAAAACACCCCAAAATTCAGTTTCTCTCCCTAAAAAAAACCCAGCTCATATTCTCTCCTTAAAAAAAAAACAGCACTTGTCTTCTTTCCATCAAAAAACAGCATAGCTTTTTCCCTTAAAAAAAAAAAATAGCACTAGTCTTCTCGTCTAAACCTCTCCAAAAAATTTTTTTTGTACCTTATTTTGAAAGGTATAGTTTATCATTAACATAAAGATTCTCCAGAATCTAGATGTTTCTCTTTTAACTCTATTTTTGAGACTTTTGAATAGTATACATTAGTGATGTCATAAATAGAAGTTATTCTGACCATATTTATTCCTTGATGGATTTTTTCTACATGTCTTCAAATTTTAACACTGTGGCTGTGATGGTGAGCCATTATTAATTTTTGATTAATATTTATTTCCATCTCAATTTTAATTACTTTTCATCATAACTAATACCAGTTTATAACAAAGAAAATCATATGATGTCTAATTGGCTTTAACAATTAACAGCATATACTTGCAATATTTGTTACAATATTTTACAATAAGGTGGTAGGATTATAGAATAAATTACTGGAATATGTAGAGCTATCAACAGATCTGAATGATTTTTGAAAAGAATTACAACATCTATTACAACACCACAAAGGCTTAAGGTCTTAGATATTGTGTTAATATGATTGTTATGATTGTTATGATGTATATACAATTTGTATACTTTTTTTCACACTGAAATAAATGTACAACAAACATGTTGAGGACAAAGACAACAAACCTGACTGAAATACACAGAGCTGGAGAAAGTACACCACTCCATTTATCTAGGACAGCGAGTCTCAATGGAATCATCAAAAGAAGATGAAATAAAGCAAAGAATCACACTAGGTTGGCAAGCTTGTAGTAGAGAAAGCTTGACTTCCAAAAACACACAATAGTCCTAAAAAGATGAGTATACAACCAGAGTATCCAACTGATATTCACCTATACAGCTGGTGCATGGTACCTAGCCAAAAGACTGACCCTCAAACTGAGAATCATGATAAACCTCACATGGAGAGATCATAAGATAGCACAGTATATTAGAGAAAAAATAGGAGTCTGTGATACCATAAAAACCATTAGAAAACTCAAATGGCAATGGGCTGGACTGGACATCATGACCCAAGAGATCATGTGCAAAATTGTGGCTGACAGAAAGTTAGATGTTGTGATGATCTAGATAAATTCAGAAAGTACTGGCTCCGTAATGCCAATGATAGAGAAGTCAGAATCTTGGGAAAGGTCTATATCCAATGACGTACACTAAAAGGCTGATGATGATGAAATGTTTTAAGAACAATTGTGAGCTGAAAAGTAACATGGTGAACATCGACAACTTGTAAGATTTTTCTTCGCTATATTGGATCTTTTACTCAAAATATTCTTGAACACAGAATCCTTCTTAACAAGAAAAGTTAACACACAATGACATATCTGGTTAGTTACTCAATTGTAACCATCATGTGACCAATGTCTTTTGGCAGCATGCCGAGTTGGGGGAGATCAATCAAAAAATTAGGAAAAGGGGTGATCAATTAATTTTAATTCCAGTGCCTTTGTATGGCTGTGATCATTAAAAAGTCTGAATTTTCAAAAATCAAAAGTTAATTATGCCAAACACAAACTAATGGATTGATTTAGCATAAACCTACATTACAAATTGAATCACCCACTAAAAACCTAATGGGAGTGGAATTTAAAGGAAAAAAATTTTTTTTCTAGACATAAGGATTAAACGTTAATTGTGAGCCCTTTAAATCTATTAGTGAGACCTGTATACATGATATATACATACATAAGCAGCTAGTCAGACCAGCTCAAAAACTGAAGAAACCCATGTTGACAGTTTTGATCGATGAATCCTAACAATGAAGCTCACATCCGTTTCATGGTAAACAGTTGTGGCTTTCAATTAAGCAGTAGCCGAGCGGGTAAACTTATTTTAAACGTCAAAGCCTCACGTTGGATACAAAGAGGAACAAGTCCTGCTAAAGAGACTACAAGAATAAAGCTATATTGACAGGAGAATAACGGTCTCCATATATAACTTGTGACAAGTCTTCTTATTGATTCGCCACTCATTTTTTCTCCCCTTCATTATGAATAAAAAGTGAGGACAGCGGAAGACACATCCTTTACTGCTTTGCATAGCAGCTTTTCAATAATATATTTGAAAAATAACTAATCAGTTTAGTTCTGATTTACAGAGACAAATTTCATTATTCCCTTAAAGGCGATCAATGAAACAGAGGATGGGTGTCTCTGGCAATTTTCACAGTTGATACACAAATGGTTGCCTTTCCAACCATTGATGCAATGGGAGAAAGCAGAATGTGTTTAGCTGCAGCCAACTAAGATTGCGAGCACTTGACCAAAAAGAATTTATTAGAGCTTTTGAATTATCTTCTAAATGTAGATGCCCGAATTGTCTGAAATGATGTAAAAGTACCATAATTTCCCAATTATAATGTGCAATACAAACTTGCTTTGATTTTTCAAGTTTGTTTTGTAATACTAATGTCCTCAAATACACAATGTAATTTTTTGCTTTTGAGTGCAAAATACTGTTAAACATTGTTAAGAATAAATAAGAGAAGAAGTTTAATTGAGGACTAAATCCATAAGAATAAATGAAATATTAGCTTATAGTAAGAGGGAAGCACTGATGATGATAATAGGTGACTATTATATGCACATTTTACGACTTTTACCGCATTTTGCAAGTTAACTGGAAAGGGAGAACAATATTTGAACCAAAGTTATTATTATAAGAGGAGCAATCAGTTATTTGAGGTATTTCAAAATTCATTTGATCTATACTCTGATACTATCAACTGAGCTATTGTTTTACCATTGCAATCAAGCCAAAGGCCTACAAGGAAGTTTCAACTTCTGTTAACCTCATATACTTGAGCTTTTATCCTGTTAGCAAGTTTCTCTTCAACTTAGAATAAATAAACCATTGTTTGGTCGTTATGTTTGAGCTTTTATTAAACTCAGAGTGTTGCTTTCATTTCATTTGAACCAATGCTCAATCAGCACATTTAAACTATCATTCAATCTATACTCTTAATCCATCAGATATTCAGGGAAATAAAATTATATCTTGCATCCAATTACTTTGCTCATTATACTTGAATCATTAATCTACTAAATTATATAACAAATATTTATTTCAGATTGAGAGCACTTGGCCAAGAAAAATTCATGAGAGCTTTTGAATAATCTTCTGAATGTAGATGCCTAAATTGTCTGAATTGATGTGAAAATATGATAACTTCAAAATCATGATATACATCTTTGTGGCTGAATGGTTGAACTGGATTCCCTCTGACAATGAGGTGCTGGTTCAATTCTTGCTAAAGGTTTACTCTTCATATCTGAGTGTGGTGTTTCCATTGCCATAAGAACAATGGCCTGATTTGAAAGTTGTGCGAAAATAATCAAAAACTAAGATGAAAGGCAAAACTAGTTGAATTTGATAAAAAATATATAATAATAAAGAAATATTTCGATGTTTATACAAATGGTGTACACCAATAATAATGTAACTAAAGTGCATAGTAAATTGAGAGACTAAAAATATGTAATTTTCATCAGTTGTTCTACTAGCAAACTTGAGCTGTTACTTGATTCATCATTCAACCAAAACCCAGTGTTCAGTATCAAGATTGATATGTGATTTGACCAATAAAACAAATCCATAAAGAATCTGTGCAAGGTCATTATGTATAGATCACAGCTCGATTGTTCAAGAGTGATTTACCCATTACTTATATGACCTAACTTTCTTTTAGGGCATTTCAAAAGATAGGTCAGTCAGTGCATTTTAACCATTGTTGACCCAATGTATATGAACCATGGTCGAATGAATAATAAAACAATGGATAAAATTACAAATCAAGTGCACTTGGGATGTTGCTGAACCAGCCTACTTGGACGTTGATTAAATGATGGCTCAAGTGTACTTGAGCCATTTACTTGACCAATTATGCATACACGAATAATCAATTATGACAAGGATGCAATCATTCAAAATAAAGGTGATAGCTAAGTAAAAATCCCAATGTATATCAATTGGCAAGAACAAATTTGGTTTTGGCAGGCAAATAAACCACAATATGATGATGGATGTCATTAAATCTCTTTTTAACCCAAAGTACCCGATCTTAATTGCCAGTTTCTGATTACGGTTCTGTGCCAAGGCTGCTAGATCTACCCTCTTTTGAGCAGCATTCCATGAAGAAGGACATAAAAAGAGCAGTAACGATAAGCAGGTGTGGAGTTGTTGGTACGTGCTACTACTCCGTGCCCAGCCAAGCGGCTGGCTTTGAGTTCAGTAAGCTTAGAGGAAAGATTCCTGGCCAGCAACCAATATGGTAGACACAATTCAAGAAAAAAATAAAAAGATAAAATCAAATCAACTTTAGGGGCTTATTCAAACTAGAGATAGAAAGAGAAAGAGAAAACAATGCACTGGGGTTGTTCCAGCAACAAGTGACCTCCAAATAAAACCTTTTTCAAAATATAAAAATCATCGAATTTTATCTATTGATTTTTGAGCAGCGTCCATGCATCTTCATAAGACACTGTCCAGTCAATTGGTCCCTAATATGTTAAGTATCAATTTTCACAGCTGTATCATATTGGATTGATATGAAACTTGAAGACCTTTGGATGAATGATCCCCATCTTCTTCTTGCTAATAAAACTAGTAATGCTAATATCAATTTTCTCAGTTGAATCATGTTAGATTGTTATGAAAATTGGTCAAGACCTTCAGGTGAACCATACTCATCTTCCACTTCCTTCTCTTACAACTACTACAACTAGTAATGCTAAATATCAATTTTCTCAGTCGCATCATCATGAATTATTATGAAACTTGGTCCAGATCTTCAGGTGAACCATCCTCATCTTCCTCATGCTACTACCACTGATAGCATACACATCATTGAACCTATTGTTCTTGTTAGCATTATTCTAGCATTCCATAAACTACATATTTGTTATGAATATGATAGCTCTGTCCTCTCAGTAACATCATCATCATCATCTTTTAGCGTCCGTCGTTGGACATAGACCTTCCCCAGGATTTGCCACACTTCCCTATCATGGGCGTCGTGGAGCCAGTACTTTCTGAACTTGTCTAGCTTGTCTCTCCATCTAATATTCTGCCGGCCTCGGTTGCGCATGTGGTCTTGAGGGATCCATGTCGTGAGTCGTGATGTCCTTCGATTGTCTGCCATTCTTGCAACATGGCCAGCCCACCGCCATTTGAGATTTTTAATGGATTCTATGATGTCCCTAACTCTTGTCTTTTCTCGGATGTACTGTGCTGTCTTGTGGTCTTTCCATGTGAGGCCCAGCATTATTCTTTCATGTGCACGTTGCATAGTTTTCAATTTACGTGTCTGTCTCTTGGTTAGGTTCCATGTTTCAGCTCCATAAGTGACTATTGGGAGGAAGCATTGGTTATACACCCTTCTCCTTAGGATTAATGGAATCTTCTTATTTTTTAAGGTTGAGCTAGCTCTCCCAAAGGCTTGCCATCCTAGTGTGATTCTTCGCTTGATTTCTTCTTCTTATGAGGGCCTCATGGAGATTCGTTGCCCTAGGTAGATGTAGTGGTCTACTTCCTCCAGTTGTGTATCCTTGATTTTGATCTTAGTGGTTTTATCCCTGATGTGGTTGTTGCACATGATCTTCGTCTTGCTGAAGTTCATGTGTAGGCAGACTTTCTTGCTCTCTCTTAGTAACACTTGCCTTAATTCCTGACCACTAACAATCCCTTTTGATCTGATTTTCAGTATTTTTAAAATCATTTGCAATACATTTATATTATACATAAAATAGCCCTATTCTGTCTGTGATGCTAGCATTAATTCCTGAACACTGACAATCCCTTTCTTCCTGATTTTCAATGTACAACATATAGATTGGATGTAAAGATTGTCTAAACAAAATTGCAAAATTTGGTCCCTATCACCAAAAATACTGTCTTTGCTCGCACAGAAAATAATTAACTCAAAGTGAGTAGTAGTATCAGTAAGCAATGATAAAAAAAAAAGAAGCTGAAATGCTGTGAGTATTGAAATACAACCATGACTATCAATTAATATCCCTCCCCCTTTGCCAGAATCAGCCAGTATCTTTAGAGAGAGAATTAAAGATTTGACATCTTAAATGGATATCTTCTTTTACCTTTATCTACTTAGCAATAGAACATTTTCAGAGTTCCAATTCAAAGTACAAGTTGATGTTTTGAAAAGGAAAGAACAGATAATGCCTGAGATCACATGACAACACAGTATACTAAAGAAAAAACAAGAGTCAGAGATATCATAAAATACATTACAAAACACAAATGGCAAAGGGCAGGCCACATAGTAAAGAATGTTGGACGACCATTGGATACAGTGGCTCACAACCCGCAAAAAATAAGATATCAAGCATAGTAATCAAGTCACAACTAAAGGTTGAATTTTTGGCTGGTAATTTTTCATCTTCATACCAGTTTGTAAATGGTAAGGAATTTCACTTCTCTCACCTTTTGTTGAGCAGTGATCATTAAAAATGACAGAATTTTGAAAGAACAAGCATGGATGGATACAAACTAGAGGATAAATTTAGCATAAACTAACATTGCAGATTCAATCTTCTACCAAAAACTTATCTAAAGGGGAATTAAGAAAAAAAAAACAAATATTATTTCTAGATATAATTATAAGTAAATGTTGAAATTTTCATCTCTTTGTCTCCATTGGTACATCCTATACATACATATATACATAGCCAGCCAGCCAGACTAGCTTAAAAACTGAAGATAGTTTTGGTTGACGGTTTCTTATTACTGAAATAATGACAACAAAGATTCTATTTCACACTTCAATATATTCAGCAATATGGCTTGACCAAAGAGGGTCATGGCTGGCATGATCCAAAATGCTTCTCTCATATTCGGTAAAATGGCATGATTGAATGATCACATAACATGTCATTAATCACATGACTAAATACGCATCTCAGAATCACAAGACCAACAAAGTACATGTCATGCTGAAGTGTCTTTGACTATGGAATGCATATTGAAAACGATCAGGAAGAAAAGAGTGTTTTTCATTGAACCCTCATGGTGGGGTACTACTCTGTCATTCTAGCACCCAACACTGTGGCAGAAGTAAAGGGGCTGCTATTCCACTGTTGGCAGTTGTTAAATGATTTGAAACAAGAAACCTTATCCTTGTTTGACCCAGACAAATTTAAATAAGGAAACCTTGTTCCTTGTTCGACCTTTCCATTTTGCATCTAAATGAAACCAAGCTCTCAACCATAACCAAACGGAATTGCGTTGCGTTTTTCTACTTGTAAAAAATAGAAGATCTCTCTCCATATCAACAATGTGTTGACATTGAATTTAGTATCATAATGATCAAACTATGTGTATCACACTAACGGAAGATAACATTTTATAGATACCAAGAGAGGAGGAGAGTATTTCTTTTACGCATAATTTTTTATCAATATATGGTTTGATGCCAAGATACTTTAGTCTTTCATTCAAAATCTAACCTACTGGGCTATAAACTCATACCTATATTTGCGAGCATATATCCGGGGATCCAGGGGTTTGAAAGTTGGAACCTTATTGTCAACAAAGGATGATGGTGCAGTACGATTGTTTTTTGTAAACCCAACTTTTGTTCCAATATAAAAAGACTTATTTTGCTGGTTCTCAGTATATCATGGCACCCTGGGGGTCACGTTATACATATCCATCAACAGTCAAGTACACCATCTGAATCCTACTGTGGGTCGAAACTTGCTCACACTACAAATGATGGTGAGAGCAGCACTTATTTCACAGGTAGAATTTCAAACAGGATTTTCACTGGAATATATTCCAAATTTACCCTTTTACCCCTTCTCTTCAGAAATTCATGATTTTACACCCCTGGTAAAGTGGCACCGATGCTCGTATGGAGTATTAAATTCAAGCTGCCTTCCAACCACCCCTGATTATCTTTCCTTTTGTACTATTTTTTCCCTGCTTCTTACTTATCTGTGACATAAGCCTTTCTATACGAGAAACAAATCTAATTCATTCCACTGCAAATCTACACGGTAAATCTGAACCAGGTTCTGGAACTTCTTTTAATAAGAATCCGAACCTTACCAAAATAACCAATTAAGGAATCAATAAACAGGCTGGGTGATTTGTGCCCCACCTCGCAATCCTGCCCACCCAATGTTCTGCTGAAAAAGATATGCAGACAGAGGTTATAATTCCAAATCATCTTATTACAGAGGAAATTGAAGGAGATTCACTCAATGAAGCAATCGACAGTCGACAGTCAATATAGAGAAGTGGCAACAAAACACCAAATACAGAAGAACGGGGAATGGTCTCTCTGTCTGCTTTTAAGAAGCATAAGATCCTGCAAGCGAGGGAGAGGAAAAAAGGCTGTATCTGTGAGTGAGAGTGTGTGCAAGAGAGAGAGAGAGAGTGTGTGCGAGAGAGAGAGAGTGTGTGCAAGAGAGAGAGAGAGTGTATATTCAAGAGAAAGAAAGTGAATGTGGCAGAGAGGGAAAGAAAGTGAATGTGGCAGAGAGGGAAAGAAAGTGAATGTGGCAGAGAGGGAAAGAAAGTGAATGTGACAGAGAGGGAAAGAAAGTGAATGTGACAGAGAGGGAAAGAAAGTGAATGTGACAGAGAGGGAAAGAAAGTGCATGTGTGAGAGAAAGAGAGAAAGTGCATGTGTGAGAGAAAGAGAGAAAGTGCATGTGTGAGAGAAAGAGAGAAAGTGCATGTGTGAGAGAAAGAGAGAAAGTGCATGTGTGAGAGAAAGAGAGAAAGTGCATGTGTGAGAGAAAGAAAGAAATTACATGTGTGAGACAGGTGTATTTTTTGAGAGGTGTATCTGTGAGAGAGAGAGAGATAGGAAGTATATGTGTGTTGGGCAGAGAGAAAGTAGAATGAGAGAAAGAAAGCGCATGTGTGTGAGAGAGAAAATGTATTTGCAAGAGAGAGAACATACTTGCATGAAAGAGTTAAAGTGCATGTGTGAAGGAGTGAGCAAAAGAGCATGTGTGAAGGAGAGATAGAGAGTGCATGTGTGAAGGAGAGATAGAGAGTGCATGTGTGAAGGAGAGAGAGGGAGAAATTGTATGTGAGAAAGAATGCATATGCGTGAAGAAGAGAGTGAAAGAGAAAGTGACTGTGTATGTCTAAAAGAAAGGGGGGGGGGGTGCTGGCTTTACTCTTCCTTTATTTTTCCATTAAATCATGAAACTTATCCCTAAACAGTCTGAGTTCCATGTTTCCTCTCCTTTATTTCCAATCAACTTCTAATGGAAATGATAACTATATTCAACAGTAATAAACAGCACATGTGTGTTTTGAAATAAAAAACCTTGATGTCCTTTGGATATCATCCAACCTTATCCCACCAAAAAATGATAGGTTAACCTCCAGAATTCGTAAAGTGAATCATTTAAATCTAGAATGGAGAGTAAAGACTGAGAATAAGCAATTGGCAAGTTTTGAATACAATGATATTAAAAAATTTTTTCTAATTCATTCTTGGATGAAACATAACATTATTTTTGATTTTGACTAGTTTTTATCTTCATCCTAACTTTCAGTCGCTTTTTATCACAACTTTGAATCAGACCGCAATTCTATGGCAACGATTAAATAACTTACTGTTTATTTCCGATTATGCCATTTAATCACTGTCATAGAATTGTGATCCAATTCAAAATTGTGATAAAATGCAACTGAAAGTTAGGATGAAGATAAATATTGGTCAAGTATAATAATAAGTTAAAAATAATAATAGATATCTATACCTTGCATAAATGAATCACGATAATCTATACATAAGCCAGAACTAATGATCTAAAAAATTGGATATTTTATCTAAAATCATCAACAAAAAATATCAGTATAACATTTGGTATTTTTAGATAATACCAAGTGGTGTACTGAGCCCCCAACATACAATCAGGAGCGCACAGAGACATCCCACCACCCAAAGACACACAGACAAAAAAAGAGAAGAACCTGTAGCCCATTCAGTTGGTTGGGCAAGCGGTCCATCTTTAAGGCCACAGTGATTCAATATTGTTCAATATCAGGCAATACTGAGTACTTCTATGAAAGATGTACACACCTATACATTATTATATACCTGGTGTGCACATGAATGTTATCATGACTAAAATATACATTTGCTTACCAAAGACCCAACAAGATTTGCAATAATTCTGTTTAACATTTCAGATGCCTTGAAGAGGAAACCGGCACTTCAGGTGAGTTAGCTTCACCTGTCTAATTACTTGCAAACAATGGCACCCCCACACTGATCGGCTCAGCTCGTTTTTTTACGACTCAAATCACCAAAAGCAAGTAACATTTTTACGAAATTATTTTTCTTCTACTTGGGCGAAGTAAATGAAAAAATTCCTCAACTACTGGCATTCATCTTACGTATGTACATCCAGACCAAGCCCCACCCTCTTTAACCCAATAACCTTGCTGTGTCTGAAACCATTCTTTGGACTTAGTTGGGGATGGCATCATTTAGCAGTCTAAATTAAGAGTTTCGAGAGAAAAAAAAAAAAAAAGAAGGGAGACCATTTGATGAATTTCTTCTTCGACTCCAGACACTCTGTCTATTGTTACATCATAAAAGCCCCGATACTTCACTGTCCCAAATAACATAGCAAATGACAGACATAATGAAGCAAGCATTTACTATTATTAATGAAAAATTCTTTTCCAACATAAAATATAAGTGAATTAGCAACTGTTGCTCAGTGCTGTACAGAAAGAGGAGCGATCAAAGAACCCCGTTTCTGCAGTCTGTAACTCGCAAAAGGATAACAGACTAAGATTTTTGGTGCAGAAATTTTGACTCCATCTGTACTTTATTATAAACATATATTTATGCCATCATCAACACTAATATGGATGTTGAAACAGTTATCCAATATCAAAGTTATTGATACTACTGGTTTAAACATATCAATGCATAATGATGCTATCAGAGGATCCATAACAGTATGTAGGAGAGATAAATACAAATTAGGATACAACTGACAAACAGTGTGATTTAAAAGTAGCTATAGATTTACACTCTGTATAGTTGCAATGAAAGCTATCTGGAATTGAGATAAAAGAAATATTCATAAAAGATAAATAATGGTTGACAATGCCTCAGCTAAATAAGAATCACAATTGTATTTTTGAACTAAGGAAAAGTTCATTATTGGCTTTCCTTTTTTTCAACAAAATATTTCTAACTTGATGAGAACCATGGAAAAGTTTTTTTTTGCTTTTTCTGTATATACTAAAGGTTTGGCCAAATTTTTGCATGATTGAAAGCCGATATGCAACAAGTTCTTTTATTTTTATATTTTAGAAACTACTTGAATTGATCAAGAAAATATCAAAATTGGTGTTTTTAAAAGATTTAATCTAGAGCCATTTATATATAAAAAAAACCTCTATACCTCAAGGGTATAAAATTTCAGTTTGATGAATAATGGTGCATTTATAGATCTTGAAATACCAGATAAATTCTTCTCACAGATGATGTGGACTATGTTTAAGAAGCTTTACTGATACTTTGCAAACTTACCAATTCTCTATGAGGGTAATGATTTTAGAACTTACTATTTGCTATAAGCAGTTCTTTATGATGGCAATGATTTTAGAACTTACCGTTGGACAACCATGCTGATTGCCTGAGTCACATCAGGGTTGGCTACTTGTAGACATTTCCAAAGAGACCACACAAAATCCTTATCAGCCTGAAAAAGGAAAAATAAAAATGAAAATTCATAACTTGAACTATTTTTATGAAGTATTTCTATAAATTTATGTTTTTCTGTCTTATTACTGCAGCTTATTATTTCTTTATAGCACAACACTTTGGGTCAACATAATCAATAGGAGGAGTAAATAACAATGTCTAGGAAAGAGGCAATTGAGGTAAGTTCAAGTCTTTTCAAAAGCTGCTTCTTGATTTCAATGTTTAAATCAGCAGCCATAAAGAATATCAACCAAGAGTAAATTTCTGTCTTAGGAACAGATTCTTTAATAGCAACCCTCTTACACGGGGCTTTTTATGACATTCTATGATAAAAAGCAATCTATTCACATCAAACTTTTTTATATGGCAGTCTATGATACAAGCAATCTTTCAACATGGGGCTTTTAGTATGGCAAAATAGGATATGAGCAATTTATTCTACATGGGGATTTTTATATGGCAGTCTAGGAAAAAAAGCAATCTTTTTACGTGGAATCTTTCATATGGTGGTCTATGATAAAAGCAATCTTTTTCGTGGAATCTTTTATATGGTGGTCTATGATAAAAGCAATCTTTCTACATGGGGCTTTTTATAAGGCAGTCTATGATAAGAACAAACATTTCATAATTATTCATGGCTGCAACAAAATACTAGTTTTCTTTCACAATTACAAATAATCAGTGACAAATTATATTCAAAACTCATAATGAGGATTTTTAAAAAATCCATTAAACACTGATACTTTAAAAATACTATTGTCAAATTTATTTCTGTTTCCAATATACATACAGTTTTGAATGCTTTACTTGCTGGCACATCAAACATTCAGTGTTCAGTATGTTTGGATGCATAGACACGCTATAAAAGGCGATAGAGTGGGTGTTGGAAGACAGAAATAATAAATATTAACTGACTCATATTGATTCTCTATGAAAGATTAGATCTAGTTTGCTAAGCTCCACATCAGACATTTTAAGAAAGGTTCTATACACATAACTATAATGCTAAACTGAGCACCCACTATACACCATTTTTACGGGAATAAATCTTGCATCAATTATCTTCCCTTCGTTCTGATTTGATTTTTTAATGAATTCTCTGATTTCTCTTAAATCTTAGAACATCATGAAGCTTGCAACTTTTTTAACATCGGGCGTGAGGAAGTCTGCCTGAGAATTCAAAAATTTCAGAAATTAATCAAGAAAATATCATCTCTGATAAACAATAGTTTATATGCAGACAGCAAATAAATTGTGGTAGATATTAAGAGTGACGTTAATGATAAGAAGAAATATAATGGATGATGATACATATTTTTTATACATATATGTATACAAATGTATATCAAATGCACACCGAGTATTCTCTTTATCGCAAACATCATTATTATATTCGATAGTCAAATCAATCCGACCGAATCTCGCTGGAAGCAAAGGGAGAAAATCACAACCCGGGTGGAAATAGAGGTAATCATGAAAAGACATAAAAAAAAAAAAAGTTGCATTAATGTTGGGGAGGTTGGCAAGCCATAATACCAGCAAGGAGGGACCCACTTGGCCCATCCAGGCCTTGCTAAATCCCCTTCACTCCTCTTCCCAGGGTAAATTTGGACACAGCTGATTGACGATGGGCAGTCAGGCAGGCAGAGGGACAGAGATCAAAGAAGATGAGATGCTCCCCATGAGGTGAGGGTGTTTTAATAAAACTATCGTACTGATTGGCGTTCCTGATTTATTCAGAAATCAACATTGTTTTATTTATCCGTAACACCGTTCCCCACCAGATCCTGGAATCCTGATGCCCACTCTATTGTCCACTCCAGAGCAGGATAAAAAGGAACAAAAAAGAGAAAAAAAATCAAAATTATCGTTGGTCATGTTTTCTTCTATCACATTTCATACTTGGTGAATGGTTTAATGAAATCTTATGACAGCATGAACTATTTGGGGGGGATGTTGCATTATTATTATTAACAAAAAAAAATAATATCTCAGCTTCTCCAAATTAACTGTTTTGATTTTAGCAGTTTGCTATAAACTATCAATAGAGATGTGTTCAATGTCGATATTGTAATACGAGGTAGTATTGATCTATCATTTTTTTGCACATAGGAAATTTGGCCTGAGTATGTTTTTGTGGTATGTTAGTGGCCACAATAGAGAGGTGTGACAACACTTGGTAGAAGTCTATGTCCAATGACGGACATTAAATGACTAATGATAATGATGATTGAATGATGCATTAAACATACATACCCATATATACGTGCGTGAGTGTGTCTCTATTTTACATGACATACATAATATTTGTGTGTATGCATCTGTACTAATCAAAAATTGTAGTTACATTTAAAAGTTAAAAAACATTTCTAAACCCCAAAACTTGAGGTTTAACAATTTGTCAAAGGCAAATCAAGATTTTCCCACCTCACAACATTCAGCCACAAGTCAATTTGAGGTTAAGATTCAAATTAGGGATTTTTTGACACTGGAAATGTTGAGATACATTGGGGTTCAAGAGGGTTTATTTGTGGTTAAATTAGGGTTGCTATATCAATCTGACCATAAATCTTTACGTCTTGACCCACCTTTGAATTAGTCAAATTATCTCAATATTTTTCGTTAAGGATTATAGTAATTTATAGTCCAAACTTTATCAATACCTTTGTCTAATGATTATATTAGTTTTGTGGTGTCTCAAGATACTGTGTAAGAGCTGAATGCTAAATAATATTTTCTCTAGTGATTTGAGAACACATGTTCCGTAGTGATGGTAATCTACCTGGTAAAATTAGGATAATATTTTGAGTTTTCTTTAAAAAACAAAACAAAAAACAACTTATAATTATTCTTGCCCCAAAATGACAATAATGGAGCAACTGCGATGTCTCCTAATTAACTCAGCGAGACACATCATAAACTTATATGAATAGAGCTAAAAAGTTGTCAAGTAGTAATATTTTACTTTATTTTTCAGTTTTTTAAAATTCCAAAGACATGTGCATGGGGGAGGGTTTCCAGACTCACATAAAAAAAGGAAGAAAAAAGTTAACAGTACTTATTCCTCCAGTGAATTATCTTAAAAATACGTAAGAAAAAAAGTATAGACAAATATGAATTGATTTTATAGGGAAAATTATTATCGATTTGATCAAGGGTGTGTATTCACATAAAACTAAGTTTCAAGAAATGAAAAAAAAATCGTCATTCTTTTTTGGAGTTCAATTCACAACAAACATGAAAAATCTTCTGGAAATCCAATGATTAGTTGATTTTCAATTGATTGGTAGTTCAGCACCTGAAAATTTCTCGTGTACCAAACTAACAATGCGTCACTTACAATTTAGTCCTTATGTTACCAACTTTTCAAACATGAATATATCCAGTTCTCTACAGTATATACAAATTAATTTTATATCAGAGTTTTCTCTAATCTTTCTTCTAACAAATGAAACAAAGATTATGACAACAAAATAATTTTTATACAAGTTTGGGGGAGTTTTCCCCAGAGGTGACACATTCCCAAATTATATGTTCATATCTAGCAAAATATTCAAGTGCATGTGCAACTTGATACTTATGGACAACCATTTATTTACTAAGCTTAGCTTAGTCTGGTAAAAGATTGCACTAGTTGGGCATCCAGTAAGGAATAAACACACTTCGCAAATAAAATTATTTACATGATAGACTTACTATCCCTTGTGACATTGTAAGTGCCCAATATGGATATTTACCAAGTTCAACTTAGTCTGGTACAAGATTACAGTAGTAGAGCACCCAGTCAAGACTGATCTTAGTTAACTAGAGGATCGGTCGGCATGATGACCTTATTAAACATTGCTTTAGAGTAAGTGCTTAGAAATGCTAATCTACAACCATCACATGTGAACCTCCTCTTTTCCAGGGCCTTGAGATAACCTCCGAGGACAGATATTTCCAAACTTTTTGCGTTGGTGACACTTCTTTTTAAAAAAATAAAAGTTTTTGCCTACACATTATTTTTGTTTGCAAAAGCAAATTTTTAATGCCATCCAAGCAATTCAACTGACTCAGGAGGAAGTCTCTTTTACAAGATATACAATATATGATTTCATGACACATCTAGAGATTATCAGATCACAACAAAGCAGAGTTTTCCAAACTTTTTGCATTGGTGACAAACTTTTTATAAATGAGGTTCTTACGAACGCATTACTTCTGTCTGCAAAGCAAAATATATAATGTCATCTCAGCAAGTCAGCCAAATCAAGAAAGTTATCTTCTGAAAGATATACAAAATTACATTTAATTTTGTGACACACCTACAGATTATCTATGACATACTAGAGTGTCGCCACACACAGTTAAAGTGCAACGTAGGACAAGAAAACTTGGTTGATTTAAACAAGACAAAAAAATAAGTAATTGGAGACTCTGTTGAATCTTTTTCCTTTCTTCATTATTCTTAGGGAAAAGAATTTACCTGGCCTCATAATCAAAATCTCTACACAAATCTGAAGGCTGATCTCAGCAAAAGACATCTAACCTTTAACTGGTGAAATTCATGACTCTTCTGGAAAAATCCCATGAACAGATCTTAGACAACCCATAGACACCTGGATACACATATGAGAATGACAATTAGAGTCAAGTGGTTGACATTCATGGAGATGATGTTTAAGAGCCTATCTGTACCATATCAAAGTCAAAAGTTAACCCTAAATTACAGAACTACTTAAAAATTCTCATACTATCAGAGAGTATTTCCTTTTTTATCTTTCCAGACTATAGATCCAAATTAAGCCTAAAACTGGGACAAAAGTATTTCTCACTTCATATCTTTCCATCCTCTTTCATAGGGTTGAAATTTTTAATGAATTCAACATCTGCTGAGGGGGTCAGGTTTTAAATGGCATCCATGTTTTTATGAAATTATATGACTTGTTAATCCCTGTAGAGAAATTCAGATATACTACTTTCTTCATCATCAGAGAGTGTGCACTGCATCAATAATAGTTGATGGAAAATAAAAATAGAACATTACTTTTGCAGCTCACCTTTTTTGAAAAAAGTGAAATTTCAAAAAGTGGGGACTACCGGTAATTGAATTCTATTAGATGGTTTTTTAAAAAAAAGAAAAGAAAAATGGCACTGAAACTTATTGCAGTGGAAGAGTCCATTGTTTCTAATGATGGGTAGGAGATATTTTCATCAGCAAAATTGTTACCTTTGAGGGGAAAAGTTCATGGTTACAGACAGAGAACCTAGAACAATCACACCTTCATTACATGAATAGATATGTTTTATACAACATCAACTTTAGAATAGATATTAACTTGTTAATAATTCACAAATTAACTGCAGTTGTTGACTTCAAAAAATGATTTGAACAAAAAATCCAACTCATTTACAAACAAACAAAAACTGCAAAAAAAGTAACTGAAGAACTGAAAGTTCAATGAGACGTCCACTGTAAACATCATTACTGCCAGATCACGTCAATTTGAGAAGAATATAATTTCAGGTAAGATACATCTTATCAAAGAACATTTTTCTATCAAGTTTCATGTAAAGAGAGAAAGATGCAGAGAGAAGCAAAGATTCTTCTATAAAGTCAATATTACAGTGTTTTAATATTTTTTATTAATTGCTGGTACCTTTGACAAGAGTCAGATGTAGATTTACAGAAATAAAGAATACAAAGATGAAAAAGTAAAAAGGAATCAAACTTTCGACTGATCGGTTAGCTGCTTCATTGTAGTATTGCTTTTACCAATGTTCCAGCATTGACCATTCTATTCATGTTGTCTTGGCAAAATGATACATTCACTGTTTTATAACAAGAGATTATTTCAAACAGAGTTTCAATATGACACAATTTATGATCATTCTGTTAGTTCATGTATCTATTTCTTAATAACATTATTGTCCCTGTTGAAATGAACAAATGGAGCAGATATAGACTGTGAATAAATGAAATTGAAATTTGGAGTGGAAAGTTATCTGTGCCTTTGCATTAATGGTGGCTGTTAAGCTCAATGGTGAGAGCAACACTACGTTGAAATGGCTTCCCTATTGGTTGCAGGTTTGATTTCTGCAGCAGCCTCATTTTAAAAAAAATTGTTTATCATTTGGCCAAGGCAATGTAAATAGAATACATTCACTAAATCTCTTCAAATAGAGTTTCAATATAATATAACACGATTTATGATTATATATATATATATATATATATATATATATATATATATATATATACATACATATATATATATATACATACATATATATATACATATATATATATATATTGATCACGAACACACACACATGAATGAATGGCTTGGCTTTGCTAGCCAAAATTGTTGTTCCACAGTGTGGCCTGTATGCAGAATAACCACTCTGGCCTGAGCAATGGAGTTTCAAAGAGGAGTTAGCTCAACACACGTATATATGTGTATATATATTACATACAACACCTATTAGGCATGTATATTATACATACTTTCACATACCTATTATATGCACATATCATATATACATATATATATATTGATATAATATTCATATGCACATGTATACATGTACACGTATATATCGTATGCACACAAATAACATACATACATACGCATATATATATTACATATGCACTTGTATACATACGTATTACACACACAGATATATTATAGAGAGAGACATATACATATATTTATATTAGAGAGAGAGACATATATATATATATGTATGTGTGTGTATGTACGTATATTACATACACACTTCTATTTACACACATAGAATTTTAACACACACACAGGAAGGTCAGGATCATCCAGATACCTAATGCCTTTGGAGACATGAAAAAGGAGAACAAAACAAGGGCGAATACACTGAGATCCAGTGGTTGGGGTGCTTGGATAGGATATTATTGAATCCCCCCTCCTCCGCCCCCAATCTATTCACACCAGATAAAGATTCATTATGCAAGGGGCTAACAAAATAATTAAATAAATAAAAGAAAAAAATAATCAGGGTGCTGCTGCTGTTGTAAGGTTTGGCAGGGTGAGCTGAAGGTGGGGGTGGGGGGGACCTGGTGCCAGAATAGATTAGGCCACAGCCTGTTTAACTCCAAGAGACCGTCTCAAACTAATGATACTTGTAGTTCACTGTGCCCAGAACAATGAAGATAACATTAATAATCCTAATAACATTGGATGATGGAATTACTAATACAAATATCAATAACACTTACAATAATTTGATTAATTATGATATAAATAAAAACAGTAATAATGATAATTATTGCAAAGTGTCCCTGATGATCCCAATAATATATTTTTTGATGATATATCAAAAAATAGAAAAAAAAGGGTTACAGCTAGCAAATATCATAATAATGACACAATCACAGCATTGCTACCTGATATCACTATCATCAGTATGATTAATTTCATAATTATGGAATAGATATGATAGATAACAGCTCTAGTTTATCATTCAACAGAAACCATCATCAAGGCATGTTCGGGGTGATCAATAAAAAAATTGGAAAAAAGAGGGGATTGATGGATAAGTTACTTCTCTTGTCTTGGGTCTTAAAAAACTGAATAAAAAAAATAACAAGCATGAATGCTCCCAGACACATACTAAGTGATAGATTAAGCATCAACTTATATTATAAATTAACCTACTGGAGTCAGGTTTAACTCCCCCCACACACACACACACCAAAAAAAACTTCTTTCTAAACATAGTACAGAATAAATGTTCAAATTTTCAGCCCTGTAGCTCTGTTCGTGATTAGTGAAATTTTTTTGAATATTTTCATTTATTTCATTAAGCACTATGAGAATAAAATAACAACCAAGCTTTAATGGTGACTTGGATTGTAATGATTAGGAGTGAAAAAGGTTCTTGAAAATCCAAGTTCTGAAAATGAAACAACAAATTCTCCCTAGTATATTTAGTCTATGCGGTTACAGAATTAAAGCATTTCTGTTATTAAAGTATTGATAACCCCTACAAAATGAAATAAACATGCACAGAACAGGTCATGCTTCTCTTCAAGTACATAGAAATAAAATAGCCAATAACAATGAACTATTGATAACAATGACAACATAATACCTCTGATAATTTCAATTATAATAAAACAACCAATTCTCCCTTGAAAAAAAATCAGTATTAGTTACAATAACAATACCAACAACAAAACATTTATAATATTAAAAAATAATCGTGATATCTGTACCTCGCACGGATGAATCACCATAGCCTGTATATGTACCAGAACTAATTATTTAAAATTATTTTAAAGAAAACAGATTGTTTATCTAAGATTATCTAAAAAATACCAGAGCAAGATTTGGCCATTTTGGGATTGAAATGTCCATGGAGACCCTAAAAAGTACTTGGGAAAGGAAAAAAAATGGATGTCGTCTAGTTGTGTACTTGTATAAATTTTCAAGATTGTAGCCCCAAAATGTGCCCAGGAGAACCCCAAAACATACGCATACAGAGACAGACACAATCACTCAAAAAGAAAAGAATCTGTAGCCCACTTAGTTGGTTGTTTGGATTATTTATGGGGCTACAGTGATTTGATGAGGAAAATCATAAAGATTACAGCAATAATCATTAAAAACAAAGCAAAATTATCCTCACTAAAAAACAGAAACAATGAGAACAAAACCCGAATGATTTGATGATAATGATAATAATAATAGCAATGATAATGATGATAATTATTATTGTTATTATTAATTATTACTATTATCATGATTATTACCACAATCATCATGGAGGGGAGGAGGAGGAGGGCAGAGAAAACAAAATGCTTATTTGAATGTCAAATAATATTCTCTTGATCATCAGGGTGGAACAGTAACAAAACAAATTATTTCTGTGGTCAAAGACAATGAGGAACACATAAATTGATAAGAGATGGGACTTTTGTTAACTTTGTGTTGAGGGGGAAAAAAAAGGATCCCCCCAACCCTTGTATTCTGGATTTCTTGCTTATTTTTTCTCCTCCTAGATTGTGATAAATTGGAGGACAAATCAAATGAATTGCTTGTTTGTGTAGGGTAACCACTTTTCTTTCATACATAGAAATGTGCTATACATACTTATGCGCTTAGATAAACAAAAAAATTATAAAATGAAAAACTACACGCATACAAACGTGTGTGTGTGTAAAAACAGCCGTGTGAGTATGTATATCAAACAAAGTAGTAGCTTTGTTCTTTTGTACATATATATATATATATATATATATATATATATATATATATGTATATATACAGATACTAGTTAATCCCTGCGGGGGGAAAAAAAGCATGGATAGACAGGTTTCTCCTCTATCCAAAAGTACAGCGTTCTTATAAAAGCCTTTCATAAGCTGAAATGCCATAGAGCGAAAAAGCAATTACCATTTATTTATATGAGGTAAATTTTTGTGCGTTCCCTGACGCCCAAATGGTGGAGATGGTGTGTCAGGCTTTTATCGGAGTTTGGTGGTTGTGGGAGTTATAGAAGACCGGTGTGTAAAAAAGAGAAGAAGAGAGTATGCACTGCCTTTATAACGACCTGCTGCAAATTAAAAGATGAATGCTATTTTTGCTTTTTCACCTTTGTTTTGAAAGAGAGACAATGTTAACAGCAGGGACTACCTTTATTTGAATTTTATTAGATGATTCCGACTTTTTTTTTTTCGAGTGGTAGGTAGGAGGTATTTCTAACTTGTTACATAGAAGTGGAAGATTGTATATATATATATATATATACATATATATATATATATATATATATATATATATATATATATATATACATAATGAAGTAAGGATTTGTTACTCATACACGTTTATGTTTTTGCCCTGTTTGAGCTTCTTCAGATTGCCGGAAGAAGCTCAAACAGAGCAGGAACATAAACATGTTTGTGAAGCAAATTCTTACGCAATTATATCATAAGCTCTACTCTAAATCAACTTAGTGTTGAATGTATTGAGCACTTTATAAAATAAACTCATTACATATTGGGACTTGTATTATATATATATATATATATATATATATATATATACATACACATGGGCATCTGCAGGGGGATACGTGTGAAAATACATAAATATGCACAAAAAAAAATGATATATAAGCACATGCATATTTTTGTGTAGGTGTGTGTATATATCATTCAAGTGGCTACTCTAATGGACACAGGTTCAATTCCTGCAGCAGCCCAATTTTCTTCAAATTTAAGTAGTTTAAGCTAAATGATACATTCACCCAATAATAACAGGAGATCATCTCAAATAGTTTCAAAGTAATATAATGCATTTATAATCAATTCTGTAGGATTATGCATATATATATATATATATATATATATATATGTATAGAGAGAGAGAGAGAGAGAGACTCACACAGTATACAAACATACATATAGATATACGACTTACAATAAGTCAATCCATTATTTTCATTCTTTTCTCAATCCAAATACTTGAATGAACCTGTATTTAATCAAGACAAAAAATAAAGACAAGAGATTTGCTTAAATCTCCTTTCCCTTCATTTTTAGACAAATTTTATCATCTGAAAATTAGAGTTAAATTAACAAAACAAGTATAGAGGAGACATGAAGAATGTTTTAATTTCCAAATAGAATGAAGATTTTCTTGAGACTCAGAGGAAACAAGAGACAGGTTATTATATCTTAATTATTGATCAGAAATAAACTAATTCAAAGTTCTGAGAGAAGGAGATTAGGGATATATATATATATATATATATATGTATATGTATATATATTATTGTGTCATTCACTGACAGCTGTTTTAATGTATTACATCTCTTCAGTGTGGCTATAGACTTTATCCCATCCAGTACCACGAGGCATATATATATATATATATATATATATATATATATATGCATATACTTGAATATGAATATATTTGAGCATGTACTTACAAATATAAATCTCAGACTCAGGGTGTGTGTGTGTGTGCAAATGTATACATGATCTAATTAAAAAAATTATTCCCAATAATGCGTTAGGCTAAGAAACAACGTCATCAGATCATTTTTTCCCCTAATTCGTAAAAATTTCCTTGCTATGAAAGATGTTAATAAGACATTTGGTATGATAATACAACCATCAAACAATACAAAAACATGAGAATTCAAAAAAGGCTGTAGATATTCGTCTGTGATTTTGCGGTATACGGCCGACCATGTTATTCATAATTACAAATAATGGCATTCTGGTAGATGTCAGTAGATTCAGGGATCAAATCCAATTGGGAGCAAAACATTTTTTTTTTCTTTTTTCCTTGCTTTTGAGGTTAGCGAATTAACCATTAGGCTGAGTAGGCTTTTCCTTTCTTTCTTGCATTCTATGCTAGTGGTGGATTAATCGTTAGGCTGAGTAGGCTTTCTATTTCTTTTGTTAAACTCTAACCCCATGAGTTTTAAATCCATTCACTAATAATCAATGACGGATGACAATGACCAGAAGAAAAAGGAGTGACATCATGCATGAATAACAGTGACACAGTGAAGTACGCAAAAACTGATAACAAATTTACTCCAACTCAGTTCAAACAGGAAGAAGGTTGTAGAATGGATCGGTCGAAACAAAAATGTGATGAAAAAGAACAAGTTCAATAATCTGGACAACTCTTGCTTTGCTAAAGTTTTCCTAAAGTGTGCAAATTTCATTTGCAAGAATCACTAATAAAGGATTTGAAATGAGATTTGTAGTCTTGGAATTGTATTGTACAAAGAAATGAATTCTGTTTTGTTCACTTTTTAGATTTTGATGAAACAAGGGAGTTTTACCTTAACGTAGACATGCTCGATACAGTTGAAAAAGCAGCATTTTCAGAGATATACCTATCTTTTTTTTTTTCAATTCATTATAATTTTGATTTCAGTTCCTTTAAATAACTCACTTCAACTTGCTTTATTACAAGAACTACTAATGAAAGAGTTGAAAAGAGACATATAGTTTTGGAATAATATTGTATGGAGAAATGAATTCTGTTTTGTTTAGCTTTTAGATTTTAATGAAGCGAGGGTGTTTGACCTTAGCATAGCCAAGCTTGTTTTATTCATCCTCTGTATGAGGTTTTTGAATCTGCCTATTCTTTACTTACATAATAATCAGTTTATTTTCCAGCCCACAATATCAATATAGGTTTCTTTAGTCTTCAAGTCAATCTGGCTGGTTATATATATATATATATATATATATATATCATGCACATAGGCAGCAGAAGAGCCTGGCTGAAAATTTTCAAAATCATGTGCTCCTTATGTCTAGAAATAATATTTTTCACTTTTTGAAAATTCCTGAGTGGGGGCGAGGGGTTTCAATTTGCAAGGTAAGTTTATGCTAAATCGATCCTTTAGTTTGTGTCTGGTAGCATTTGTGCTGGCTTATTGAAAATTCAGACTTTTTTAATCATCAATATCTGAACAAAAGGAAAAAGAATTAACTTATCTATTGATCATTTTTTTCCCACCATTTTTTCTATTTATCACCCCCAACACTGTATGCTGTCAAAAGATGACAGTTTCTGTGGAGTTGCTAAAAAGACCTGTTTTATCTATTATCCATAAAGGCTTTGTAATTCAACCATTCTTCACTCCCTCCCATATTACTTTATCTTCCAACACACTATATCTACTTACATGGGTGTTCAAGTCAAGGAGGGGGGAGCAAATGACCTGTCTGTAAGTGTAAAATTTGGGGCGAATCTGAGTAATTTGGGTAAGACCGTGTAAATTTTTGGACAAATCAAGCCCTTTGCTCCCCTTCAAACAAAGGGTTCCCAAAAGCTTGTGTCCAGTTGTATACCTGTGCTACAGTTATTTATCTATCGATTCCTGTTACTGTAAGAAACCTGAAACATTGCATGCATATATCGCATTGTCAAAGTCAGGACATAACTAGTCTCCACGATCTCAAAGAACGAAAGGGGAGAGAAAATCAAAAGACGATTCCAGCCAGATCATTTTGAAACAAAGATTACCGAAATCAATAACAGAAGAAAACATTTTTGATTTTTTTTTTTTGGAGGGTAGGGCGGTTCGTTTTCAAAGTCTATGATCATCTCATTATTTGGCTACAGTCTTAAATGTATTTTCCCTCTCTCTATCTCCCTCCTGTTTTGCACAAAAGTATTAAGAAAGAAACGGTTTGCCATACCAAGACTGAACAAATGAGTTGAAAAACAACAAAAAAACAAAAACAGTAAATTAATAAAACAAAATCTAGAAAAAGGTAATATTTTTAAAAGGAAAAAAAAAAGTTCTTTTATTAGCATTCCAAACTGATCAATATTTTCACAAGAGATTTCTGATCAAAAAAGAAGATCTATAATTTTTGGGGACAGAGGTTGGAAAGGGAATTATGGGTAATGATTGTTATCCAACTTTGCAATGAGCCAATAAACACTGTGCAGTTTTATCAAGTTTTTATTATTATCATTTCAAAAATTAAATCATCAAATGGATAGGCCACTTCTCGAATCTCATACCCATAGTTGCCTCTGAGCTGTACGTGTGTGTGTGTGTGTGTGTGTGTGTGTGTGTGTGTGTGCACATATTTTGTAACCAGCACACAAAATAAATCAATGTGCGCACAATAGACTTCATACTCTGTAGATAGCTAACTGAGTTTTCATTAAAACAATATTGATTCTCAATGTTGAATTCAAAAATGCACACATACTTTTATCACAGTAGAAAGATTTGTATATCATGAGGTTTTTGTGCCCAGTGACCACAGATAAATGAGAAGAAACATCATTCATAGCTTGCTGAACAGTTTTGTCAGCATCTGCAAAATCTTCACAAATCTAAAGAAATCATAGAATATTCGTGCCTCACGTGCGCGTACTAGAACTAATAATCTAGAAGGAATAGTTCTCAAATCTAAAATTATCTAAAAATACCAGCACAAGATTTGGACATTGATGGTCCAAAATAACCTCAGAGACTCTAAAAAAGCACTTTTTGGAAAAAAAACCTAACCAAAACAGCATTTTTTGGAAAAAATGATACATAGTGAAGAATTTCAGGAAATCATCACGGTGGTAGCACCAGAAAATGTGGCCAAGAATGCCCAGAGATTCATACATGTGTATGCATGTGTGTATGTATATATATATTAATGTTCCCTTCTTCAGGGTTGAGCTCTCTTTAAGTAAGGCAACTCATTGATTATAAGCTATATTGCAATGCTCTTCCAACTCTGGAATGGAGCACTCTAGTGGATGAGGAATTGTGTATAAGTAAATATATTGCTTAAATTTGGTCCTACTGACCGTTTAGTTCTATGTAGGGCAGGGATAAAATGATAGCCTCTGGGTCTGAGGCAAAGTTTTCAATCCTACTTCATGGTACTAGATAGAATATTGGATAGTCTATAGTCACACTGAAGAGTTGTAATACAATAAAACAGCTGTCTGTGGATGACTCAATTATAATATTATATATATATATATATATATATATATATAGAGAGAGAGAGAGAGAGAGAGAGAGAGAGAGAGAGAAGTAAAGAGAGAAGAATCTGTAGCACACTTTGCCAGGTGATTTTCAGGGCTATGATAATTCAATTTGTCTTCTGATGTAGATATTCGATATTGTGAGATACATCTTAATACCAAAAATTTGAAAACAACGCAAATAGAATTCTATGTACTAATTCCCCTCGTTAAGTCTAAAAATACTTTACAAAAACTCTTGATGGTATCTCTTTCTTTCATGATTACAAGAAATAAATCTGCAAAAAAGAGTTATATGAAGTGCGGAAAACTATCTCTCGTATACAAATAATCTTTCTTATTTTAATTAAACAGTTCTTTTAAAATATTTTGACAGTATTTTAAACTCCTTTGGAATGTAAAAAACAAGTATTTTACAAACAGAAATCAATATATAAATACTTACAATATACATTTTTTCTTTATTGCATTTTCTGAGAAACACATTTTTATATATCCTAGCATAGCTCTCTCAAGGTCAAAAAAACAGATTTGATACTCTTGTCCATTCAAAAGTCTAAGATTTGACAAATTTCACAGCTGCCATGAAAACTCTGTTAAATGATTGGAATTTTTGTTTTAGACATTTTGAAAATAGAATTTCTGTCTCAATGAATGACAGGTTTTTCAGAAAGTAATGTCACTTTTTTGGAGAGGGAATGAAACCCATTCTAACAGAAGTCAAATTCACTTGAGAAGACCATAATCAACATTATCCTCATACAACTTGGTATATAGTCCAAGCACTGTTATAGGGTTCTGTAGGAATTTTAACTTGACATTCTAGATCAGTTGCAAAAATCTTTTTGAAGACATTTTTCATAATGGCAGAATTTCACTGAGATACCCTTAAATATGGGTGTATTGTATACTGTCGGAAAGGAAATTTCATGCTGAATAAAGTTTACAACGTAATCATACGTCTCAGATCAAGTCATTTTGAGCTATTTACAATCAAATATCATGAACACTTGTTTTGAAAAAGAAATGACTGTGTGAACTGATAGCTATGATGTATGGGGAGATAATTGTACATGAATCTGCTTCAAAATTTCATGATTTCTTTTGTAGCCTATGGTCCATTCTTCCAAAAAATTTCATTGAAATTCATTGAGAAGTTTTAGAAATATCATGTGAATAGATTTAAAAAAAAAACTTTGCATGGTTGAGGATAGTTAGCTAGGATGTAGGGAAGATATTTGTACATGAATTCGCTTGAAAATTTCATGACTTCTTTAATAGTTTATTGCCCACCCTACCATAATCATTTGGAACTTTGATAGAGAGAGCCATGCACAATTATATCCCCTACATCCTAGGGCTAACCATACACTTACCCTTTATTTTTCTCCTCCCCCCATCACTTGGTGACTAATTTGCAGTTGTATTACTAGTAGTAATATTCTTTCTCTATTTTCTATATTAGATGAAGCATTGTCAGACATTATTAATTTAAAAGAAATAATGACTCAATGGAAATCAAAATGAAGAGAAGTGATTGATGATTAATGTCGTACATTTGGAATGAGAAGCAGCAGACAAATGCTAAATTCTTTTCTCACTTAGAAATCAGAGTACAAATCTTGTGTATGTGAGAGAGAGAGAAAGAGAGACAATGCCAACTTTAGCACGAGTTCACATTTCTGGAGCATTGAGTAAGGATTGAACCCGTTAGCAATGGCTTGCAAATAAACAATGCCAACCACAGCACTGTGCAGTGCTAAAAAGATTTTTGTAGGGTGACATGTGTATGCATGCACATGTACACACACACACAACTAAGAATCTAAATTTGTGTGTGTATATATATATATATTTAGAGAGATATACATTGAAATGAAAATCAATTTTTATTTTCATTTTCAAATCCATAATTTCATATACATGCAGAATATCACACATTTATACACACGCAAGTGTCTGTATACATGGATATGCATAGATAAATATATGATAACTATTTCATGTCATACACATTCATTTTAAACACGTCTACATATATATGCAATATTTGTGTGTATGTACATCTGTCTCTTCCTCATTTAGATATATACTAGAATATACCCGTCAAAATTGATGGGGTTATTTATGTACGGATCAGTACAAAGGAGTATCAGTTATTTTGGGGGTTAATCTATTTTTTAATAATTCAAGTATCCTAATTTTGAATCATTTTTTTTCAAGTCTCAACTCAATTCAAGCTGCTTTAATGTGTGATCAAACAAAGTCTTATGAGTTTCTATGATGTAATTGTTATGCCAAGATAGGAAGGCAAACTGACCAATGAGAAGCGTCAGCAACAAACAAACAGATAACAGATTTGCATATTTACTCATTATATATACGGGGATGTATACAATACTCTAACACACATGTATATGCACATGAGAGCCTGTACATATACATTTGGATATATATCAAATCATTGTAGCCCCACAAATGATCTGTCAGATAAACCAGCCAAGAGAGTTGCAAGTTCTTTCAGTGTCAGTGTCAGTGTCCATGTGAGCGTGTGTGCACCTCTGGGGGCTCCTGGTCACATTTTGGGGCTACAAACTTGAAAATCAACTTTAGTACACCACAAGGCACCATCTAAACATGCCTTTTCTTTTTTTTTCTCAGAGGGGGGTCTCTATGGTCATTTTGGACCAACGATACTGAAATCTTGAGTTGGTATTTTTTTTTATAGATAATTTTAGATGAAAGATATACTCTTTTTAGATAATTGTAAATAATATATTAGATGATTAGTTCTAGTACACTCACACTAGCTAAAGTGATTCATATATTAAACACAACATATCTATGCTATATGTGTTTGTACATACATATATCTCTTTCTCACATATAAAAAGTATATACACATATATGTGTGTGTGATAAGTAATGGACATATATATAAGTAAAGGATGGA
The DNA here is from genome assembly GCA_963457665.1 of Thysanoteuthis rhombus. Classification (NCBI taxonomy): domain Eukaryota; kingdom Metazoa; phylum Mollusca; class Cephalopoda; order Oegopsida; family Thysanoteuthidae; genus Thysanoteuthis; species Thysanoteuthis major. Next base: position 30,133,764 of record OY735228.1, on the reverse strand, counting down.
TATATATATATATACATACATACATAAAATACACTGTGCTTTCTCACACATGATATATATATATATATATATATATATATATATATATATACGCTGTGTCACACACACACATACACATTTGCCTGCAGCTTAGGAATATGTGTGTATATAATTGTGCATGTGAGCGTGTACATGCACTGTAGGAATTTCTTTCAATGAATCATCTTATTTTAATTTCATGATTATCTAAATCTTTATAGCCTTCTATTGATTATAAATTGATTTTTATTCTCCCCCTCACAGACCCCCCCTGCTTCCTAACGCCCTCCCTACCACTGCACACCCTCCCAGAAATAGATTTTTATCACACCGCCTCCCTTTGTCTCTGGTCATAAAAGCATCTACTGCCTGTCCCTTTATATTTCAGCTTTCGATTCAAAGTCTTATCTTCTCTACAGATACTCGTCGTCTTTTTTTTTTTTTTTTGTGGGGACGGAGGGGGGGGTGACTATTTTTTTTGATGTTGAATTTTTAAAATTCATTTTTTCTCCACTACCCCACAGCACCCTGTGAAGAACCTGTGCCGTCCTGCAGTTGCCCAGTCTTTGTACTAAACCGATGCTTTAATAATAAATCATTCACAAGTTGAAGAAACAAAAAAAGTATAATAATAACAATAATAACACTGACAATTAAAATTAAATCTATAATAAGGAAAATTAATAATGATCTGACAGATGACAACAATAATCACTGCAAAAATAATTGCTGACATGATTAAAATCATGTTTGAAATAATGATAATTCTGATAAACCAATGTAATGATCATCATTTAGAGAATATCCTTTGATAGCCATGATAATCATAAAACAAGTCTGGTTAGTCACTCAATAGAAACTGTCACGTGGCCAATGTCTTTTGGAAATGGAAAAAAGGGGTGATCAATGAATAAGTTACTTCTCTCACATTTGTTGGGCAGTAATCACTAAAAGTCTAAATCATCAAAAAACTGGCATGAACATTGTCGGACACAGACTAAGGGATTCATTTTCCAGCCCTCTAGCTCCATGGTGTGGCTTGTACACACGATAAGGCCAGCTCATATCAAAAATGGAAGAAACCTGTGTTGACAGTTTTGTTGGATGGTTTCTACAAATCATTATCTTGATAATTATTCCAAGAATAAAATAGTCATTACAAGCAGAGAATTGTTGTAATGGTATGACCAATAACCATTGGAACAATCACTATCATTTAAATGCTATTCATGTGAGAGAAAAAAAAGTAGTAAATATCAAATAGATAACAACTGTCATAATAAAATATACAGCAATAATGATTACCATGAAAATGAATATGATCCAATTAATGTTAGAAATAGTCAAAGAAATAATAATCATTTTGGTAATGAAAATCATGTAAACTCTAACAAGTTGGAATAATAATTAAGCACAATAGATTATCATCATAAAAAGATGAAATGTCCTATCAAACATGAGGATTCAAGTAATAACATTGAGTAATAATTTGACAGATGAGAATCAAAAAGCAAAAACATGATCAAGAGTTATGAAAATAATATTAATGCAATCAATACATCAATTATCCTATAAGTTAGGAGGACTTGAATGGGACTCTATAAAGTAGGATGAAATGATAGAAATAAGAAAATGAGAAAAACATTAGAAACAGAACTAAATGGTGGAAATTTTATATCAGAAGTGAGTTACACGGGACCCTTCCTCAGCTGGACAAAAGTGGAACTCTAATTGAAGGCTTCACACCCACTAAACTAATAACGATACACAAGTCTCTGTACCTAAGGGATGACACTGACAGATTTTACGTAAAAAGGGAAGAATGAAGTAGGGGTCTCATCAGCATCTACGACCATGTCCAAACAGCTTGAGTGGTATTTGAAAAAATACACATTGAAGTGAGGGGAAAGTATAAAATCTACTCAAAACAGAGCAAGAACAGATAAAAGAATAACAAATGCGTGAATTCAAAGGAATGCCAGAAGGAAAGACGAGAGAAATTATCATAACAGCCATGGCCATATTTATACAGAGGACATCTCAAAAGAGAAATAAAATTCTTTTGACATTGCAGCCCTGAACGAAGGCATTGAGACCGACTATATCAAAGCAGAAATAGACTAAACTTAGAAAAGTAGTCAATGCCACTTCTGTGGAGAAAAAGATGAGACAGTAAACGATATCATAAGTTAATGAAGTAAGCTGACTCAAGAGGAATATAAAAACAGGTATGAAAGAGTAGGGACAGTCATATATAGGGAACTATGCAAACAACTTGGCTTCAACCACATAGAAAAATAAGTGTAATCACAAAACAAAAAAATATCGTAGAAAATAAAAATAATAAGATACTCTGGAATGTTGACATCCAGACTGATATCCGCATCCAAGTAAGATGACTGGATTTAATAGTTGTAAACAAAGAAAAGAGGACCTGCCATATCATAGATGTAGCTATGGTTGTACCTTTAGACCACAGGGTGAATAATGAAAAAAAGCAAAAGATTGTCAAATACCACAATCTTGCCTGAAAACCAACAAAATTGTTGAATATGAAGGTCAATATCACTGTTGGTGCTCTTGAAACGATGCCAGAATTACAAGAATTGAGATTAGATGATTAAGAGACAAAGACTGTTAAGACCCCGTTGTTGATAGAGATTTGAGGAGACTTGCTGTCACTGAAATTCCAGAGATAACCAGTAGACATCCGGGGTTGATATACAAATGCTTGGAATATAAGAACATTGATAATACAATAGAGGGTTGATACAAAAAAAAAGTAAGTGTTGGAGAGAAAACAAAAACCTGGGTGAGAGCTAGGAAAAGACACAAAATGAGAGAGGTGGTGAGAATACAAGAAAGACTGGTAAGGGGTGAGGTACTTTAGCCACCGAGATCTCATCTGTGGAAAACGAAGTGAAACAAACTTGGCTGTGCTAGGGTCAAACTCCCTTGCTTCATCAAAATCTAAAATGTAAACAAAAAAGAATTTATTTCTCAATACAACATTATTCCAAAATAATGCATCCCATTTCCTTTAAAGGTAGTTCCTGAGTAGTCAACTTGAGTTGAGAGTGTGTATTCATCATCAGTTTTTGCACATGCATCTCAGTGCCATCTTGGTTTTTCATGGGGTCATCATCATTTTTGAGACGAACGAAAATAGTTAGAACTCAGTACTTGGAGTTTGGCAGAATAAGTAAGTGATAAACTATTGAAAATAGAGTTTTAAAAACCAAAACAATTTCCAATACTCATGTGGGGCTTATTGATTGTGGATCAAACTATTCTCAGTTTTTAGCCAATTCTTCAAACTTGAGCAAGATAGGTAGTATTTGAGCCAAGGCAGAAGCTAGGATATTGCATACTGATTTTCAAACAAGGCCAGCTGACCCTCCCCAAGCTCCTTAATCTGAACTTAGCTGAGTATCTAACTAATCGTCTTCATAAATATGGAATTGACTAACTTCCTAGGGTCAGAGTGTAGTGTCTGTGTGTGTATATATATATATATATATATATATATATATTGATACACATAGTGTTTTGTGTATGTTAATTCATGAATCCATCATTTATGATTTTATTTGCATGGAAGATATCTTTACCATGTGAAAAAAATTAATAGGGCCTAAGTCTAAATGTGATTGAAAGAAAAACAGTATTTAGCAGCACACAGCTTTCTGATGGCTTTACAAATCAGTGCATTTCAAAATGTTAGAGTTGAAATGATAAGACTTGAGATTGGTAAAGCAGGTACAGAATGGTATTGTCAATTGTAAAATTGTTAATTAATGATAATCATAATATTTCTTCAAGATAGTAAATTATTTATTGGAACAATTTTGTTTTTTGTTTTTATGTATTGGAGAAATATATCAATTACCCAATCCTGACACCAAAGATGCTACTTTTTCCATAAAATAAGCCTTAGAAATTTACCTGGTATCCTCCAGTTATGAATATTACTGTGTCTATTAACTGAAACTTAATTGACACTTTTCTAAATTCAACTTGAAAAATCAGAAGTACATTTTCAGTTCCAGGAAATACAGTACATAATGAACTTTTCTTCAACTGCAAAGATTCTCTGAGGAATTTCCATGGTTCCGACTCATCATTAGAAAATTTAGAAATCCATAGAAATATAATTTTCTTTTGAGTTCCTGCAGCTAAAGAGAATATTTCTACACATATTAATTAATAAGAAACGAGTCAGGGGAACTTTTACTAAAATTGCATCAATACAATTTTAAGAAATTCAATGAATTTACACTCAAAATAAGTGGGAGCCTTCTGTGTCTTTAGAATGAATAATATCTGACTGACTAATCACATATATCAACTGTATTTGCATTCTATTGGTGTTTATGCATATACTAGAATAATACTCGTAAAATATGACAGGGTTATTTACATATTGATCAGCATTTCTGTTTGGATGGAAGTGTCACTCCCCAGCCCTAAACCTGCGATTGAAGTGTTGTATCCGTTCAAACTGCTTGGGATTAGAGTAAAATATCAGTGTTTTCATTCAAAAGTCTTACACACACACACACACACTAACACATATATATATGTATATATGTGTGTGTTTATGATAATTGTAGAGAAAATTTATTTGGCAACATATTTTGTCCAGCACCAGAATCAACCAAGTAGCAAATTGAAAAGCTTATCATATAACTGAATAAAGGAATATATATATATATATATATATATATATATATATATATATATATATATATATATATAATCCAACAAAATAATTATGAACTCTTTATATTATTTGATACTTTGTTTCAAATGACCTCCCATTATGACATGGAAAATGTGTCACTGGGCCTTGACAGCACAAATAGAATTTATAGTTATCGGTTAATGTTTAGCTCAATGGTAAGAGCAATAATTAAAGTAGCTGCCTGATCGGTTATAGGTTCGATTCTTACAGCAGCCCCATTTTCTGCAATTGTTCATTCTATTTACACTGTCTAGGCCAAGTAACACATTTTCCATATAATAACAGGAAGTCATTTCATCTCAAACAGAGTTTTGAATAATATAATACATTCATAATTATATATATATATATATATATAAAGAAAGAGAGAGAGAGATACATAGATACACATTGTGTTTTATGCATGTTGATGCATGAGACCATCAGCCCAAAACAAGATTTCGGCTTATATAATTGCTTTTGAACATTAATATTTTCCTGTTTATATATATTTTGAGAAACACAAATCTTAATTTCAAGTTAGCATAAAAATTCCGACAATCCGTTCTTTTTTTCCTCATACCTGGCAACAAATTTAATCAAAGCATCTTGACAGCACTTCAGACTTTTCCCAAATGCATTCAACTAGAATCTAGTAATTCATTTTGCAATGTTCACTCTATTTTCTGACAAATGGTAATGCAAAAATGAAAGTAAAAGTATATCAAGACCTGAGCTCTTGCTTGAGTATTTTTCATTTACATTATTCTTGAGAGCCCATGTCGATTTCAGTCCTTGCCCACATCTACAATTTTTTGTGCCATCATTTTTTTTTTTGGTTCCTCTTAACATGCAATCCATATTTGTTTGCCTGAAGCCATTCCTTGAGACAATCAGACATGTAGGAATGTGCTATTTTTTTCACTTATGAGCATTACTTTCACTTTCACTATCATTATTATACAATTACTCTTATTCCTACCATGGTTTTTATTAGTGCCTCTGACATTCTACCTTCTCGAGTTATTACTGTGATATTAGTATTATACTTTTTTATTAATGTAATTGAATTGCCATAATTCTATTATTTTTATAAAAGTTTTTTTACATCTAAAATATATACATATACTATTATCGTGATAATAACTACTATCATTATTATAACATAGATTATTAAGAAAAAATAAGAACATTATAGTTAGAGTAATTATCATTATTATTATTACATGGAATATCATTGTATTACTTAGATTATTATAGCTTTTATTTTACATGCAGTATATGGTATTACCAATATCATATTGTCATTGGGATTTCTATTTCTTAAATCCTTATTTTTACTTAATATTGAATTCACTATATTTCTAATCATATCATAATTATCATTTTAAAGGTTATTATGAAAATATCATTCTTATGGCTATTTTTACTATCATTAGTGAACCTATTATCAGTTTCTCCAATTATCAATATTCATTCTAGAACCATTTCTGTTATTATTTATTTTAACCTATTCTCAAACATTCATGAAGGTAAAATAAAAGATGCATTTAATCAATGGATTAAGTTCTGGAAACTGAGTGTCTCTGACTGTTACAAAAGAAGGTAGAGTGTTAGAGGGGGTTTAGTGAGGAAATCATAAATATGAAGACAGCTAGCAAACCCCCAACCCACCCATCATGCCATCACTCATTTAGAAGTGGGTCTGTATTCAATGTAAGTAATGTAAAAGGCATATCATCAGCCAATCGAAAAGTGATGTCATCAAGCGAAGAAGTAACATTACTTGAGTCTATTAGAGCTATGACAACTATGACAATAACAATGAAGAGAGGAAAAAAATGCTGATACACTTCTATATTATTCAATGAACTGAACAGATTTGATATTGAACAGAGCTTCTTTCTTTTTACGATGATGGTGGGGTGATTGTGATCGCCAAGTTCTTTCTTTTTGTGGGAAATTATAGTAAGAGTCTACCCCCATACTCTTTCAGGGGTTGGTAAGATATCTGCAAAGAAAAAAAAATCCTGGGAGCTAATAACACTTAGCTATCAATAACAGACCAATTCCTTTTTTTTTTTCCCCCTTTCCAAGAGAATGAAAAACTAGATATCTCACAGAAACAAAAAAGATTAAATGAAAGTAACAGTGGAAAAAAGAAAGAAAAAAGAGTAATGTATCAAAATTCCTTGGATCAAGAAAGTTGCAATGGAAGCGAGAGATTGAAAAGTGGGGAATTTTCAACATTTATGATATAAGTGTTTTCCTTGGGTTGTAGCTTAGTGGTTACAGCATAGATCATAGGTTAGAAGACTTGAGGTTTAAATCTCAGATCTGCTTCAAGTCTCGTTGGCCAAAATTTATCTCACAAAAGCAAAAATTTTCACAAACAAAATATCAGTTTTATGTGCAGAATTTTATTAAAATAAACTTAAATTCATTTTATATTTGGGGTGAATGAGTGGACTTCAACAGGTGGCAGTTTTAAGGCATATGTCTTTCCCAATAAAGTTAAGTAAACAGCAATCTATGTTAGATGTAAAATCATAAAACTTTGTACAACATCAGCCTTCTATCTTAAAGTTACTAAACATACATATATATAAGGATATATATGCTTTTATTGAAAGACTTGTAGGAAAGTTATTTGTTAGAGAGGTAGATAATATTACATTTATGTGAAAATAAATATCTTTTTTCAATTGAAAATAGGCTCATAAGTATGGCTATGCTTTTATAAAAGTTTTAAACAGTATCTAATTTCATTTTCACGACTCACAACATGGGTTCCCCGAGACCATATGCGCAACCGAGGCCGGCAAAATGTTAGATGGAGAGATGAGCTAGACAAGTTCAGGAAGTACTGGCTCCGTGACGCCCATGATAGAGAAGTGTGGCAAATCCTGGGGAAGGTCTATGTCCAACGACGGACGCTAAAAGACTGATGATGATGATGAATTTCATTTTCGAAAAGCTGACCAAAAGCCAAACCAATGGTTTTGAAACTCTGAAAAAAGACCCCTTTCATATAGGAAATATCCAGGTGGGCCCCTATTTTTAATTAACTTCATGTTAGTAATCAAAAGTTTACATCAATAAGCAACACTTGATCTTTAAAAATTATATCTTATTTAAAATTGATAACATTTATTTGAATCCTTTCAGTCTATGTATTATAATTATGTTTTTCAATAATGGGCTATTAGTTGAGCTCAATTATCCTGGTTTCAAATTAATGTTATCAATTCAAATTTTCATCTGCTGACCCCCAAGGATCCCTGGACTCCAGTTTCAAAACCATCAAACTAAACTATTATTGCCTTCCATAGTCAGAAAAACTTTTGGAATGAGTATACTATTACTTATCAAAATTAAATATTAGGTAAACAAAATGCTTTTTTTATTTTTGAAATTTTCATTTCTATAAAGATATTTTGGGTATGTGTCTCTTTTGCTTATCGTAATCTATTAAAATCTATCTGTTCTCGTCAATTTCTATCCCAATCCCTCTCTCTCTCTCTCTTATGCTGAAGCGAGGGTCACAATTATGAGGCCTCGATCTGGTTTCAAATCAGCAAAAAAAATTAGACAATTATTTTTAATTACCATTATTTAGAAAAAATCTTTCTGCAAACAGGCTGACAAGAAGGTCAGCAAATACTGAACAGGCTATCAACCCACTGCTCTGCTTTAATTAAATACAAAATTTTAAAATCCATTTGCTGTTCTTCCATGTCCTATGGCGATAGATGCTAGGGTATTTGTCAATTCTTGAACTACCCAATCAGAAAACAATATTGTGCACCTTCTTTCTTCCAAGAAATCAAGCAAGTTTTATTTATTTCTTTTATTCAAGTTAAGCTGAACCAGTTCTAAAGACTGTGACTCTGTTGTTAGACAAGAAAGAACATCTTCCTTCAAGCAGTGGTCACCAAAAATATATTTTTTAAAACAACAGAAAAACGAATGAATGAATAAAAATTGAACCGGAAAGTAATCTCTTTCTTTTGCAACTTTCACAGAAAACTAATGTAGAATGCCATTTCTGCTAGCATTTATATATGTTCGTATATAAGCAAGGAATTAAACCCTGAGTGTATGCCTCAAGGCTGAATCCCCACACCAAGTTCATTTTACTAAATCTGAGGATAGGCATATCGTGTTGGGTTAATTTTCCATCTCAGAGGAACCTGTTTACCTTGAAAATCAGAATTTAAAATCCTGGCTTCTAAACTGGGCTTAACCACTGATGTCACTAGTAATGTTTCTGAAGAATATGTTATGAAAATCTACTTATGGTGTGAAACAATGTACTTGTATTAAAAGGTAAGCTCGCTCTTGATGCTCACGCAGAAGATCACATAAAAAAAGTTGCTCTTAATTGATCTGCACTTGCATTGCAAACATTTTTATATCTGTATAGAAAAATTGAAGTAGATACACAATGAAAATGAATTTTTATATTCAAGTTTAATAAGCCAACTTCTTTTACAAAAACAATCTTGGTGTTTTTGCTTTTGTAAAACTGAGCCGAAACGCTACCTCAATTTCTATGCTTTAACTTAAAAGGCGAACACCCCAATTGGCCAGTGTGTTACACAGGACGATTCCTCTGGGTGGCCTCTAATAACATTGTTAACATCTCAATTGTCTCTGGGCTTCTCTTAGAAGCTCTTTTAGGAAATAATTGATATGGCCAACGAACAGGTAGATGTCAGTTTCATTCCCACTGGTCAAATATTTCCTGCTAGTCACAATTTATTGAGTTCTGCCAATTCTTGCCGCTGATCAAATGATTTGAGTTCGTCCAGCCTTTGTCCGTGCAGCTGGAGAATATATGGGAAGAAATTTTGTGACCAGAGAATTTGGAAAATAATCGGACATTGATGAATGTAAGTTGTGTTCTTTATTTAATATTGATATATACCAAGCTTAACTTTGTATGACACAACGCCACAAATGTGAGGCACACAGTGGTAATTAAAGTCTTAACTATATTAACAGTTTGGGAGATTAGTTTGCTAACCAATAATCCATAAGGGTTTCCAAAATATAATAGGGACTATATTTAACAGTCTGGCATAGGGACATGAATTAGAAGCACCCATTGAAGAACACACTCACTACTGTAGTAAAGTAGAGTTCGATATTCATTTAAAAGCAAAAATCAAAATGTTTTTCACACAAACTTCATTTAAGCTTAATAGTTCATGCCATTTTATCATAGTTTCTTTAGAATCACACTTTTGAAATAAAAACCAAGAATTGCTTCCATGTTCTGAGGATATTGTAGAAAAACACTGGAATATCAATAAAAAAAACTTTTTAAGTGACCTACATCATCTTGAACAAACGCATATAGATAGATATAGGTGCATCAAGACATTAGCTGGACAATCAACTTTAACCAAAGCTCACTTTACATTGAAGAATATTAAAGACAGAGGGAATAAAGAGTTCTATGCATATGTATATGCAAGTTATGTGTGAGTGTATGTATACATTCTTTCTGAATTTTTAAATAGCCTCGCGTCTCATACGCAATCTCAATGACCATTTTTACAAAGCTTCTGTTCTTATTTGGCAAATAGAAATCTCTTTCATAACACACAATTCTTTAAACATGATATTTTCAAAATTTTCATCAATGATCACTTCCGAGAACTCTTTTTTATTTGTCCTCAATTTCTATGCCCTCTTGCTCCCCACCTGTTTAAACTTTGTTCCAAGAATTTTAAAAAAACAAATTGTCTTTCCCTGTTGGCCATGGTATCAATCAAGCTTTTTTCCATTTTTTTTATTGCAAATCTTATACTTTTCAAAGTCAAATTCTTACCCATAACATTTTATGTTTAACTAAAAACCTCTATTTCTCTCACTTTTGCCAAGATGCACAAGAATTTGTATTGTCATTTTGCCATCAATATATTAAAAATGATCCACAATATGCCATAAAATTCATCTTAAAACTATATATAGCATTACAAAAATGAATGTCTTCAAAATGAAACCAATAAAATCAATGACGATATATATATACACACACATACATGTATGTGTGTGTGCATATATATATATATATATATATATATCTATATATATATATATATATATATATATATATATATATATATAGAGAGAGAGAGAGAGAGAGAGAGAGAGGGAGAGAGAGAGTGAGATAGAATCATGCTCAACATCGCATAGTGAGACACCACAGCATATTACCGAAAAAACAGGAGTCCAAGACACCAGAGAAACCATTAAGAAACTCAAATGGCAATAGGCTGGACATGTTGCAAGAATGGCCGACAACCAATGGATATCACAACTCACAACATTGATCCCCAGAGTTCAAATGCGGAACCGAAACCGGTAGACTATGGGATGACAAGATAAACCAGACATGTTTGGAAAATATTAGCTCTGTGATGCCAATGATAGAGAGGTATGGCAAATCCTTGGGAAAGTCTAGGTCCAAGGATGAACAATAAAAGACTGATGATAATGATGACATATATACGCATGTGTGAGTTTGTATATATATATATATATATATATATATATATATATATATAGTGTGTGTGTGTATGTATGTATATATATATATATTATATATCCATATATGTGTTGTTTTATTATAAACTCTATTTGAAATGACCTCCCCTCGACAGTATAAATAGAACAAACAATTGTCCGATTCCAGCAGCAGCCCAATTTTTCCTTTAATTGCTTATTCTACATATGCTGTCTAGGCTGAGTGACTCATTCTCCATGTAATAACAGGAGGTCAATCCAAATAGAGTTGCAAATAATATAACACATTCATAAATATTCTGTCTATTTTATGCATCCATTTCTTTATAATATATATATATATATATATGTGTGTGTGTTAGTGGGTGTGTGCGTATATATATATATATATATATATATATATATAATTCTAAGTTTGAATATACGTTTGGGTAATATCAATAAAATCTTTTCATAGTAATGCAGTACTTCCCAAACAAAATAGCAATTTTAAAATTCCTATAAATGACCACCTGATTTCTTGTCAAGGGCTGATCAATTCAAGATCAACTCATAAATATCCAAGTCATTCATTCTGACTGTTCGTTCATAGAAAGATTATAGTTATAGCTCATAGGTATTGTATAAGAACCCAGTACTAGAAAAAGAGATTTTTTTCCTCAATTAATAATATTTTTTTTGTGAAGAAAAACAAAAGCTATAAAAACAAACCTGAATACAAGATAAAATAAAAATAGCCTAACGTTAGCATTCTTGGTGTTACCTATCTAGATATATCATGGAAATAATAATTTCAGGAGTCTTTTTACCTTATACAAATGAAGATCTAAAACTAAGAGTCTTTGCTTTCATAAAAAGAATGCCAGACTGTTGGGGCTTAAAATAAGCTTCAATTCTCTTTGCATTTTCATTCATATAACATTTTTAAGCAAAATAAAGAACTTACACGAACAAAAAAAAATTTTTTTTTACATTTTCGGTGATTTAGAAAAAATCTCTTAGCAAAGAATTGAATGAACGAAGAAACCATTTTTGGAAGCAGAAATGTGAAGAATTCTTAGACATTGGCTAAGATAATTGTCCCAAAGAGGCTTGTCCTAAAAGGGAAAGATGGAATTTACAATTGTTTCTAAGGGAATTATGTAACCTTATTAAGTCAGTAAAGCCCCTTAGATTTGATTTCATACATAAAAAAAAAAAAAAACTTTTTAAAAAATGTGTGGTGATACCCATGTTCGAAATAATTATTATTGTCTATTTTCATGTATTTATCAATGCTAACTTGGATTTTTATGCCATATAATCTTTCAATCCTGTATTTTCAATAATTCTTTTACTAACAAATAAATCCGTCATGCTTAACTGATTCTTACTGCCACAACAATGATTGTTTTTTGTTTTTTTCCACCAGAAATTGAGGGTTGAAATTTTCAATCATTGAAGAAAGGTAACAGCAAAAGACTAATCATAAGTTGAAGTTTACATAGATAAAAATCAAGATTACAACCGTTTCTGCTACAGGGTAAAATTCCATTCCTATTTCTATTCCAACTGATTATAATTACTTCAACATTTGTGCTGTATACATAATAAATAAATTTGTAGATATGTAAGAGTTGTTAGTTTGGCTCAGTTTGTGAGACTTCTCATTACCAATCACTAAATTGTAATTTCAAATCAGAGTAAGGAAAAGTTGATTTTATTTATCAGTTTGATTTAACAAAGTTGGACAGACAAACAGTGGAGAGTTCACTCCCAAAAATTAGGTTTGTACTTGTAGATTTTACGGTAGAAAAACAAAGTCAACTCCGGTCTGCGTCTTGGACTGAACTCTGACAAAAAGAAAAAAAAGGAAGGAGAGACTGGTTTAGCTACATTAGTATCAACTCACCAACCGAGAAATTTGAACGACATGATAAGGTAGAAAAATATGAGTTGGTCGAGACAGAGAACCAGATGTTAAAAGTCTAGTGGATCATTTATAAAATGGAATAAATGGTGGTGAGAAAATCAATTGTAATAATTGGCTAAATATAAACACACTTATATTGACAGATTCAGAGTTTAATAAACAGAGAAATGAAGAAAAAATCATGAAAAGTAATGGACATGATTAACTCAAGTTCAAAGAGTAAAACTCAAAAACAGATAGGTCTGAATATTCACTCAATAAGAACAGTTATGTGACCAACGTCTTTTGGCAGCACGCCGTGTTGAGAGTGATCAATTGAAACGCAAGAAAAAAGGGGTGATCAATGGATAAATTACACTTTTTTTCTCTGGTGGGCAATACACAATAGGATGGCAGGTCTTTGGTAAAGTAAGCTCAACCTTCAAGAAGAGTATACACATAATGCATCCTCCAGATAGTCATTTATGGAATTGAAACATGGAACCTAACCAAGAGGCAGACTCTCAAACTGAGAAACATGCAACGAGCATATGAGAGAATCATGCTCAACATCACATGGAGGGACCAAAAGACAGCACAGTATATTAAGGGGAAAATAGGAGTCCAAGACATCTGAGAAACCATAAAGAAACTCAAATGGCAACAGACTAGCTGTGTTGCATGAATGGTAGATGACCGACAGACATCATGAATCACAACATTGGTCCCCAGAGATCAAATGCGGAATTGAGTGCGGCCAGAGTATGAGATGGCAATGTGAACTGGACGGGTTCAGAAAATATTGGCACTGGGACACCTACAAAAGAGAGATGTGGCGATTCCTGGGGAAGTTCTATGTTTAATGACGGATGATAAAAACTGATGATGGTGAAGATGAATCACTAAAAAGACAATTTGGCACAAATTAGGCATTAATTGAGTATGAAATCTACTTTGCAAACTGACCCCCACATGTACACTAAAAACCTATCTAAAAAAAAACAAAATATTTTTTGTAAATATAATGAGTAAAAGTTTAAATTTTCAGCCGTCTGGCTCCATTGATGCAGACTGTACACATGATACATAGATACACAACCAGCCAAATGGATGAACTTGAAAACTGGAGAAACCTATATTGACAGTTTTGGTTACTAGAAAAGATAGTAGGTAGTTGATAGATAAAGATATAGAAGACAGTCTTATGAATTACTGAGAAAATACAATCAATATGATAAATAGACAGAAAAGATGTGATCGCAAGATTTGCTCAAATTATTGATCTCATTGTTTTTGTGGCTTTTATTGTTACAATAACTTTTCTGACTATCCATTCATTGGCCTTTTTCAGGTGTACAATTGATATACCAAATGTCTTTTGTAATTTTGAGAGGAGTCATTATCATTCAAAGAGTTGTTTAGTCTGTGGATCTTATTCTTTCTGCAGCTTTTGTTGTTACCACAACCTTTAAGCTTATCAACTCTCTGACCTTCTTAAAACCTTATGTGTGGAGATGGGGCTCTTTTCATTTCTTTGGGAGTACCAACCAGAAAATGGTGGCCAACTGGAAAACTGGTAACAAATATACTGACAAGAGTAACCCATTAGGCAAAATTTCACAGCAATGTGTACAACACAGGTGATTCTATCTTTTACTTATTGGGATTTCATTATGATTTAGTCCTTGCTAAGCCCAAGTAGTTCACACTGGCCTGATATTCATCCAAATTGCTAATGCATACAGTTTCTTTCAGTTTTCTTACTCTCCATAGGTAGTATGACCCCCTTTCCTCTTTGGATATGGTTTGTCATAGCAAATCTTACTTTTTCTTCAGATATTGGTTTTCAATATTCCTCAAGTATAACTTTTAAAGATTGGCAGGTTTCTCCCTACTATTCTTTTCCACATTTGCATGGGATGTTATATTTTCAATTTATACATGGGTCGGTCCGATCAGCATATTTGATAACATTTTTTCTGTCGGAAACCATTCTCTGATGTGTACTATCAAAGAAAATGAACCAGAAATATTGATTCCACACCCGGAAGAAGGCCATTAATTGGATCAGTTGGGACATTGTCATAAGAATGAGAAGCAAAAACAAGAATAAGATCATTAATCTGAACCAACATTTCTCAAACTGGGTTCCACATCAAATATTTTTGAATTCGTGGCCAATTTTTTAAAATAAACTATTCACAGTTTTGAATGAAATAATACGTGGTATCCATGCAAAAAAAAAAAAATTAAAAAAAATAAATCAAATTGTGTCCATTGTACCAGACTTCAGTTGATGGTTTCCACTCAGAAAGCCAAGCTTAATGTTGAATTAAAACTATCTTAATAATAATATAAACCACCATGGTTTTTTGTTTTTATAAATTTTGTATCTTTTAGGTTCCAAAATTTTTTTGCTAAGTTATAGGGGTTCTTTGAGTGCATAAAGTTTGAGACACCCTTGTCTAAACAACTCTTGAAATGATAATGGCTCCTCTTCAAAATTACAAATGGTATGAAGATGGCTGAGAGATAAGCATAAGGAAACAAAGACAAACAGATATTAATTTCTATTATTTCCCAATAGCTGATTTTACAAGTAGACAAAAATCGTAGTAACATTTTAGAATAGCCTTTCAAGAATCCACTTTATGGATCAAGAATTAGAATAACCAAACCTGCCTCAGGGCAGATGTGGGTCTGTACTTCTTCTGTCAGCAAGGGTCGTCTTTTGCTGATAGGTAAAATAATAAACCTCTTTTCTCTCTCTGATCACAAACTGATGTAGATGAACAAGTAGTACAGATTCTATTCAAACACTGAGATTTCAGCACACTGGCTTTGGACCAAGAGAAAACCTGCACAAACCATGTCTCACTTGTATATACAACTCAGACACCCAATGATTGATAGTGTGTCCAGGTGTTATAGAGATGTCCCAGGAGACATTGTCCACACACATGGCATAAATCACTTGCAAGAACTCAAGGTGTCATCTTGCATACCAATCAGATGGCCTGAAAACCATCAGTGGATGGCCGGAATGGCCCTGGTAGCAACTGCATCAAGCACATACAAGATGTGTGTGGAAAGTGTTGAAGCAAGTAAACATCAAAGGGGTCAATATATAAGTATGACTCTCCTCCCAGGGGCAATGGTTATTGAGCTAGTTTTCCAGACCATGACCACTGTGTAGGGAATTTGATCCTCATCGGGTATAATAAATTTGTGACCTCACGCCAAAATAAACTAAGAAAATACTTATTATAATTTTAAGGGATACTGACTCTGGTGCCAGGGTTAGCAAGCTAGTCTCTCACACTTTTACTACTGTCGCAAGTTCTATCCTCACAGGGTTCCCTACACTTATCCACTTGTGCCAGACTATGCTAGGCTTAATATATATATATATATATATATATATATATATATATATATATATATGTGTGTGTGTGTGTATGTGTGTGTAGTATATACATGCTTTGTACAAAGAATTTTTTTATGTTTGGAGGAGATAGATTTGCTCAGAGGAATATTGGTAGATTTTTTCTGCTGATGGTAGACAAGAATCAAAAAATCAATCTTTTGTAATTTATAACTAGCTTTAAATAATCTTATAGTTCATTGTGCTTTTTTTCTCCCAATTTAAATGTAATAATGTAAACCACATAACCACTGCTAGAGAGTTTGTTTTTCACACTTGGTACTCCATGTATTCGATTTCAAGAAGTTCTAGCAACTTTGAATTAGAGCGAGAGAAATATTGGTTCAGAAATGACTAATCCACATATATAAAATGCAATGGGCTTATATATATATGTGTGCGTATACAACTTTTCAATGAGCTCATACATACGACACTTTGATCCTAGGCAAAGGTACACAGATACTATATTCTCAATCTAGATACCAAGTAGTGATACTTTGATCCCAGACAGGGCACCCAGATACTCTCATCCTTGCCATAAATGCTGATACATATATAAATAATCCTGTTATTTTTTACGTTTAGATAAAGAATTTTTCTCAACTGTGTTGATTTATTTGGGAAACACCAGTGACTTTGCAATATTCATTTCTGTTCCTAATGATGTATTTCAACTTTTGATCTTTCCCAAATCTTAGCATGCTTCAAAAATTTGGCAAACTAGTCAACTTTCACCAGGCAGAATGGATAATCCGAAGACTGCAATTTTAATGTTACCAAGAAGAGCCAATTTTAAAGATAGCTTATTGAATGCACTCAAATGACCAATGGTTTTCTCAAATTCTGAGATGAATGTTTTCATTATTCTATATATTTCCTATTATCTTTCATCCTTAATGTGTTTAGCACAAAGTGGGTTTTTCTGCTAGACATCATTTCATCTTCCTCTCAAGCATGTTGTTTTTGGTCAAAATAATAGAGAAGGAACAATAATGGAAGGACTGCAAGGTTGAAGGAGTTGCACATATGAAGCTGTTAAAGACAATCCATAGACACACACTTCTACCAAATCAGGAGACAGCCCAAGGATATTAAAGATAGTCA
The DNA here is from genome assembly GCA_963457665.1 of Thysanoteuthis rhombus. Classification (NCBI taxonomy): domain Eukaryota; kingdom Metazoa; phylum Mollusca; class Cephalopoda; order Oegopsida; family Thysanoteuthidae; genus Thysanoteuthis; species Thysanoteuthis major. The sequence continues at coordinate 30,116,064 of OY735228.1, read as the reverse complement.
ACTTCAGCGCCTTTCCACTCATGGCACTAGAAACCCATTAATACTTCTTGAAACAATGGTCAATCAAAAGACAGTCTCCAGTCCTACACATTCTGTCATTCATTCCATGATATTATTGACATAAAACCTTAAAACTCGGTCCTATGGTTCTGCCTGCCTGATACATTCTCACTGAAGAGATGAAAAGATGGAAGAAAAAGACAGAGAGAAAAAAGGACCAAACAAAGTCTAAAAAGTGGATACAACATAGACCTGAGGAAGACGAAGAACGTATCAGGCAAAATGATGTGTGAATAACAAAAACGGTATTTCCAAAAGTTCTCAATGAATTACAATGAAAATTTCTAAAAGGATGAACAATAAGCTACAGAAGAAGTGATTGAGTTTAAGATAAAAACATTTTTGTAGAACCCTTACTTATTCTCTCCATATTTCATCAAGTCAGAACTGAAAAATTGACAACTAAAGATGAATAGACTTGTTAGTAAATGGAGGCTTATGCTATCATATTGAATAGCATGGGAGAATCATGATTAATGATGTATAATGTATTAGCACAAAAAGATCAAAATTCTAAATATCCTGGGAAGAGAGCAAGTTCTAGAAGAGTGAGAGTGACACCATGAAATACTGCTACAGGTGACACCAACCATAGGTCCGTCATCGCATTTATTTGGATTGCAATTAAGTTTAGTCTGGCAAAAGAGCAAAATAGGAAGGCAACATCTAAGGATTTGACTAACAATCATCACTAACTGCAGAAACACTTACACATATTAAACCATGTTACAAGAAAACAAATATATGCCTCAAATCACATGGATTTTCTCTTTGGTCTTCCTCAAGCATATATTGTATCTACTTGGAGTTATTAATAAAGTCAACAAATTATGAGTGAATGGATCTATCACTGATTACTTTATTTGATCAGAAATTCAAAATGATAATAATTATCTATACATGCACATAATAATTAGCAATATGTGTTTGTACTCTGTCACACGAAAATAGAATTCTATGTTCTGATGACATAATAAAAATGCTGAATTGGAAGAACAATAAAGGAAAGATAAAGTAATAAAAATGAAAACAAAAATCTAAAAAAATCGGTACGTGTTTGCGGATTGAACACTGTGCTCCAAACTCAATGCAATGCAAATCTCTAACCAATGTACATATGAAATGCAATGTAAATGCGTATATTTTATAGATGCCGTCATTCTTGACAGCATGGGTAAATTGATATTAATAATACTAAGCAGTGATTTGAGACTTATCGTACAATAGTAAACTTTGAAAGACCAATACCAAATTCATTCCAAACACTGACTAATTTTTTCGCGAATAAGAAGGGGAGGGTTTTGTTTGGGGAGAAGAAAACAACATCCACCCATCAAAAAACTAAGATAAAAGCAAAAGCAGTGATATAAACCCGCTTGTATAAATAAATATACACATAGGTTTGTGAATTTATGACTTTCAAGCCAGTCATTCTTTCAACCACAAAAGATGCCGACAAGTTCACTGCTTCATAAACCACAAGAAGGAGCCAATTCCTGACATGACAAATTTATGCATGAAGGTATTTCTAATGTATGCTAATGTAAAAGAATCATTTACCATTAGCAATTTCAAGTATCACAGTTCTATATTTATGAGAAGGGGTTATAACAAATACACATCAATAGCCACCAATCATTACCTTCAGTTCAAGAACTTTTTTTTTACCATTTTTCATGTTGGTTTGAATAATTTTATGCCTGGCTATGTGTTCTGGTACCAGTTAACAAATGTATCAATCTGTCAGAGGAAAAAAAAGTTCTTTTTCATTATCTAAGTTATTGCTTTTTATCCTAATTAATTTTCTTATTAATTGATATCAGAGATTATTCATACAATCATTTTGCCACAGTACCTCCATTGTTCATACACTTAAAGAATTCATAGATGAAAGCAAGCAGTAATCTTGTATAATATATAAATATATAGGCAAAAATGGGGATAAAAAGGACTTAGAGCACTGTAATGATTTACTGGGAATTTTGGCAATTTTGATTTTAACAGGTAAGGCTCAAATTGAAGAGTATGCACAAATGAAACAGAAAGAAGAGAAACAGATTTGTCACTTGGATCTCATCTTCAGGATGCAATGCTAAATCCCCTTTCTCACTAATTTGATTGAGCTTAAAATGAATGGTGGTTTATGCTATTTTAACAAAATCCAACAACAGGAACAAAGTCAAGACATTTACACCACAAATATTTCTAAGGGTATTTATTGTAATCACACACATCAATCCACAGAATTTCAGAAGAAAAACATGCATGCTATAATTTGGGGTTACCTGATCTGACCTATTTCACACATTAGTAGTATCATTACTATGATCGTTGGACTTTGAAATTCTTCCTAAAAATGACCAATGACAGTTGGGAGTGCTTGAAGAACAACAATATCCTGAACTAGGACAGTTCTTTTCTTCTTGTGATCAAGCGAAAAAAAAGATTCATTTGCAAACAAGGTAAAAAAAAAAAAGGTAAATCAACAAAAATTATGCATCGTGTTTGATGAAACTTGCTTGCAAGAAAAATTGCAGCCAAAATACACATTATTTTACACACATACACACACACACACACATATATATATATATATATATATATATATATATATATATATATTTATAATATACACTAATTCATATTTCTATACATATATTTACATAATCAAAATAAGATGCATACATCTTTATGCTTATAGGCACAAACCTAGAAAAGAGATGACAGTAATTCAAACACTCTGCTTTCGAAAATTTTCTCTGCTTTTTTAATTTTTTATTGGAGCAGATATACATAGATATATACAGATGTATACTGGTGTGCACATTTGTCAATGCATAGAGATACAAATATACATTCTTTCCATTCACATGTTTGTCAAAAACAAATGGGGATTGCTTGAATACATTTAAAGAAATATCAATTTAGGTTAAACATAAAAGTTAATATTCAAACGATTCCTCTGAAAGATTTCACTGCTGCAGGACATGTAGATTTTTACAAAATACAATATTTGATAAACATACATCTTTTGATGATACAGAGCCAGAGAGAAATACACACACAGGCTAGTAGGCACATACATGCACCAACATGAATTATACATATATATATATAAGGCGAGTGTGTGTGTGTGCGTGTGTATATATATATATATATATATATATATATAAACATACAAGCATCTGAAAATATAGAAAAATCAACATCACAGAGCAAAATTTTCAAAATTCTCTTTCATCAGTCATGTGTATCAGTATATATATATATATATATTATATATATCAGTATATTTTTGAATGTGGATGTGAGATGATCTGACAGAAGGTTGCTGAAATAACAATTGAAAAGCAAAGAGAAAAATTTAAGAGAAAAACAAGTGTTAAAACTTGAATATCTTTTCTATCACATTGGCATGTTTTGATGCATTTCGATGGTTGCCAACTATCTTTTTCAGAGAAACTTGCACGCCGTTTTACATGTTTAAGATTTGAGGAAAGAACAGCGGGATATTTCTGTGTTGTGGGTTGTTTAGTAGGAGAGGGAGAAAAGTGGTTATATCTGTGTGGATGAGAGTCAAGTTTGTTCAGTCCTAAGCAAAAGCTGTGAGAGGAGGGGTCAGCAGGTGTTTGTATCGGTGAACATCATGCTTGTCTGAGATAAGGGGCAATGAGAGACGGAGTCAGGATGAAAATGGTCAGAATTATTTCAGTTAGTTATCACAATAGGTAGATGTGATTCATATTTATACTGAAGCAGATTTGCGTACAACATACAACTACCCGCATAGAATAATTTGTTTTGTTTTTTTCAACTTTGTTAAGACGATAAACAATGAGACAGTGCTGAAAGTTTGGGGTTCTGGCTTTACAATACTTACTTATACATAACAACAGACATGAATCAAATTATATATATATATATATATATATATATATATAATGTGTACTTTAGAGAGTGAGACAGACTCGGGAGTGAAGTTTTTGGTGGTAAGGTTTATTAATCCTTATAAGTCAATAGTCCATACATGTTTCGGGATTTCTCCCATCATCAGTGGTGCGTGTTGTGTGAGTGTGAATTAAAATGTACCATGTGGAACCAGAGTCCACTGCCAGGAGCTATGCATTGTAATATATATATATATATATATATATAAACCAGTATGCCCCAAGTCCTTAATTGTCCCGGCAATAAAAAAACAGGTTTTGTGCTTGTTCAAATACTTAGGAGCAATACTTAGTGCAGACACAAATCATTAAAAACATTATGGATTTTATGCAGAAGATTTGGTTCTTATGTAATATTCCTATTTTTACATCTCAAAACCAAGTAATTAGAAGCATGACGTCTGAGAGTTCAAATACTTATGATAGGTACTGTGTATATATATATATATATATATATATATATATTCATACATACACACAGACATAAAAATAATATACTACAATGAATATGTACATACATGAAAATATACATATAGTTTGGGATATGTATAAATGTATGCTAAGTATTCTGATTCTAGGTGTAAGTATATATATTCTTATACTGAATCTCCATTATCTATGTATGTATCAGTGACTGAGTGTTTGCATACACAATGTGCACACATATATAACAATATAACATGCATATACAAGATTATATATATTTCTTATACTAAAGATCAAAAGATTGAAGTTATCAGTTTGTGATACTGAATGGCTTGCGTGCATTTGGTATATTTTCGCCAGAGGTCAGATGAGATCTCCAAAATAGATGTGGATTAGTTTTGAGTAAGAAAAAACATCTCTCTGCAAAAATAATTGTAGTGTAAGTTTTTTTTTTAATTGTAAATTACAGGAGAAAAAAAAAATTTCGAACAAAAAATTAAAAAAAACAATGCCAATAAAAATCAAAATAAACAAAAAATACTTGGAGTTTTAGGTTATATTTAGAGATTTTTGTCCTTTATGTTGAAGAAAAAAAATGAAACTCTTTTTTTTTTAAAAAAAACAGTGTTTACTAAGGTCTTGGGTTCAAAGTCTCTCTTTTATAGATTTAAAAGTTTTTGCCATGAAAGAGCTTTTTGGATCATAACCGACTGATGAGTCAACATTCAAGCTTGGATCAACTGAATCTGAATAGTTGATCCTTCTGGCTGATACTGCAAACTTATTTAAAAACTGATTTTGATCTTTGGAGACTGAAAATCTGCACAATCAGTTTATCTTTACAAGCGAGTGAGGGCGAGAGTATTTAAGTAAAGACATTTTCTGAGGGCAAACATTCCGTTGTTGTAGTTGTTCAAAGGCAGGCAACAAGATCAAAAAATAGAAAATCATCTATCATTATTTTACTACAAAGTATTTTTTTCTTTTATATAAACTCATATTCCGAAAGGGGGTTCATTTTTTTTCCTTTTCACAAATTTCAACAATATCAATGGCCACAAATAAAATTAAAATGAGAGAATAAATACAGGCTAATAGCAACATTAGAAATTATAAATGATCAATCCATGACAATAAAAATTATGACCATTTTTCAATGGTAATCATATGAAAGATTTATTGAGACAAAAAGTGAGTGTGTGTATATCAATTTGTCTTTCGATCCACTAGTATATGTATATTCATTTTTGTCTTTTCATATGCTTATATGTATATAAGAAAATGGACATGTTTAGTTAGACAGAATAAATTATAAACTGCATTATATTATATAGAAACTAATTTGAGATGATCTCCTATCATTACACAATTGATATATCACTCGCCCTAGACAACTCAAATAGAATAAACAGTTAAAGAAAATGGGGCTACTGTAGGAAATTAACCTGTTACCGATAGGGTAGCCACTTCATAGTAGTGATGTTCTTACCATTGAGCTAAACAGCTGTTGGTAATGCTAAGGCCCAAATAACCGCTTTCACACCTAATTCTCATCTCGTTCATTCTCAGTCTCGTTTATCCTATTTCCATTGTTTAGGGCAAATGATATATTAACCATGTAACGATGGGAGATCATCTCATATCAGTTTCTATCTAACACAATTTATAATTCATAAGCCTATATATATAGTCTAGAAAGTTTTACAGCTTTAAATGCTGAGTATATATATTTTTAAAAAAAGCTTTTTTCAAATCCATTTCATTTCAGTGTATTATTTCTGAATACCTGATAATGCAATTTATGTAAGCTTTTCAGTAGGTTTTATGTTTCATATATGGATATATAGATATATATATAGATAGATAGAGAGAGAGGTACACAAATATTTATATGTATATATATATAAAGAGAGAGATGTTTCATATTTTTTTGGTTTTTGTGAGTGATCATAAAGATATATTCACACATGTATATACACATTGACATATTTATTCACCTTTCATCTTCATATCAGCATATATATTTAGATATACACTGTATATATGCAACATGAATATATATGTATATGTAAATATATGCACACGCACACACTTGTATCCACATATATTTCTTTAACAACCAAATTACATCAAGCTATGTTTTTTAAATTGTAATAATCAAGTGAATATTGTTTGAGAAAATGCACAGAACATTTTTTTCCAGCAATTTTTGCTGAGAACAGGAATATTTTTTTTTTTTTATGTTGCTTTGATCAATAAATTTACATTACAAGTAGATATACTGAATATCTATAGGTAGTTCAGGTTTTTCTCCAATCTTTCCCAAGTTCTCTTCGTAATAAACTAAGGCGGCAAAAAAACGTGTATACTTTAATGACAGCTCTATTTGAGTATCTGTATGCCTTCATTTGGAGGTTTGGGTGTTTGTCTGTCACACTATAGAATCCACCTAAATAAATTATTTCATGCATATTCTATATACCTAGGGGAAGGTTTTTAGCAAATTATTTTTTACCCCCACCACCCGATATGTTTTTCATTGGAGAGGATTGATTTTCAATGAAATTTTATACAAAAAGGAAGCATATTTTGATAACATTCTTAAATAATATGATTTAACTTTGAAGAAAATATATTCATTTTTTTTTTAAATCTTAAAATAATACTTAACTCTATTAATATGATTAAATCATTCACTTTTGGGAAATCAGTTGTTTTAGAAACTCTCTTTCTTCAGTCCCAACCCCCTCAATTTTTTTCCTTTTTGAAACATGGGGAAAAGTAGATTAATGCTTTTTCCTATTTGAAACAAATATTCAAAACATATTCACGTACACAATCTGCTTACTGGATCTTTTAAGAGAAAATATCTATTTACCAAAACAATATTCATCTAAATCTTGAGTTATCATCATAATTAGAAAACAGATAAAACTGCTAGCCTCAAAAAGAAAATCTCTTTTTCATCTGGAGGCTTACCGATATTCCTTTCTTTTGTTAGAATACATTAAATCACAAAACAAAAAAAAAAAATGATTGATTTGCCTCAAATTTTCCTTACTTAACTAAAATTATTCTGTTAATGATTTTGTATAAAATATTTCATCCAAATTCGATTGTATAAATCCAGGTCTTCTATTTGCACCATTTGCAATCTGTTAAAGAAGTCATCAATCCTGAATCTAAGCTAAAGCCAAGACTATAATCTCGTTATGGTAAAGTTATACAAGAGATGAGAATCCTTGATGGAAAAATATTGAAAAAAAAAAAACATAGCAAAAGAAAAAAAAAGAAAAATTATTAATTAAAAAATTAACAAATAGATGACTGGGCAAAAGCAGCGTCACAGATCGACAATAAAAGAGAAAAAGATTTGCAAATTAACAAATTCTTTAAATCTCTGATTTGGAGATAAAACGTGTTTACGGAAACAAAATTGAGGATCCCGGACCACAAATTAAGTTTACGATCAAACAAGAATGTAGCATTTGATTACAAAGAAAAAAAAAAAAACTAAAAAAAACTCAGAGTGTAAATCAATTGCCTAATAATAACAAAAAGAAAAAGATGACAACAGAATTGTATATAGAGTTTGAGGTGGCAGGGAAAAGTGGAAAAAATCAAATCAAAGCTGCAACCAACCAGCCCTTTAGATACTGTGAGATTAGTAATGTAGAAATCAATGCAAATTAAAAAATAGGAAAGAAATAACCAAATATATCTTAGGGCTTGCAGTTCTGTTAAGAATTCATGGAACATTTATTCTTTTATTTTTCATTCAAATGGATTGGGGTAAGGGTAGACAATGTTTAACTTATTTAATCCAAAACAATTACAAGCAATTAATTCTTTGGAATTCATGCGAAAGAAATGTTAGTAGCCAAAATTAATGTTTCTAAATTACATTAATTGACTGTTCTCCACTTGAGGAGGGTACTTATAGCAAAATGTTACTTAATCATTAAAAAAACAATTGTTCTTCAACTATTTAAATTAGACACTTAACATGCATCTAAGTGTACACGTGTTTCATATTTAAATCAAGACTGATAAGGTTCTGCACAATTTTCAGCAAGAAACCAGTTCTCACTTGATGTATGAAGTATAGATATTTTATTTCAATAGAAATATAGTTGTAATTCACCCCAAAAAGGATAAAAGGTGTTAATCAGAGCTGAGATATAACTAAATTTCTCTATTAGTTCAGATAAAGTCAAGTTTCTCAAATTGCATAGAATTAATGTACAATTAATCCTCTCCAATAATTAATAACGTGAGTTTCTTGGTAAGCTAATTGTAAGACTGGACTCTCCCACCAGCGTGAGTGTGTTTGTGCGGAGATGAGGGTTTAAATTTTTGCCGGAGAAAATACTTCCAGCTCACTGTTTCAAACTATGCACTATTCCAGGTAAACAAACCCAATACATTTTTGAGAAAAAAAACCCATCTTAATCCAAATATAACTGTAACTTTACCCCCACTGGGATTATAGAGTAGATCATACAGAACAACAACAACAGATAAGAACAGTCATCAAATAACAATGACCAGCAAGCTAATCTTTCTGGCATTTGTTAGTGGGTTTGATTATCCTCTGATCTCTCAGTATACATTGTCTGATACAAATTCAGGCTAAGTAACTGTACTTATATAATGAACGGTGTGATTTTCTTGGTTTGTTGTCTGTAACTTAACTTTCTTGCACAGGGGCACAAATTATCCTGTTCCTCACATTTTGAAACTATGGACTCTTCGACTGAAACAAATTCATTCTTTCTTAAAAAATTACTTAATACGAATCCAAATATATCTGTGAATTTTTTCACAGGTATTGACTATTAGTTATTGCTACTTCACATTGTCAATCTGTGCCCACAGGTAACTTGCTAGTAAAAACTCAGTTATCAATTTTTGACTACTATTTCCCTTCATCTTAATTCTTTAATCGTATCATTTTTTTTTCTTTAATGTAAGGTAAATAGTAGTCAAAATTCAAGAATAATGGTTTACAAAAATTCATCTAATAAAAATAAGTAACATTGTTTTTTTGAATTCCCTTAAATAGGTTTTCAATGGAGGTTTATGCTAAACTGGTCCCTCAATGTGTGTCCTGCAGCATTTACGTTTTATTTTTGAAAATTAAAACTTCTTTAGTAATCACTTCCCAAGAAAAGGCAAGAGGAAAAGCATTCATTGATCCTCCCTTTTTTCAATTGATCATTCCAAGAAGGCATGATGCCAAAAGACATTGGTCACAAGACAGTTTTTATTGAGTGACTATCTAGACCTCTTCGCTTACTATTTGATTCTGTGGTTTTTTAAATACATTTTCGGCAGAGATCACTTTTTTTTTTCTTTATAAGTAATGAAAATAATGCTTTCTTAATTTCATTCATTTTGGTTTATCTTTAAGAAAATCAAGAAAGAAAAATCTGATTTTGAAATGAATTGTTAATGATATTGAAAAAAGAAAGATGCAAAGAAAAATGTAAAGTAGAGAGAGTCTACAGATATGGTACCATTACCCTAACACTAGTGTTCAATATTACCAAATCAATCAGCTGAAATGTCATGATGACAGGATAATGGTTATAAACAGAATAAGCCCTACATGCGTTTATCTCAAGAAGGGAAAGCAAATTGACTGAAAACTTGTGAAATCAAAACAACATACACGTTGACCATTCAAATATCCTTGAAAGCTAAAAAATCGATTTGGTCAATATAAATTCTGACACTATCAATCAATATTGAAAAGAATATCTGTACCTTGTATAAATGAATCACCATAGCTCACATGAGTACCAGATCTAATTGTCAAAAACAAATTATCTACAGAAATAGATCTTTTATCTAAAAAAAAAATACCAGAACAAGATTTGAGCAGTGTTGATCCAAAAATGACCATAGAGAGCTCAAACAGTACTTTTTTTGTGAAAAAAAGAAGAAAAAATTTAGAAGGTGCCTCGTAGTGAAATCATACAAATTTTCAAGATTGTAGTCCTGAAAACATGACCAGGAGTACCTGGAGACAGACAAATAGATAGACACTCAAAGAGAGGAGTATCTGTAGCCCATTTGAATGGTTAGTTTGGCTAATTACGAAGCTATGGTGATCTGATCTCTTTGACATGTCCACCTTATGCCTACAGCATTTCATCAAAATCAGTCAAGTTATACCCAAATTATTATGTAGACGTACATGTAGAAATCATCAAAAAAGTAATGGGGGAAAAAAAAAAAAGGAAAAAAAAAAATGCAATACACAGCTTTTTGTTGTTATATGCCTGCGGAAGCTAACAAAATTGTTTTGGCTACACCAAATTTTTGAGGATATGTCTAACAACTTTGTGCTATGTTACTTCCAGATAACCTTTAGATCAGCCTTTCAAGACAAATACTGTGTATTCTTGAGAATAAGACAATTTTTTATCTTATGAAAAAGATGGCCCAAAATCAGCAGTTCGATCAGGTCAGTGAAAAATGTCCAATAATTTGCCTATTAGAATAGAGCATCGATAGACACAATGCATTTAGTTATAATGGCCAAGGTTTTAACTCTTCATTACCATTGTCTCCTATGAAATGCTATGTAGGTAATGTACTGTGCATATTATCCAATATCCATTTTATATCATTTTTTCAGGTAGATTTGTCATCACTGATGAGAATTTCACTTTTACAAGTTGAAAACAATGATCAATATGTTGAAGAAGAAAGAAATTCATGTTTCATCGACAGTTGACCAACGGTGTATCTATGAGAAGGAGATATCTCAAATAAGGATTTTATGTAATTATATAAATTATATAAATAATGTACTTGGCTCATAACAGTGGATTTTTCTGGAATTTCATGCTCGAATTCAAACTTGTCTAATACATAGAGTCAACTTATACTCAAAAATGTACAATAATACATCTTCGTCTCAGCAAAGTTTAACTCAGTACAGCATGCAAGGTCAGATGGAGGGAAATGAGACTAGGAAAGTTGCACCAGTCTTCAAAGAAGAATGGATTTGCCTACCTTGACATTTCCAAGGGTGAGATTTTTACAGTACACGGGTACAAATGGGATTGTATAACATCAATCTTAGAAGTGGAGAGAGAGCCTGCCTGACTAGAAGAATCAGTTTTTTTTCATTTTTAATCAGCTTGATCACCGAATTCTGGTATCGCTTGGAAATACCAATGTTTTCCAAAAACTAATGAGAATGCTACCAATTTAGCATAAACTTACTTTGTGAATTGGACCCCCCACTAAAAATGTACGTGGGGGTGGGTGTAAATAACAAAACGTTTTTCATTACATAATAAAAAGTAAATGTTTTCAGCCTTCTAGCTCCATCGGTGCTCTCGTACATGTGATAGCCAGACCTATTCAAGTAACCCATGTTGGCAGTTTCTAATTTGTAAGGTCAGTGATAAATCAGTAGCGGTAATCATTAGCCAAAATTTCCCAGATGCATCTTTTTATAAAATACAAATAAAAAAATCCTACCCCCACCTCACACACACCATCCAAGGACATCTCACTGTGGAGCAATGGTTAACAAGTTTGCTCAGCAAACTGTCACTATTGTAAGTTCGACCCTCACTTGTAAGCTTGTACCGGTAAATCCTTATAAAGACATTCTTGCCAACAGTCAACTTCACTTATAACATAATGTAAAGCAAACAAGCAATTTTCGCTTGAAGAATAGATAAACTGATCCCTGACTTTACATTCCTCTAAGAGGCTAATCGTCAAAGTGAATTCTTGATTGCCTTTCAAGGAATTTACCAAAAGGCAAAGTGGCTTTGTTCTGATCTGGATAGAGTGTTTGCCAGAATGATCTAATAGCTGAGTGGTACAAGTGGCAGGTTTTTCCTGCTCAAGATGGAGTTTTCTTTTTTCTTTCTTTGTTGGGGGAGGGAAAATGTTCTGCAAGAAAATTTACTCAGTGCAAGAATATAGAGTGAATGGATTCTTTTGCACTTTCTGCAACTGTGCTGTCTGTAGCATGAAGGATTAACCTTGGCACAAATATTAGTCGAGATAAATGTTTTCTCCCTCCGACTCCCAAACTTATTTTTTACAAATTATTACCCAAGGAGAAAGATCATGGATATATTAGAATTTCTATGAGATGATTTTTTTTTTTTTTTCAGAAAAGAAATTATATATACCGTAGCTGTCATAAGTATTTAAACAACTAGACATTTGGTTCGCATTGCTTGATTTTGAGAATTGAAAACAGGAACATTGCACAAGGAGAAACAAACCTTTTAACAATCAGTACTACAAGGCATGAATTTAGTCATGTTTTGTGGTACTGAATGCTAGATTTATGGAAAAAGCTTATTTTAAAATAGACCTAAATTGTTAAATGAAGAAAAAAAAAAGAAGCATGTTTTTTATTTCTATCTTTCGTAAAATCTTATTTAGAATCAATCGAGGAGATTGCAAAAGCAAACTGACATGGCTTTATAGAAAAATTACTAAATTAATGAGTTTATATGCACCCCGCCAGGTGTGTCTGATCTTATGATAAGTACTGGGTGTGTGTGTGTATATATATATATATATATATATATATATATATATATATATATATATATATAAATATATGCTAAGTATGAATCAGTAATACAATATAATGCAGTATCTGATATTTGATGGGTTTATTTCATAAAGTGCTCAATACATTCAATATCAAACATTAAGACAAGTTAAAAGTAGAGCTTGAAATATATATATGTATATATATATATATATATATATATATATATATATATATATATATCGGAGGTCGTAATGTATTTAGTGAAAATATCTACCCATGTGTCTGTGGAATTTAAATGTTATCTTCAAGGTATCTTACTGACTTTGAAGCTTAATAGTTCACTACTTTAAAGCTGTTAATAGTGCAAATGTTTATGTCTTATCAAAACTACTGCTACACAAAAGATTTTATGAAGTAAAATAATGCTCAATGTTTCAGTATTATGAAAGCATACACTCAACTCATCATATTCACTGAATGTGTCATCAGGAAACAAATCGTAGAATTGGACACTTGAGAAAATTATTGCAAAGAAATTGGTACTAACAGCAAATTTGACAAGGATTGACTTGTCATTATCAGAGTTAGGAAAAGAGTCAAACTGTTTTTTTATTCAGTGATATCATAGGTAGGTTTTATAAAACAAATTCATCAAAATTCTCATTCATTCTAATCATTACATTTAAAGTGAGACAGAAAAAAAATGAAACAGTAATAAGGGTTTTATTTTAGTGCTGTATTCAAACCTAGTATATATAAGCAAGGTTTTGGCTTTACTTATTACTGCCCATTGACTTTACCATTACTCTAACATATACAAGATGTTTTTCTATTAAAAATCAAAATATTTCTGGAGGTAGAGAAAAAAAAATGATTGAATTTTCTAGCTCTTATCTTATATGATGTATATTTAAAACAGGGGGAAAAGGGATTGCTAACGATTTTACTTAGCAAAGCATTGAAAATCAAGAAGGAGGGATTGTTGGTGGTCAAGAAGTAATGAAATGCTAAGAAAGATTGGGATTCATTCAATTGTCAAATAGAACCAGCCATTCACAGAAAAGTCTAAGTCAAGACAGTTGACAGTGACGTTTTAAGGGCAATTGTTACCTTTCCCATTTCAAAATGGCTGCCATTCCAGAGAGTTTGGGTTCAGGTTTTCAGCTTTAGCTCAGCATCAGCATCTGTTATTTTGAAGTTGGAATGACAACCATTCTAAAACAGGAAAGGTAACAATTGCTGTTTTCTGTTCTCCAACAAGCCACTGTTATTCTGCAGCTGGAATGTCGGCCATTTTAAAGTGGGAAAGGTAACAAAGGCAGTTTTATGTTCTCCAACAACCCACAGGCTAATTCTACATAATTGAACAGGAAACAAAATGCAGTAATAGCCCTACCCACTTCACCCTAGTTTATTACGGACAAATGTACGAGGGTGTATCAATAAACCTGACAAATAGTTATTAGCCGAATTTTGATCTGGAATTTTCACTGCACAATATTCAATCTATGTGATTATAATTTATTGTTGAGGAAAGAGATAATACCAAAAAAAAAATATTTGTTGTGTAAGATAATTGCTTTTATTAACATTTGACTGCAAACTTATTGATGTACCTACGTATATTAGAATAAATAGCATGTTATCTGTTGGGGTTCAATTTCCAAAGTAACTAGATGCTAAATCGATATGCAGTAGCATTCACACTTGTGTTTTTTTTCTAAATTCAGATCAGATCTTTGCAAGAGAAGTAACTCATTCACTGACCACCGTTTTTCCAAATTTTTTAATTGATCACCAAAACATGGCATGCAGCCAAATGATCATGATCAGGTGATGGTTTCTATTGAGTGACTAATCAGACCTGTTTTTGCGAAGCAGATGGTATCAGGAATCAATGTAAATTTCACATTATTTCCAAAAATATTGTTTTAAGAATTTGCCAATTATAAACATGGGATGAAAAATAATTTTCTGTAATGACACATAAGTATAAATTGCATAAAAACATGTTCCTCTTTGAAAGAGTCAGTCGGTAGATATGCAAAGAATCTTTTAAAAACCAAATTCAATTTACATTTGAGAAAAAGCAAATAAGTAAATAGAAGCCATTTATGTACACAAGATCCAGTGTAAAAAATAAAATAAATATCTGTATCTCACATAAAAAAAATTAATCCAAGATGATCTAAAAAACAGATCTTTTATCGAAAAATTATCTACAGAAAAATACCTGCACAAGATTTGGGCATTATTGGTCTAAAATGAACCAGAAAAGGACTTTACAAGAACAATACTAACACTTCTAGATGGTACCTAGAGTTGTACTTGTGCAAACCTTCGAAGTTGTAGCCCTAAAAATGTGTCCACAAGAACCTGGAAACACACACAAAAACACTAAAAGTGGGAAGAATTTGTAGCCCATTTGGCTGTTTGGTTGAGTGTGTCATTTGTGGGTTTACAATGATTTAATATGTAGTTATTATATCACATACACAGATATATATGTATTTTATACACATTTACTTTTGACTGAATTTAGAGCATAAAAACTAAGTATTACATGGATATAAATAGACTCGAACATATACATATATATATATATATATGTACATACACACACCCGTATATAATCATATATATACATATATAAAAAAATGCATACACACACATATGTGTATGTATATATATATATATATATATATGCATACACACACATAAGTGTATATATATATATATATATATATATATATATATATATAGATATATGCATAAACACGCATATATATAATCAT